>CAUYUJ010019504.1:1059883-1625174 GCA_963575745.1 Prorocentrum cordatum | reverse complement strand
CAGCCTCAGCCTCAGCCTCAGCCTCAGCCTCAGCGGTTGATTCCCCATAGTCACTGGCGGCGCTGGGGGCCTCAGCATCAGCCTCAGTGGTGGATTCCCCATAGTCACTGGCGGCGCTGGGGGCCTCAGCCTCAGCCTCAGTGGTGCGTTCCCCATAGTCACTGGCGGCGCTGGGGGCCTCAGCCTCAGCCTCGGTGGTGCATTCCCCATAGTCACTGGCGGCGCTGGGGGCCTCAGCCTCAGCCTCAGTGGTGCGTTCCCCATAGTCACTGGCGGATCCGCGGATTCTCCCCGGATCCTGCCCGGACCCCCCTGGGGAGTCATAATGCTTTCTTTTGAGACCATTAGAAACCTATCAGTCTTCGCTTTTAGGGAAAAACGCAACTGTCGATCTTCCAAGTCTTCGGCCTTTTGGAGGCCTGAGTGTTGCTTCGGGTTAAACAAGCGAGTCTAGATGGAAAGCTGGTATCTGGAACGTGGTCGACAGCTCTTGGGGCCGCGTGAGTGCCGCCACTACTGGTTACCCATGGTTTCGAGCTACCCGGGGAGGGGGAGCCAGGGGAGGTTGAGGTGGAGGTGGAGGTTGTGGAGCAGCATGGCATATTTGGAGAGGTGAGCAGGAGGAGGATGATGACGAGGAGGTGGAGGAGCAGTTGGAGGTGGACCAGAGTGACGCTAAGATGTATTCTTGACACTTCGTGTATCCCCACCAGTTTTCCATCTGGGTGCTTTGGTCCGGTTACGTTGAGACCTATTACAAGTACAGGCAGTTCGTCAAGGAACGGCCGACTACTTTTTGATCTGATATCGAGTTGCGGCTTAGCCTTTTGTCTTCCTGTCTTGGCTTGCTCTCTCGCTCTTTCGCGCTCTCTCTTTCTCTCTCTCTCTCTCTGCGTCGCTTCGCCCCCTCCTGCTTCGCCCGCGGTGCCGTGTAGCGCTGGCTCGGCGTAGTGGCCTCTTTCTTTTCCCGCACGACCTTACGACGCCGCGCGGGTGTCCGCTCGCGGTCGCGATCAAACAAGCATCCCCGCCAGCCCATCCAGAAACGATGCCCATGAGAGCTGACGGGGGGAGAGGAAGAGGGACGCATAGTCAAACAGCGAGGGAGGCCTGGGAGGTTCCGTGACCATCTCGAGCCGTCTTAGAGCGGTCTCGGGGCCAGTTGGAGCATCTAGGGAGCCATCTTGAGCCAGCTTGGGCTATTCGAGCCATCTTGGAGGTCATCTTGGGCTCTCTGAGGCCGCTCGGGGGCCTCGTGTGGGCCTCTCGGGTGCCTCTTGGAGGCCTCTTGGGGCTTCTTGGGGCGCTCTTTGGGCCCTTTTGGGGCTCTTGGGAACCTTGGAGGCCCTCGTGGGGCCATCTTGGAGACGATCGATCAACAGAGGTTTTTTTTTTCTCTCAAATCTCCGCCCCCCCCCCTCGGGGGCCACGATCCTCGTGATGGGTGGAAAAAAGTGCCCTCCCAGGGGCTGGAAAAGGACGCTGTACCTCGTCGCGACCACCTCCCCTAAAAAACCTCAGGGAGGGGAGGGAGGGGAGGGAGAGGGCTCCCCCCCCCGAAGGGAAGAGGGGTTGCGGAAGAGGAAGGAGACCCTCGTTAGGCCACCTGTCGCAGTGCACCTTCGAATTCCAAGTCTCCTCATCACAAGCCCCATACGTGCACGCATTTTTTTCTCTGTGGGAAACGCCTCCTTGAAAGGCGAACGCGCCATGGGATCGCAATTCAGGCGGGCCCCCCGTTTTGAACATGCGCTGGCCGGCATATTGAGCTGTATGGAGTGCGGCGGGGCGAGGTCGCCTGTAGCGTCCAGAAACCCGATCGCGGAGCAGCGCAAAAGCGCGTCAAGCGCCTTTAGGAGTCGCTTGCAAGGACGCTTGGAAAAGGATGTTTGGGGAGTTTGCAAGCGAGAGAACTTCGCAGGAACTCACAAGAAGCCTCGAAGGAGTTGTGGAGAGGCTCGCGGCGCGCTTATTGGGAACGAGGAGAACATCGTTTTCGGGACATGCTGCGACTTCAAGCAGCCTGCTGCTGGGATGCCTGCCCGGCGCCAGAAAAGAGCTCCTGGGCCACATTGCGATGCCGGCTTCGAATCTGAAGCCTTCTTAGCTCGCAGAGAGTTTTCTCCCTCTGCTCCCTGCCCTCTCTCTCACTTGCTTCGCTCCCTCTTTATCCCTTTTTGCTCTTGTCCTTGTTTCCTCTTTCCTCTCTTCGGCCTGTTTTGTTTCTCTTTCTTCTATCGTCCTCTCCCCCTCCTCCTCTTGCTCTTCCTCCTCCCGCCGCGGATCCTCGTCACGGGGCCGCTTCGTCCTCTCTCTTTTTTCTGCTCTCTCTCTCTCTCTCTCTCTCTCTCTCTCTGTTCCTACTCCCGTCTTCCCGGGGCCGCTGACCCCAGGTTTTCGTCCCAGGGCCGCGCGCTCCGGGTCTCACCCGTGGGTCGGCTCGCGCGGCTGTCTACGCTTCATCTGCGTGCATCCAGCGGGTTTAACGCGCACGGGGTCCCAGGAAACGCCTGTGGAACCGCTTGTGAGAACGCTTGAATGGCAGTCCGGTTAGCTTGCAAGTTTTAGAAAAGAGCTTCGCAGGAACCCAGGAAGAGTTTTAGGAGCGTCGCAGAAGTTTCCAGAGAACTTCGAATGAACTGCGGGAAGGCTTCCGTCACACGTATTGGGAACGAGTCGGGGAAACGTTCCCGGGATTTGGTGCCGGTTCAAGCAGGGCGCTGCAGCGCTGGTCGATTGGGAGCCAAGGAGAGGAAGGTTGCCCACTTTGCGCCGTTGGTTTTTAACATGAATTCCTTTTAGCCTACACAGAGTTATCCGGGAGCAAAGTTTCAAAGGAATGCGCAGCGACAGTTTAATTTGAAAGCGAACCGCCGCCTTCCATAACCCAGTGCCGATGATAAAAAAAAACCTTCCTTTCCAGGCTAGAGTTGACTATCCACGGCCAAGAAGAGTTTGGTCAGGGGCGCGGGGCGCGGAGGCCGATTTTTTTTTATCATTGTGAAACGCTTACCATTGATGTTATCTTCCTTCCTATGTTGAGATAGCAACATCAAATGAAGCGACGACGTTGTCGAGGATGTATCAAGCGAAGCCAACAGCGTTATGTTTCTCTCCCCCTCTCATCTGTCTGTTCTTATATGTCTCTGGTCGTTTCCTCCCCCCTTGCCCCCCTTTTCTGTGTTTATATATATGATATATATATATATATATATATATATATATATATATATATCCCTGTGGTTTACTATCCACGAACACCGACGCACGTGAGCTACCCTACACGAGCAGATGACAATATTAATTTCCATTGTTTGTTTACACGTTATATTCAATAGGTTTGGAACTTTGGCGTTTTTTCTCCTCCTCCTCCTCTACCTCCTCCTCCACCTCTCTCCTTCTGTCTGCCTATATGTATATATGTTTCTCTCTCTCTCTCTCTCTTCCCCCCTCTCTCTAACTATATGTATAGTTATGTCTCTGTCTCTCTCTGTCTTCCTCCTTCTCCCCTTGGCGCCCTGAACTGTTTTTTATCGCTGCGGCTTACTATCCACGGAAACCGAGGCACATGAACGACCTTACACGAGCAAGGATGTATCAAGGGAAACAAAACGATCGTCGATCCTCGGACCTCGCAGGCGTCGATCCTCGGACTTCGACCCTCGACTCTGGGATCTCGATCCTCGATCCTCGGACTTCGATTCTCGATCCTGGATCCTCCTCTTAACATCCTTTTGTTCTCCTCCCACATGCTGGCCTCCGGTAGGCAACATGTAGAACCCCCCCGCGACCCCGAACTTTATTATCCCTGTGGGATTTGTATCCGTGGGACTGGGTTATTCGTAATTAGCGGTTACACAGATGACAACTCGTGGTCAGAATGTCGTCTCAAGCGACATCGCGAGAGCTCCATTTTGAGTTGGCATGTCCCCTGCGTCATTTCTGCGCGCATGTTACCGTGTGGTAGCTATGTTCTGGGAGGTGTCAAGCAAGAGCCCCGTTTTGCAACGAACCGGGTCTCAACCCGTATGTTTATTTACTGCACGATTAAGAACGCCAGGCGATATAATTTGCAATCTCCGACGGGAACCTCAGTTTGAAACGGGACCACTTTGAATTTTGGCCCATGTGAATGCTTGAACTTGTTCAGATGAGTGCGCGCGGGGCCAACGCGAGAGTCTCATGTTGAAAATCACCACCCGTTGCTCCGTGATAAAACTCCAGATCTTCTTTATTTGGGCTGGAAACCTCCTCCACCCCCCTTCCCCTCCTCCCTCGCCCTCTCCCCCCTCCAAGCCGCGCCCTCGTCCAGTTGGATATATGTTTCCCCCCATTTCCTCGGTCCTCGCCCCCTGTCCTCTGTCCTCACCCCCTTCCTCTCCTCCTCGCTCCTCACCCTACCTCCCCCCGTCACCGCGACCACCCGTCGCCCGTTCCTCCCCCCTCCCCGACTCGACCCCCCTCCCTCCTCACTCCTCCCTCGCCGACGCTCCTCGCCCTTCCCCCCTCCGAGCCTTCCCTCCTTCTCCCCCCCCTCCTCCATCGCCGTCGCGGCCCGCCCCCGCCGCGGGGCCGCGAGGGGCCCGCGGCCCGCGCGCCCCGCCGCGGCGGCGCCGCGGGGCCGCCAGGCCGACCGCCGACCGCGTCGGGGCGGAGGGCGGAGGAGGACGGAGGAGAGGATATGGTAGAATAAGGTAGAGTAGAGCAGAGTAGTAGGGTAGATGGTGGAGTCGGCCAGAACAGGGTAGAGTAGAGTAGGGTAGAGTGGTAGAGTAGCGTAGGCGACCTACCCTACTCTAGGGCAGGGTAGAGCAGAGTAGAGTAGGGTAGGGTGGAGGAGTGGAGGCGGGGGAGGAGGAGGGGGAGGAGGGGGGGGGAGGAGGAGGCTCGGAGGAGGAGGAGAAGGAGATACAAGGAGAGGAGGTGGGTGAGGACGAGGAGGAGGGGGCGGAAGATGAGGAGGCTCGAGGAGTCCATGTCGACGCATCTGATGTCGATGATTATGATGGCGACGATGGCGATGGCGACGGTGGCGATGCCAATGACGACGAGGAGAGGGGTGATGATGATGATGATGATGATGATGATGATGATGATGATGATGATGATGATGATGATGATGATGATGGAGGATATGGAGGGTGTGAATCAGATTGAGGAGGAAGGGGAAGGAATAAGATGCAGAAGTAGGAGTAGGCCAGGAGGGGCCAGGAGGAGGCGGAAGAGGAGGAAAGGGCCATCAGCCCGAGCACGACGCCCGCGGGCGGGAAGATAATCGCACTTCGCGCGTCGCGCGTCGCGGCTTGGGTCATGGAGAAGGGCAGCCCCCTATACTAGGGGACTGCCCTTCTCCAAGGGGCTGCGCCGTCGCCGTGAGTCGTGGTCAGTAGCCGTTTTGGCTCGGAGGCAGGCGCAGAGGCTGCCTGAGCCTCAGCCCCAGGCCCCAGGCTCCAGGGGGGCCGCACCAGCCGCGCCTCGCCATGGTGCCCATGCCGAGGCCGCCGACGCCGCTGCCCCCGAGCCCGCAGCCGCAGCCCCAGGCGATGATCCCGAGGACGCCGCCGCTCCAGGCTGAGCGGCGGCTCACCATCGACCTCCCCGCCGTCGGCACCGTGATCCTCACGTTGTGGGCGGTGGCGGCGGGGGGCGGCGGCGGCCAGGCGGCGGCGGCGGGCGGGGTGGGCGGCGGCCAGGCGGCGGCGGCGGGCAGGGCCAGGGTCACGGTCACCGGGGTCCGAGACCGCTCTCGCTCGCCTCCGCGCGCGGGCGCGGTGCACGTCCCGTCGACCCCAGGCGGCGACAGGCAGCAGTGGGAGGAGCAGCAGCAGCAGCAGCACCAGGAGTGGCGGCAGGTTCAGGCCACCCGACGCCCGCCCCCGCCGCCTCCCCCCCTCCTCCCCCTCCTCTCTCCCTCCTCCCCTCCTCCTCCTCCACCTAGCCTCCTCCACCTCCTCCCCATCCTCTCCTCCCTCCTTCCTCGTGTCCACCTCTCCTCCTACTCCAACTCCTACTCTACTCCTAACTCTAACTACCTACTCCTACCCTACTCCTACTCCTACTCCTCCTACTCATATGCTCCTCCTCCTCCTACTCCTGCCCTCCTGCTGATGCTCCTCTCCTACTCCTCCCCCTCCTCCTCCCTTCTCACCCTCCCCCTCAGGGAGGCGCGCGGCCCCCCTCCAGGCCCGCCAGGCCAGGAGCCCCCATCCCTAGAGGGGGCGGGACAGTAACGTGCCCGTGGATTACACATCACCCCCCAGAGACCAGCTCCGAGCCTTACTCATTACCCCCCAATAAAGCCCTCCTATCCTTTTCCGTCTCCCCCCCCCTCCCCGCCTGCTCCTCCTGGAGGCGCGCGCGGAGGCGGTAGTGGAGTCGCTCCGCTCGAGTAGGGGATAGACGACATAACAGATTTACCCCCAACTTGATTTCTCGTCGAACCCATGGGAAAAATACGTAGTGTTGCCAGTAGATCCACTGAGCAATGCACGTTTGTTTCGTGAACCCCCAAGGCGGATTCCACGGGGAATCAATTTTGGGGTAGATCGATTGTGTCGCCGATCCTCTACTCGATCTTAACCACGATCGAGGAGCAGAACAACGCGTTGGCCTTGCAGCGCAGGGCGCTCGACATGTACGACAGGATGGACATGGCCCGCATTCCCGCGGGCGACGACGACGAAGAAGAGCCAGTTCATGCTGATCCACCGCGCCGCGCGCGGCGCTGGGCCATCCCGCTCCACGACCGCGGCGAAGACGAGCAGGAGCAGGAGGCCGCGGCCGAGGAGCAGGAGGCCGAGGAGCACGAGGCCGCGGAGGCCGAGGACGAGGAGCGGGAGGCCGCGGCCGAGGAGGACGCCACGCACGACAGCGACAGCGACTAGGCCTCGAGCTTCGAGGAGGCGCGCGCGGCGCGAGCCCCCGCCCGAGGCCCTCCAGGCCCCAGGGGCTCCAGGAGGCCAGAGGAGCCAGCGCAGCGCGCAAAACCAGAAAAGCATGTTGCTCGACGTGGCTGGCCTGGCCTGGGCGAGAGCTAGACGCACATGTGGCGCGTGGCCGCGTGCCTTTCCAGCGCTCGGCCGCCCGCTCGTGTATCCAGAGCGTCCTCCTACCCACCTCCTCGCATCCTCTTGTCCTCGCCCTATCGCCATCCCTCTACCCTCGCGTTGCTGGCCGCGGGCCCATGCAGCCCGCGCTCGTCCTCCTCGCGCTCGCCCCCCGCATCATGATCGTCCTCCTCGTGCCCATCCTCATGCTAGTGCTCCGCACCACCATCCTCCTCCTCGTCCCCACCGCCTTCCTCGTGCTCATCCTTGTTCTCATCCTCCTCGTGATCATCCTTTTCCCCAGTCTTGCCCCGCCCGTCTCCTCGTGCTCGTCCTCCTCGCCATCGACTCATGTGCCCCCATGTTTGGTCATCATCCTTGCATCCACCTCCTCGTCCTCAGTTTCCTATCGTCATCGTCATTATCCGATCCTCGTGTTGGGGGCCGCGCCGTGAGCCCCTGCCGCTTGTGCTCATTCCCCACGGCGCCCATCCGCCTCATCATGATCGCCCTCGCCATGCCTATCCTCATCGCCATCGTCCTCCTCGGCATCTTCCTCATGCCCATCATCGTCCACGTCCTCCTCATGCTCATCTTCTTCCTCAGTCATCCCCCGCACTCCTCCTCGTGCTCATCTCCCTCAGCATCGCCCCCTGCGCTCTCATCATCGATGCCCTCTAATCCCCCCTCCTGTCGCGTGGTTCACTTTTTTTTCATCAGCCCGATCCATCATTCTCCTCCTCATGTTCGTCCTCGTCGCCCTCGTCCTCATCTCATGCTCGTCCTCCCCTCATCGTCACCATCGCCCGTGTGCTCGTCATTTCCCAGTCGCCGTCGCCCTCGTCGCCCTCAGACTCGCCGCCCCCGCCTCGTGCTCACCCCCGTACTCGTCTTCGTCGCCCATGGCCCCCTGGCCCTCCTCGTGCGCGTCCTCATCTCCGCCCTCGCGCTCGCCCACCACCCCTTTTCATCCTTCCCCACCGCGGCCCGCGTCGAGGCTGGCGATGACCGTGGAGGGCATTATCTGGGCGCGCCCCTTCGGCCTCGCCGCGTCGAACCCCGAGGACTGGGGAAAGACGCAGCGGGCTGCAGCGGGGAGGGGTGTGGATGACGGGTGGAGCAGGGCGGGGGAGGGGACACGACGGAGGAGTGCGAGCGCAGGGGCGGGAGTCGGGGGAGGGAGGCCAAGGGCGCAAGAAACGCCCCTACTCTGGTTTAGGCGGCGCTGTGCCCCCAGAAGACGGCAAACCCTGCGTATCGCGCGGCGTTCTGGCGGATTTCTGGCCTCTGGGAACTCACAGGATGTGTGCGTGCCAAGCACTCGCAGCCCAGGGTAGGCGCGCGTTGTTCACTCCTCCAGTGGGGGGGGGGGGGGGCTTCTGACTGACTGGCTGACTGACTGACAGGGCTTCTGACTTACTGACTGACAAGGATGGGCGAGGGTGGGGGAAGGGCGGGAGGTAGAGGCGGAGGAGGGGGGTGAGGCCGCCGAGTGAGGGTGGAAGATCACCGAGTGAGGGTACGCTGTTGAAGTTTGAGGGTCTGTCGATGCCACCAACGGCCAGGATGCCAGCAGTGCTAGCACTGGTCAACCGAGTCGTGCGCTATAAGAACCTGCTGCGTGATTCTATTTTACAGAACGGCGCCGACGTGTCCTGGCTCGTGGAAAACAGTTCCCAGGGGTGGGTTGGACATCAGCCCAAACGCGTAACGTGCCCCTCCCCACCCCCCTCCCATTTAGGCCAACGGCCAACCACGCCCCCGCTCGTTTCGATCTGCCCCTAGGTTTCGAGGCCCCTCGCGCCGACGAGGGCCATCGCGATCGAGTCGTGGCCCTTCTACTGGTGGACACTCCTGGAGTACCCCTGTCTCCCATCGGGCTGGCGTCCCCAGAAGCTCGGTGTTGGCTTAGGTCTTATGGCCAGTGCGGGCGGCTGTACGCGTGCAAGGTTCTGGGAGTGGTTGAGCTCGGGCCTGGCAATTCTCCCGACGTGGATGGAAAATGGGATATTCTGGGCCACTCGCAATTCAAGATGCGCAATGCTTTTAAATTGATCCGTGGGGACGTCCTTGACGACCTGGTCAGTATTCCAGAGGTTCGGGGGGGGGCCTAGAAGGAAGCTGCGGGGCGGCCAGACTTTGTCGCTTGCCGATTTCCGCCAGGGCTCTGGGGTGAAGATGGCGAGGGCAGGAGGGGGTGGAAGGGTGAGGGGCATGAGAGATTGAAGGAGGATAGGAGAGGGGGAGGAGGGATTCAGAGCCCGCCCGACGCCCTTGGCACAGCCATGGCCTTGGCGAGGCGGACGCGGCAAATGCATTGGCCCGACCGCCCCTGCAAGTTTCCATCGGGGGCCCAGGTGCGACGAGCATTGGGCCAGTGGGGCGGGATTGGATTGTTGAGGTACGCTTTCAGCCCGCGTGTACCGATTGCAGATTTGCTTCGGAAGGCTGCGTTTCATCATGTTTACGTGTGGCCTGCTGCCAGTCGCCGATCGGGGTCACGTAGTCAGCACGATGAAGAGTTCAATTCCGCATTCGGCATTGGCAGTGGCATGGGCAGCACTGGCGATGGGAACCCTGTCTTATCTACTAGGTCTGCCCGCTTGGACGGTCGGTCGGTTGACCAAGTTTCGAAGAGTTTGGCAGAGTGTTTCAATGGGTTGCCTTCTGATTTGCAGCGCCGCCACCATCAGGGCGTAGCTCAATCGATCGGGTATTTATCAGAGTTGGCCGACACGCTACGGGGCAATACAGCTGTCTCTACATTGCGCCCTCGTGCCATGATGTCTGCCATTCAGGTTGTCCACACCATCATGCTTACCTCGAGCCTTCACGGTTCAGTCCACTTGAAGAGGGTGTTGCGTGACGCAGTTAAGATCGTATTGCCTGGTCGGCTCGGCGAACCGCTCTTGGATGCAATTGAATATGGCGGTGTGCCCGCCCAGCAGACCATTTCAAAGTATTATATTTCGTTGGACGCAGCCATGTGCATTGAGGAGCAGAGGCGGACCCGCGAGTACTTATCCTACGATTCCCTCATCGTTGAAACCATTCTCAGCGATTCGAGCCCGTTATTGGGCACGGACTGGCAGGTGACCGAAGGCATCAGGTGCGTCGACGTCGTGCGGTCATATCGGCTATGTCGTGAACTCCAGGGGCTGAAGCAGGATGTTGCCGACTTCGCCAACCGCGGGGCGAACGACGACGCCTGCGCAGAGGACGGCTACGGCGACCGCGCGTTGGAATTGGCTGACGCCGCGCGGCAGTACCAGTCCAGCACGAGAGAGCTGGTCAGCCTTCACCAGAACCACGCCTTTACCGCAGTGGGCCTGGGTTCCAAGGCGACGGCGGCCGCCGACAAACTCCACGCCCTGGTTCATCAATTTCGGCTGTCGGCGCGTTCGATGGCGGACGCGCAGAGGCGCAGCCAGCGCGTGTTGTCATTCACGTCCGACCTCGGGACCGAGCGGCTCTTGCCGAGTGCCCGCCCAATCGACCTAGCGAGTGCTTTCCCGCACTGGATCGACATTGGCGTGGAGGATGACGACGGGACCGCCCGCGGGGAGCTGGCGGCCGCGAGCGCGGGCATGGACGTTGACCTGGACGTCGAAGACGACACGGGCATGGCAGATCTTTCGTTCGACGGAGGCACTCGGGAGGACATGTTACCAATTTCTGACGACGATGGGTTCGCGGGCCACTTGCCGCGCCTCGGCGTTGAACCCGACGGGGTGCCCGACGCTGGCACCGCCGCGCTTCCTCCGCAGCCAGCAGAATTTGCCTTCGACGTCGTCGACGACAGCGGCGTCGCCAACGTGGGCGCCAGCGCCCGCGACCAGCCCCCGCCCCCCGAGTTCCCCCGCGCTGCCAGGGAGCCAGACGCCTCCGAGGACTTAGCTTCGTTTGTTTTTTTCATGGAAGTTTGTTGGTAGCTGGGGTGTTGCATATCTGCAACAATGCCTTCTTGGACATGGTGAACGCACTGAAGCACAAAGAATGGTTCTTGCCCAGGGCGAAGGCCGTGATTTCCCTGTGCGCTGAGCGGTGGACACGCCAGAGGCTCTTGGAACGATGTTTCAACACTGAGGCCGCGCGGCCGCACCACGACAGCATCAACCGCATGACGACAAAACCAGCTGAGTGGCGCTTTGCTTCCCTGATCCCAGCACTAGTTGAACTGCAATATTGCGAGCAGGGGTTTCGGCAATTCTGGAGCAAGGCGCAGCATTGTTCGAGGGCCGAGGGGGGCGCGGGAACGACAGCCGACGGAGCCGAACCAGCGCCAGCTAAGGCGGAGTCGGAGGCGCCAGATACAGCAGAGCAGTTGTCCCGCGTGGACGAAGCTATCCAGAACCCTGCCTTCTGGGCGTACGTCCAGTGCATCCTCCTCCTGACTCACGGCAGCCTCTTCGAATTCCAGAACTGGTGCGAAGGGTGCCCGTGCCACGGCCAGGACTACCGTGACAAGCCTGGGTGGTCGACGTCTCGGCCGTATTTCGCGCGGCGCAGCGCTTTCGGCTCCGAGACTGGAGTCAAGCGCACGACCTGCCCTTTACGAGGCCGCCGCGCCCCAGGGCTTGCTTCTGGCCAAGGCATGAACTATCTGCGCACTCTGGTGCGGGTTTCCCTCGGTAAGCTTCTTGGCTGCACCGCGATGTTGACTCGGGAGGATCGCGACATGGTGGTCGGGGAGTTCGAGGCGTGCAAGGCCGCCCTCATGGAGGTTATGGAGTCGAAGCTCGCCCACTGGATGCACCTGCCCTACAGCGTCTGCGCGCTCGGCGCCACGACCTCTCACGGGGCCTCTGAAGACGTCGCCAGGGAGTGCCTTCGGTCCTGCGTCGCAGAGTATTCTGGCATGACGGAGGAGCAGCGCGCAGGCACGTGGCCTACGGCCGCGCGCCTGTGCGACGCGGCGTCGCCGCTGAGGGGCGACGTGCTCGCATTTCTCGACGGGCAGGATTTGCGCGAGCTGCCAGCTTTGGAGCGCGTGGCGGCGTCCATGCAGTGCATTCCTATCGTGGAGCGCTCAATCGAGGCAAAGCACAGGTACAACAAACTGAACTCCTGCAGAGCGCCTCGAGCTGGCGGCGCGTTCGTGAATGTCATGCTCAAGGTGCCCGACCTCGCCCGACGTCTCCAGGCTGATCCTCCGCTGCTCGCACGCTTGGCCGATACTATCAGCGAGCTGCGACACTCGGCTAAAAAAATCGCCAGCCGCTTCGATTTGCAGAGCCACCCGACACTGATGGAAGAAATTGGGACACGGGGGGATTTTCGGACGGCAACGCTGACGCGCGCCTTCTACCGACTGGACCCGAAGACGCAGCACGCCAAGCATACCGTCGTGAAGGAAGCTTTTCGCAGTGATCAAAATAAGCATGGCGCAGTTCCGCCGACCAACGAGTCCGCCAACCACGGCTTGAGGCTGGCGAGGGCAAGCGGGAACCTTCGTAAGCGCATCCGCGCGCCATTCATTTGCCCCAATGTCGCCCCCCTGCGCATGTCGACTTTTGTCTACAGCGCACGCTACGCGCGACATTCCAAGGTAACCCTTGTATCCTTGCAAAGACCTTGTATCCTTATCGTAAGTATGTACCTCAGTGCCCTCCCCCCTCAGCCTTCAGTACTTCAGTAATCCCCCATCCCTCCCCTTCCCTCCTCCCTCCACCCCCCTCAGTATCCCAGTGCTCCCCCATCCCTCACCCCCCCTCCTCCCTCCACGTCTCCCCCCCCTGCTCGCCCTCCCCCCCTCCCCCATCCCACGGCCTGGCAGGAATCGTTTTCCCAGCCGCGTGGCAGGAGGATGCGGCTGCGACACCGAGCCCGCTTTGGCACAGAGACCGCTGTCTCTAGGCGCCTGGGCTCTGGAGTCAGGGGGGCAGAAGGGTTGCGCGCGCGATCTTCTTTCGGGGGCCTCGCGCGCCAGGGGCTTTCGGGGGCCTGCAGGGGCCGCCAGGGGCCTTCGGGGGCCTCGCGCGCCTACTCGCGCGTTGCGTCCTACCCCAGGCCACGGCTCCAGGACAATGTTTGTTTGTATTGCGTGGCCCCCCTTCGGCGGAACTGCGCGAAATTGCCCGCCACGCGTGTCCTTGCACCTGTCCATGCCGGGCCCCTTTCATGAATCCGGTGTTACGTTTCTTTTTTGGGGGGTGCTTGGTCCTCTCCCCCCTCTACTTCCCACATCCCCCCATCCCTTGTCGCTGAAAACAACCCGGGCCCTGCTTCCAGGCTGGGTTTGGGGATGGAGATTGGTTTGAGCATTTGCGTTGCGCGGGCGCTGCCTTACTTGCCCCTCGACGGTGCGCAGCTATCAAAGGGGGCGAGTTCAAACCGTTGGAAAGTAGGATCGTCGGTGGGGGGGGGGAGGGCGCCGTGGGGGCAAGCGAGGGGCTTGTGAGGTAGCAATATGGTCGCGCGTGCGGACATCCGCGTCCTTCCTTATTTTGCAACGCGCAGGCATCTCTGAGGCTCACACTCCTCGCTCGCGTTCTGCACATACCTTCCTTCAGATACCTATATTGTCGAAGGCAACAGTTTCACACATCAGCAAATCGGCGTCTCCTCCATCTCAACAGATTGTGCCTACGATGGCGTCAGCTTTGGGTGGCAGTCGTGACGTCAGAGTTCCTGGTCTTTTACCTCTGACGGACTCTGAGTACACGCCTCCTGCACTTACGTCCAGCGTCGGAGATCCGCCTCCGCACGATGAAGCCGTTGCCCTTGCACTGTCCACGCGTGCTCTGGAGCTCAAGGACCACACCTTGTTCAGGGTTGTCCACGCGTCCCCGATCTCGAGGAAATTGGTTCGGCCACCGACGTCGAATCTTAATTCTGAAGACGTCGCTGTATCAGTCCACGATGTCCGAGCTGTATGGGATGGTTTTGGCGATCTTCAGATGTGCGTGGCTTTGCAGGGCGTGCGAGAATCCCCAATGGACGATGCATTCTCGAGCACCCGTCTCCTCAGCAGGCGGCACTTGGAGAGCCTTCCCGACTTGAGTGCGTCTTTCTTGGAGTGGACACCTACAGGTGGCATATTGTATCTGCCCAAAGGAGATTGGCCTCCTGCGTTGGGCGTGGAGCACAACGGCAGGGCAGCACTCGTGCTCACGGACCTCGTGAATTGCGGAGGGCTGCCAGGGGCTGACGTAAGTTTTATCGTTGATCAAGAGAGCGAGTACGCCGCCGTGGACGGGTTTATCCTGGGTGAGTTGCAACGCGAAGGGTTCGTTTCCAGTGCTGCAGTTCACGTGGCCCCTGAGTTTGGCGGGAGTGTGCTCGGCTGGCAACTCACGGAATATGGTTTGGATAACGTGGCAGCGTTTGACGTGGTTCGCAAACCTCAGCCAGCCCTTCGCATTCGCGAAGGCTTGAAAAGCAAGGACCTTTCCACGTACGAGCTCGTGTTGAAAATGCGCCAAGAGGGATGGTCAGCCAAACCTTTACCTACTGATAAACATATGCTACCTAGACCATATGACCCCTTCAGTGCGGACGCAGAGAAAGTTTGGTATTTCTCTGGCGCTCGCAAGACCATTGCTTCGACGTATCTCCAATCCTTGCTTGCAGGGGCCGCCACGGTGCACCACGCAGGGCCCCTACAACAGTACAGAGCCTTATGTGATGACGATGGGGTCACGCTCCAGATCACCGATGACATCGGGACGGTCGCCAGGAACTACGGTAACAAAAAAAACGCGCGGACCACACGTGGGAGGGCACCTGTGGCACGCGTGCCGCACGCAAGGGCGTGGGGGGGAGGGGGGGGGGGGGGGGAGTCAAACAGAACAAGCGGGGATGGGAAGGGGGATGTTGGAGAGGGAGGAAGATGAGGGCGGCGGCGGGAGAGGGCAGGGGGCGGAGGGCGACGGCGACGGCAAGTCTTTCAACTCATCCTCCTCATGGCCTCATCTTCCTCATATTCCTGATCATCGCATGCCTCGTCTTCCTCCCCCCCTTCCTCCTCCCCCCCCCCCACTTCTCCAATATCCGCCCGCCCCCCGTCCAGCTCCACGGATCGACCCCCTTGTCGGGGCAGCGCGGCCTCCAGTTTGGGGTGGGGCGGGGTGGGTGGGCGCACGAGTGCCCAGTGGTGCATGTGATCGAGGACACTGCCCGCTGAGGTGTTTCGTTTCTAAGGCAAGTGCGCCTTTCTTCCTCATCCTCCCTTCCTCCTCCGCTCGCCTCTCCGCGCGCGTCGGGCGTCGGACTGCGGGGCGCAAGTACCTTGCTGAATCGCGTGGCATCGTGCGTGTTTTTTTTTGTTTTCGCAGGCAGCCGCCAGCCAAGCGCAGGCGCATAGGGAAGGCCAAGGCCATGCAAGACGCACTTCCAAGACTTGAAGACGATCTTCCAGGGGGCCCTTGGCGCGAGGAGGGCCATGGCCACGCCGACGATGGCCCCGACAGCGACGTGCCCGACCCCAGCGATGGCCCCGACGCCGACGCCGATCCCGACGCTGCCCACGCCGACGAGCTCGAAGGCATTCCTGACCATGGTGACAGTGAGAGCGTCGTTCAAGGGTGCCCCACGCCCGAGCTCAACGACGACGACGACCACGCCTACGAGCCCGCAGGCATTGCGGCACACGGTGACAGCGAGGGCGCCCTTCAGGGGCACCCCGCGCCCGAGTCCGAGGGCATCGGCGACCCGTCCGCCGAGGTGGACGGCGACCTGCAACCTGAGCCGCCACGCCTTCCGCCCGAGTCGCCGCCGCACCTTCGGCCAGAGGGTTGCGATGCGCCGCCCGGGCAGTCAGAGCCCCCGACAGGGCCGCAGGCTGACCCTCGGCCAGAGAGCGGCGATCCGCCGCCTAAGCCGCCAGAGCCACCGCCAGGGCAGCAGCCAGGCCCTCGGCCAGAGGGTGGCAATTCGCCGCCTGAACTGCCAGAGCCCCCACCAGAGACGCTGCCGCATCCGCGGCCCGAGCCGTTGCCGCCGTCGGCGCCCCCGAATGCACCTGGGCCGCAACCGCCAGAGCAGCCGCCGCCGCCACCGCCGCCGCCCCTGGGGGCACCTGAGCCTCACTCGCCAGAGCCACATCCACCGCTGCCACAGCCGCTCGCGCCGAGAGCACGCGCATTCAACCCTGCCAGCGGCGCGTGGGGGCCGTTCAGATTCACGGTGTGCGTCGAGAAGGATGGGTTTGTCAGGACGCAGGCAACCTGTAAGTTTCACAAAGATCCCGACGACGCCAAGACGACGCAGTGCACTAAGTCTCGGAGAATCAACCCTTCCAATGCTGATGAAGTGAAACGGCGTTTAAAAGCTTGGCTGTTGGCAGGTGAGGGCAAAAAACACAGGGCCCGCAATGATGCGCCTGCCTGCAGTCACAAGCCAATCGAACCAGCGGATCTACCTCTCCTCACGCACGCTGAGCTCGATGCAGCCTGCCCCGCAGCCGACATAGGCCCTGACGTGTGGATTGCGGGCCGCCCTGATTCAGCCGTTCGCGATCAGTTGCACGAGGCCGCGATGCATCTTTTCGAGGAGAAGGGGGATGACAGCGACGGCAGTGCCTCCAGCAGTGGCAGTGGGGATTCCAGCAGCTCGTCCTCGTCATCCGACTCGTCCGATTGACCTCGGAGGCGCGGCTGTCGAGTTCGGAATTGCCCCGCCACATCCCCATCCGAGGGTACGTCTGCCAGAGCCACCGCTGATTGTGGTGATCAGGCAAGAGGGCGACGGCGCTTCTTGCCAGCCACCCGCAGCGCAGAGAAACCACGGCCTTGGTTGAACAGCGGCGGCGACGGCGGCGCCGCCCTTGGGGTGCGTGCTCGGCGCGTGCCTCCACCCCTCCCCATCACCCTGGAGGTGCTGCTATTTCGACCCGCGCGCCCTGGAGGTGCTGCTACTGCGAGGCGCCGCCGCTGCGAGGCACGGCCACTGCGGTGGAGGGGGTGCGGGGGGGGAGGAGGGGTCAAGACTGAGAGCGGAGGAGGGGATGTATGATGTTGGAGAGGTTCGGCAGATGAGACGAGATGAGGATAGGGGGGGACGAGCATGTAGTGGCGTGAGTGACGCAGGCGGTTATTCGTTCGATCAAGCAGACACTCGCAAGGCGCGATAATGACATGCGGCGGCCATGGGCCACTAACTCCACGCTCGAACACCATGGCGTGCGAAATCGAGAGGAGATGGGGACGTGCAGCAGCCCAGCATAAGATCTCCTGGGGGTGTGGGCCGTTTTGGGAGGTGGGAACTGGCGGGCGAGGGTCGATGATAGGCACCCCCATGATTGGGCCGAGGTTCGAGGGGTCGTGGGGTTCGAGATGGAGGGCCTCTTCGATTCCCTAACCCACTCGAGTGTCGATGACGCGCTGGTGGCGGCGACGGCGACGACCGATCCATGGGGCCGGGATGATCGAGAGCTCGACGATCGATGGTCCACGGTGTCTAGAGCTCCACGAGCGAGGGTCGAGAGCCAGATTGTAATTCCAAACGCCCGAGGCGGGGCGCATCCACCATGCGGACCGACACCGTAAACCGCAACTCCCTGCCCGCGCGGCCCCCCGTTCCCCGCTGCGGCCAGGCCCACGGCTTCGCCTTCCACCGCGAGGGCTTCTTCCGCCGCGACGGCGCCTTCCACCGCGAGGGCCCCTTCCTCCGCGAGGGCTCCTTCCACCGCGAGGGCGCCTTCCTCCGCGAGGGCTCCTTCCACCGCGAGGGCGCCTTCCACCTTCTACAGCGAGGGCTCCTTCCACCGCGAGGGCCCCTTCCACCGCGAGGGCCCCTTCCACCGCGAGGGCGCCTTCCACCGCGAGGGCTCCATCCGCCGCGAGGGCGCCTTCCAGGATGCTTGCCAACGCCCCCCCCCCCCCGAGAGGAGGATTCGACATTCGGATGCTTAGGGCGAGGATGATTGTGATTAGGATGGTTAGATCGAGGATGATGGTTAGGACGAGGATGATTAGGAGTTGTAGGATGAGGGGTGTTAGGGCGGTGAGGGGGCGTCGGACGAGAGGCCTCATTGCTGCCCGTTGCCTCCCGCTGTGTTTCATCAGGAGGGCAGGGTGCAACTCGTCGCAGACCTCGGTTGCAGCACCGCTAGCAGTTTCCGATCCAGAGGCAAGCCGCTGCTTGATTGCGCGTGGGAGCACACTCTGGGCCTTCGCTCAGTAGCCATTTTTGGCCCGCGCCGATGTCCAGTCACGAGCAGTGGCTCCTGGACTTGGCTAGCAAATACGATACTGATTGCATACTCGAACTGTGCCGTGACAAAGCCAAGCGGCTTGAGTCCAGTACTGATGCTGCAGTACTAATGCTGCAGGGGATGCTCCGACAGTACGAGGGGGTCGACGAGGACATCCGCCACCTCGAAAAGCGTCGTCGCCGCTGCCGCGACGCCGACAAGGAGCTCGACAGGAGGCTCGAGCGGATGCGCTACTACGTGCTCAACGCGGACGTGAACAAGGAACTGCGCAAGCAGCAGGGCCCCATCAGGGGGCGCAATGGTGACATTCCGATAGCAGCGGCAACGTTGGCGTCGGTAGGACCCCATAGCCTTTTAGAGGACAGGCGTCATCGGCGCAATGGGGTCCTAGTCGGCGCTCGCGGTGCCTTGCCCATCGGCTTCTCACTCCTGCGCGCCTTCAGAGCATCGCAGTCGGCGAGGTGGCTCCCAGGATGACTTTTCAAGAGGAACGTTTGCTCGCGGGGCGTGTTGCCGCGAAGTTGCCGCGGGAACTCCGCCCCCGCATAGTGCGGCGCCTTGTCGCCGAGGCGAAGGGTTCTGGCACAGCCGCGCCAGTTGTACTTTCTATCGATGATGCTGGCGACCCTGGCGCTGCTGCTGCAACTTTGGACTCGGCGAGCCTCTTGGAGGCGGCCACCCGCGAGGCTCCCTAGATGCGGCGGCGGGCGTCGCGGCTTGAAGAACACCGACGGTGTTCTTGGAATGCGTTGAGTTTCCTTGAAGGCGACTCAGCGCATCACGCTGCCATGCCGCGCCGCGCGCCACCGCATCCTGGCAGCCCCGCCCGCCTGGCAGCTCGGAGAGCGGTGGGTGGCAGACCTGCCTAAGCTGCGCTGTCGAGCGATTGGCACCGCCGTGGAGAACGGAACCGCGCAGCTTCGCATCGTGAAGGACGAGCGGCCCAAGGACGCAATGATCCCCAGGGGGGACATGATCAAGCTACCGAACGGGATGTCCAATGTCACGCCTGGCAAGATGGTGGAACTCTGGCTCGAGATCGTCACCATCTGCGACCCGTACGATCAGATGTACTGGCAAGCTCGCTTAGCGCCCGAGCCAGAGCCAGCTGCAATGTAAATAGCATGGCGTGTGCGAAGCTAACGCCTAGAACTGTTCAGATAACCCTTGGTAGATGTTAAAAGTATCCTACCACCGCAAGGCAGGTGGGGCGAAGCAAACAGAACCCCCCATGTGCCACGAACCGTGTGAGGGGTGCGCTCAAATGGGGCGGGGCCACCATGCGAACCCTGCCGCTCGACTCAAGTAGAACCCCACATGATGCGACGAACCGTGTGAGGGGTGCGCCCAGATGCGGGGCAACCATGCGAACCCTGCCACTGGGGCATTCGGTGGAGCTCTCCATGGGGCCGCGAGCCGTGTGAGGGGTGCGCCCAGATGCGGGGTAACCATGCGAACTCTGCCACTGTGGCATTCGGTGGAGCTCTCCATGGGGCCGCGAACCGTGTGAGGGGTGCGCCCAAATGCGAGGCCGCCATACGGGCCTTGCCACTGGTGCCTTCTGTGGAGCTCCCCGCGGTGCGACGAGCCGCGTGAGAGGTGCGATCAAGGGCAGCGGCGCGGGGCAGGCGGAGGAGGAGGGGGGGGGAGGGGCAAGAAGAGGAGGCGGAGGGGGCGAGGAGGAGCAGGAGCAGGAGCAGGGGCAGGAGCACGGGCAGGAGCAGGAGGAGTCGGGGGAGAAGGAGGGAGAGGGGGATGAGGAGGAGGAGGGGGAACAGGAAAACGAGGAGGAGGAGAAGGAGAAGGAAGAGGAGGAGGGGGAGGACGAGGGTGAGGATGAGGATGAAGAGGATGAGGGGGAGAAGGAGGAGGAGGAGGAGGAGGAGGAGGAGGAGGAGGAGAACGAGGAGGAGGAGTTGTGCAACCTGCCTCCCAGGGGCACGTCCCTTCTCGTGCTCTCCAGTCAGTAAAGTAGTAGTAGTAGTAGTAGTAGTCGTAGTAGTACTAGCATTAGATAGTATAGTCTATTAGGAGTATAAGTAGTAGTAAGCAAGTAGCGTTAGGAATGTAGTATAGTCGTAGAAGTAGTATAGGTAGCAGTAGTAGTAGTAGTAGTCAAGGTAATAGTATAGTAGTAATAGTATCCGAAGTAGTAGTATAAATAGTAGTATATGAGTAAAGTAAGATAGTAGTAGTAGTAGTAGTAGTGTCGTAGTAGTAGTAGTACACTATACGTAAGTAGTAGTAGTCGTCGTAGTAGTAGTAGTAGCAGCAGTAGTAGCAGTAGTGTAGGCAGTAGTAGTAGTGGGGCCACCATGTGTACATGTGCATCGCAAACTGGGGTCGTATACGTACGCATCAGGTTCATAGGCGCACGCGCGCACATGCATTCGCATACGCGTTCTTGGACGCGCGTTCTACGTGAAGCCCCGCGTTCTGACGCCCTGTCCCAGCGCAGTGCAGCGTCGCACACCAGACATCGCCCAATAGCAATATAATGTATACGCGCATCACTATGTTTATACGCGTCACATGTAACATCATGTAACAGTGTCAAGTCGGTTCACGCGCGTAGTGTTCGGAGTTGGGCGCGCGCGAGATGGCCCCAAGGCCCCAAGGGGCCCTGAAGCGAAGGCGGGGCATTCCAAGGCGGCTTCAGATGGCCTCGCGTCGGCCCGCTCGCCCCCCGCATGGGGCCATCGGTGACATATGCCTCATATGTTTATATATATATATATATATATATATAACACATATATATATGTATATATATTCGCATGTGTCTATAAGTTACATGTCTGTCTGTCTGCCTGGGCGCCTTTTTGCGCGCCAGGCACGCCCATCCACCGACCCCGCAATCAGAACACATGCGCATTCCACGGCAACCCTGCACCCCCAGTGCATTCCCATTGCCCCATCTAGATACTGCGCCCAGGCGAATTGTCTGGAGTGTTCCTAGGCATGTTTTGCGCCGCGAAGGTGCTGGAGGTGGGGCGGACCACCTCCCGCCCGCCCGCGCCCTCCGCCCGCCTGCTCCACTCCCCGCCTCCCCCGAAAATTGTTGCAGCGTTGTTTTGTTCGCTTTACGTCCGCGCCCTGATGCGTTTCTCGCATATCTCGCAAACTGTTCTCCTGTGCCACCACCCTTCATTAGTGACGCACAACGCAGTGCGCCAGCCGATCTTTAGGAAGACAACGTCGCCCCACACCCCGCCCCTTGACTAGACAAGCCCCTTTGAGTTATGACCGAGCCCCACTCCCTCCCCCCGATCAGCCCCGATCGGGAAAAAGGCCCCCAACGCCCTCCCGTCATGTCAACGCACCCTGTTCTTGACAAGGCATGGTCATGTCAGCTCTCTGGTCAAGTGAACTCAACCGATCGGCCTAATTCGTATCGCGCGGGTTCCTGCCGCGCCCTGGCCAACAACAACAAAACCCACCGTCGCCCGCGTTTCAACCAAGCCCGTTTTGCAGTGTTCTAGCAATATTTCGTATTGCCATGTCATAGGTAATCTTTGCTACATACCTACCTACCCATTGATTCTTCCAGGTATCTTAATTATGCGCGCGCCCCGCCCGTGGGCGCGTTGGAGGGTTGGGCAAGGCGCATGCGCGCCCGCCTGCGGGCCGTGCCCCGTGGCTTCTCACCCAGGCGGCAGGCGCAGGCCCCGCGAGGTGCGGGGCGCTTGCGCGCAGGCGCGGCCAACTGGCAAGTTGGCACTGCGGGCGCTGTTGGTTCCCTTCGTACACCCTGCTTGGCTTTCGTTACGACGCAGCGGGTGCGCATTTCCTTCGCGGCAAAGCAGAGGCGACGCGTGGAGCTGATGAGTCGCGTGGGCAAGCTTTGTTGTTGTATTTTTGTGGAAAAGAGAAAAGGTTTCAAACGTGGTTTTGTTGTTTCGATTGTTTTGTTTTATGGTTCATATGGCATGGCGTGCGTTTCGGTGTGCGTGTGTTGTTTTTTGTGTGCCGTTTTTTTTTGTCGTCGCGCGTTCGCGCGCTTTCTTTTTCTCTGGCTTTTTATAGTTTTGCAAGTCGTGTGTGTTTTTTTTGGTTTCAGCTTTTTGTTTTTTGGTTGTTTTTTGGCTCGCGCGCGCTGGGTGCGTTATGGTTTTTGCGATTTTCCAGCGTGTTTTCTGTTGTTCCCATCGTTTTTTTTTGTTTTTGATGGAAAATATTATTTTCAAATGTGGTTTACCTTTTCTTTTTCTTTTAAGTGTTTTTTTTTTGTTTTTTTTATATGGTTTTTTAAAAAAGTTGTTCATTATTTTTAATGTTTTTCATTATATATATTAGCTGACCCTGGGGACCGACGGTCCGCGCGCAGCCCCTGTCTACCCCCTGAGAGCCGACGGCCCCGCACACGTGTGTCAATCAGCCAGTCAGTCACCTCCTCTTCCTCCTCACCATCCCCCTCCTCCACCGTGCACTCGCCCCACTCGCCCATCAAGTGTGCAGACATGCATGCGGGGTCATGGGAGAGCTCTACTATACTCGAGGGGGGGGGGGGGCGTAGCGCCCATACGGGTGGGCACGATCCCTTAAAGGCGACGGAGCGTGCCCCCCCTCGAGTACTCAAGGGGGGGGACCCGTAGCGCCCATACGGGTGGGCACGATCCCTTAAAGGCGACGGAGCGTGCCCCCCCTCGAGTCTCAGACTTGTTCGGGAGAGCTCTACTGTACTCGAGGTGGGGGGACCCGTAGCGCCCATACGGGTGGGCGCGATCCCTTAAAGGCGACGGATCGTGCCCCCCCTCGAGTCTCAGACTTGTTCGCCTGAGCCCTCGGAGAGATCCCATCCCTGGCGCAATATGCGTTTGCTGATGAGCCTGTTTTCCACCACCACCACCAGAAGTTGGAGGGGGGAAGGAGGAGCAGGGCAAGGAGGAGGAGGAGGAGGAGGAGGAGGAGGAGAAGGAGGAGGAGGAGGACCCCCCCCCTCCAACGCATGGTGGTGGTGGTGGAAACCACACCCATCATTTGCTTGCTTTGTTATGCCAGGCGATGAGTATACGCCGCCTCGGTATACCCGATGGCGATCGTGGGCATATCTGCGATGCACGGCCGATCTATCTATTCGAGGTGCTGCAGTTGCCAATGCTCATGTATGCACTGCTCTCGATGCGCGGTCACCCTGTCTGCGCACCCCTCTCAACGACGATGGCGGCGAACTCAGAAACGGTTTGAGGTGGCAACGCTCTGGGCTCAGGTGACGACGACCGACGACGACGACGACGGCGATGGCGACGACCGCGGCGACGAAGAGGTGCTCGCGGTGAGGCACGTGGGCGCTACGCACACGTACGTGGATGAGGCGCCACGGGGCTAGCGCCGCCGATTCTGCAGACCTCCCCGCCTCCCCCCTCCTCGTCCTCATCATTTTCACCAGTGTATCTACATTTCCTCATGCACATCGACGTGCATCAACCATCCAACCACGCACCCAACCATCAACCACCCATACATGTCTCTCCCAGGGATCTCCCTCCCAACCATCAACCATGGATCTCCCTCCCAACCATCCAACCAGAGATCTCCCTCCCAACCATCAACCACCCATACATGTCTCGTATTCCTCACCAACCTCCTCCTCCTCCTCCTCCTCCTCCTCCTCCTCTTCGTCTTATCTACTAACTCCCCCTCATCCTCATCCACAACTCTCTCGTCGTCCTCATCTTCTTCCTTAGTCCCCCCCGTCCCCCTCTTCTTATCAACGCCACCATCCGTTGCAAACTCATCCGGAACTCATCGCAACTCATCGGTTTAGATGAGGCCGAGATGAGTCAGGATGAGTTCCACGCCTCGCTCAAAGTTTCCCTCCTCTAGAGCTCTTCCCGTTCCGAGCCTTCGCAGCCATCAGCCCTCTCCTCTCGCCCTGCATGCTGCGTTCCTCTTCCTTCTCGCGCTCCTCGCCACCGAAAGGGGTGATGGGAGGTGCGCCGCTGCCAACTATATGGACGGGGCCTCCCACCGACGTGGCCGTTCCCCCGTCCATCCCCTAATTAACCCTTGCCTTTCAGGCGTCAGTCCGTGCATATGTGGCAGATTTGAGGTTCGGCCCCCTCCCCCCAAAACAGAGGCGTTCTGGATACGGGTAAAAGTTTGGCCCCTAGGGGCTCGATTTCTAGCGGTGCCTCAGCTCCTTCCCAGGACGCCCAACACCCGCTGGATCTCAGGTGCCTCGATGCGCCCGTTTTGAAACGCAACGCGCCTCGTGTTCAAAACGTCCGTGCGCGCTGGCTCCACGTATCGGACCGCGTGTTGGCGAATGTTTCGCGTCTGACCTATTTCAGATTACGCAGTCAGCCCCGCATCGATGCGATACGTGTTGCGCGTTGCGTATCGGGGCAGCTAAGCACGGGATCTGTAATATGCTGCCCGCATGTGTCACGAGACGTCTGACACTGTTTAAATGCTATCACGCGGCTCTCCCGCGAGATAGCATCCGAATACCACGCGGCTTTCTCGCGAGGCATGTTCTCCGACCCCCTCCAAGGTCTCCTCATGTAAAGCCTCAGCCGTGCGTCCCATCCGATGAATTCCGATCCCCTCCCCTCCCCCCCGCTCCCCCTCGAAAGCGCTCTCTCGAGGCGACGGGGGGGTGTTCCGCTTCGCCGCACACCATAGCATGACACCCCAATCCCTCCCGCCCTCTCCCTCCCCTGGCGCTGGAGGTCTCTGTTACGGGTGGCATCTTGAAGTTTTGAGGCTGCCCTTTTTCAGTTTTCCTTTCCCCTGTTTCGTTCCCCTGTGCCCCGCGCCAGCCGAGACGCGAACGATCGAAACCCGAAACTTGTTGCGCACAATCCTCCACCCTCCTAATTTTGGGGTGTGCAGGGGTGGCGCGCGTCCGCGGCGTGCTGAAATTGCGCACAGCGTTGCAAGTGGAGGAAATGGTGCGCCCCCTCTGTCGCGGGATCATCGTCGCCCCACCGCCCCCCCTCCCTCTCTCTCCTCCTATACCATCCTCATCCACTCCCTCTTAAGCTCCCCCCTCCCGCGCGCGGCCTAGGTCTCGGAACCGACGCCTGGAAGAGGGCGCAGTGGAGAGGGGGAATGGGGGAGGAGGAAGAAAATAATGAAAGCGAGGAGGAGGAGGAGGAGGAGGGTGAGGAGGAAAAGGAGGAGGAGGAGGATAAGGAGAATGAGGAGGCGAAAGATGATGATGAGGAGGAGGAGGAGAAAAATGAAGAGAGGAGGAGGGCGAAGGTGAGGGCGAGGGCGAGGGTGAGGAGGAAGAGGAAGAAACTGAATGGGAAAAGGTGGAAAAGAGGGGGAGGATGAGGACGAGGAGGATGGGGGCGATGAGAAGGAGGAGGAGGAGGAGGAGGAGGAGGAGAAAATTATGGTGTTCGACGAGCCGACGCACGTCGACCCACTCATGTCGACGCCGTGGCGCTGCACCCGCGCATTCGATGGAAAAGCTCGCGGACCGCTGGCTCTCTCGGACCTCTCTGGCTCGCTCCTCGAAGCTCTAAAGCTCGCCGACACTTGTGTATATATATATATACCCCTCTTTCTCTCGATCCTTCTCGGGTCAGTCTTTGAATCCCCTAGCAAGCTAGATGGCTTCAAGCAAGACACGCGCGGTCGACACCGTCGTGCCGTGTACTATTGCACGCGCTGCAGATCGAAGAAAAGGAGCCGCTGTGTATGTATATGATACTATATAGCTGGTGCATATATGGCACATACGGTGTGTACGTTGTTATATATATATATAATAAAACGATGTATATGCTATGTATGCTAGATTACAACGTCATGCACCATCATCACACAAACATCATCAACCCGTAACATACGTTCACACATCATAACCAAAATGTAGTCCTTACCGCCACAACCCCGGACACACACCAAAACGTAGTCCTCATCTTCAAAATCGCGTGCACCCCGAAAAACGAGGTCTTCAGGACCTCTGGGCGCTCTCGCGGTCGGCCTGCCTCCCGGCCCGCCGACTGCCCCCCCGGGGCGCGGAGCCCGGGGCTGGTCTTGCCGCCCTCGCCCCCCCCGTCCGCCTGTTCGTTCTGCTCGGCCTTCAGGCGTTGCGTTTGCTCGGCTGCCGCTCGCCTCGGCAGCGCGCGGACCGCGCGGGTGTCCCCCACGGGTCCGGGGCTGTGCTCGCCTGCGCCACCGCCCCGGTCTTGCCTGTGCACTATAGGCCGGGATCCGGGATTTGCGCAAATCCCGGATCCTCAGGGATTTGCGCCCAGGCTCTGCCTGCAGGCGCTTGGGGGCCGCCCCGGCGGCCCCCTGCGCGACTGGCGCGTTCTGCTTCCACTTTTGCTTGGCGCCGCCGGCGCCCGCGCCTCCCGCCAGGTCTCGCCATGTTTGCCTTCTCTCCCCGGCCGTTTCGCTTCGGGGCGTGCATCTACCAGCAGTGCGCCAGTTCCGCGCCCCCCCCCGGCGACCCTCGCTTTTGCGACGGGACTGCCTTGGCCCTCCAGCCGCGCCGTCTTTTCACCCAGGGGCCCTGGGCTGGTTCTGCCGCCCGCGCCCCGCCCCGCCCCCGGCCCCGCCTTGCTAGGTTTTCAGGCCGGCCCCTCACCTGGAGACGGTCTCGCAGCCGTCGCTGGCCCGGTTGCCCACGCAGGGCGCGCGTGATCGGCACCCGCTGGGCCTTGGATTTGCCCCGCGTTCGCCTTCGTCGCCAGCCCCTGGTGGGCCGCGGCCTGCTACCTGGCAGCCTGCCCTGTCGGCTTCCCCCCCCCGCAGCGCTGCTGGCCCCCGCCCCCCGGCGCCGCCCCCGCCGCGCGCCTGGTCCTGCTCCGAGCGGGCCCGGTTTCTTCTTCCCTCCCGCCGGGGCCGGGCGCCTCTTCCTTCCTCCTCCTTCCTCCTCCTCCCTCCTCCTGCTCCTCCCTTCCTCCTCCTCCTCCTCCTCCTCCTCCTCCTCCTCCTCCTTCTCCTCCTCGTAGGCGGTTCCCCAGTGGCCCCCCCCCGCCCCCGCGCAGCCATTTTGCCCAGCGGAGGGGCGGGCGGGCCCGCGCCGTAGAGGGGGGGCCCCCGGCCCCGATGGGGGCGACGCGAGCGCGCCAGCTCGCCTGCTTGGCACCGCCGTCTGCGTCGCAGGCCGCCCGCAGCCGGGCGGCGCTTGCGAGGGGCTCGGGGCATCGAGATCCTCGAGATGCACTGCGGCAGCCAGGCGCCCGCTGCCACTTGGACGACCTGCAAGCGGTGCCAGACGAGGCGGTGGCACAGCGCGCTCGAGCGCCACGACTACCGGTGCCGCCGCGGTTGCCGCGCGGCCAGGCCCCGGGCGGGCAAGGGCCGCAGCGCCGAGCGCGGCGACGGCAGCTGGCGGTAGCAGCAGCAGTCCATCGGCCAGCGCGGCGCGGGACCCCGCGGAGGAGGTGGCACCGACAGCGACGCCGAGGCCGGCGGCGTCGCGCAGCTGGCATGAGCGCCGAGGACGGTGACGGAGCCCATCGGCGCGCTGCAGCTGGCCAACGGGGGGGCCATCGCGAAGCAGCTCGCGGGCGTTGCAGACGCGCTCCTGGAGGCGCCGAAGCCGCAGCCCAAGTCGCGCGCCGCGCGCTTTGCCGAGGCGGCGAAGGAGCTCGAGCAGGCCAACGAGCAGTGTAAGCGGGCGTTCGAGCAGGCGGAGATCGCGCGGCAGAAGGCCGCGAAGGCCAAGCTCGCCCTGTAGGAGCGCGCGGACGCGGTCGCGAAGGCCGAGCGCGCGATCGGGGAGATCCAGCAGGTGGGCAAGCCGCAGAGCGCGAGCCAGCGCAGCATCTTCTAGCGGCGGCTCGACACGGGCGAGGACCTGCTCTCGCCGAGTGACATGCAGATCCCCGAGGTGGGGCAGGAGTTCGCGCACTCGGCCGATCTGGGCGAGCAGGGGCGCAAGGCGGCGGGCGACGCCGAGCGCCAGGTGCTGGGGCAGCTGCAGAGGAGCACCAGGGAGTTCGCGGGCCAGCTGAAGCAGCACCTCCAGGCGGCGAAGCTGAAGGCGGAGCAGGAGAGGGCCGAGATCCAACAGGCCTGCGAGCAGAGGAAGACGGATGCCACGGCGGCGGCGGCAACGACACCAGCAGCGACGGCGTCGGCCCCGACGCCAGCAGCGCCGCCACCGGCAGCGGCCGCGGCCCCCACTCCAGCAGCCGCCGACGACGACGAGCCCACGGAGACGAAGGAGGCGGGCGCTGCGGAGGACTATCTCCAACAGCGGCGGACCGCGGCGGCCTCCACGGAGGCCCCCGCGACCCGCGGAAGGTCACGGCGCGGCGGGAGGAGGCAGCCTGGCGACGACTCCCGCCTCGAGCGCCGCATCTTCAGCGCCGGCAGCACTCGGTGGGGCCCGACGGTCATGGGCTGGCTTCGTCGCGATGGAGCACGGCAGCCGCGCGACGTCCACGCGTTGCAGGAGACCCGCCTGGCCCGCCGCGAGCTCGACAGCACGGGGCACAAGCTGCAGAAGGCGGACTCCTCAGCAGTGTTCACGGCAGCGCGGGCAAGCGACAGGGGTGAGACAGGCGCTTGCGGAGGCGCGGGGGTCCTCGTCACGGGCCACCTCAAGGCGACGTCGCACCGACACCAGGGACCACGTGCAGCAGTTCCGGGTGCAACCGCATCAGACGCCCACGACTCGCAGCACGACGCTTTCAACGTGTGCGACCAGACGCCAGTCACCCTGCGCATGCGCGGTTCCCAGCTCCTCATCATCTCCATCTACCTGGGCCCGTCCCACTCCACCACCAGCGGCGAGAACTCCAGGGTGTTGACGTCGCTGGCCGCGTTCCTCAGCACTACCCACGCACCTTGGTTGCGCTGCGGCGACTTCAACAGGCCGTGCGAAGACATGGTAAGATCATGATGGACAGCCGCCCTCGGAGCTACGCAGCATACGTCGGGCTCGACAACGACAAGCGCACCTGCTTCCTTGGCGACGCCCCGCCCCCCACGTCGACTACGCGTTGGTCGACGACGGCGGACAACGACTCGTGCCAGGAATCCAACCAGTGCACGACGCACCTTGGGAGATACACATCGGGCTCGACATCGCCATCAGAGCAGACGCGGACTCCAACCTCGGCCGACGACTCCAGCTACCGAAGGCTTTTCCGCGCCCAGCACAGCCCAAGAAGACCAAGACGACGAATAAGACGAAGAGATGATAAAACTCCAGATCTTCTTTATTTGGGCTGGAAACCTCCTCCACCCCCCTTCCCCCCCCCCCTCGCCCTCTCCCCCCTCCAAGCCGCGCCTTCGTCCAGTTAGATATATGTTTCCCCCCATCTCCTCGGTCCTCGCCCTCTGTCCTCTGTCCTCACCCCCTTCCTCTCCTCCTCGCTCCTCACCCTACCTCCCCCCGTCACCCGTCGCCCGTCCCTCCTCCCTCCCCGACTCGACCCCCCTCCCTCCTCACTCCTCCCTCGCCGACGCCCCTCGCCCTTCCCCCCTTCCGAGCCTTCCCTCCTTCTCCCCCCCCTCCTCCCTCGCCGTCGCGGCCGTCTACCCCGCCGCGGGGCCGCGAGGGGCCCGCGCGGCGCGGCCCGCGCGCCCCGCCGCCGCCGCGGGGCCGCCAGGCCGCGTCGGGGCGGTGGGCGGAGGAGGAAGGAGGAGAGGATAGGGTAGAATAAAGTAGAGTAGAGCAGAGTAGTAGGGTAGAGCAGTGCAGCAGAGGAGTAGGGTAGAGTAGAGCAGAGTAGTAGGATAGGGTAGAATAAGGTAGAGTAGAGTAGTAGGGTAGAGTAGAGCAGAGTAGTAGGATGGGGTAGAATAGGGTAGAGTAGGCTACCTACCTACCCTACTCTAGGGTAACGGTAGGGTAGAGCAGAGTAGAGTAGGGTAGAATGGAGGAGTGGATGCGGGGGGGGATGAGGGGGGGGAGGGGGATGAAAAAGAGGAGGGGGGGGGGGGGGAGGCTCGGGGGAGGAGGACGAGAAGGAGATGCAAGGAGAGGAGGTGGGTGAGGACGAGGAGGAGAGGGCGGAAGATGAGGAGGCTCGAGGAGTCCGAGGAGGTGGGCGAGGACGAGGAGGGGAGGGCGGAAGATGAGGAGAGGGATGATGATGATGATGAGGAGGAGGAGGAGGATGAGGAGGAGGAGGAGGAGGAGGGAAGGAGGAGGAGGAGGAGGAGGAGGGGCCAGGAGGGGCCAGGAGGAGAAAGAGGAGGAAAGGGCCATCAGCCCGAGCACGACGCCCGCGGGCGGGAAGATAATCGCACTTCGCGCGTCGTGCGTCGCGGCTTGGGTCATGGAGAAGGGCAGCCCCCTATGATAGGGGACTGCCCTTCTCCAAGGAGCCGTGCCGTCGTCGTGAGTCGTGGTCAGCAGCAGTTTTGGTTCGGTCCAGCCTGGGCCGTCCAGGCGCAGAGGCTGCGCGGCGGCGGCGGCCGCGGCGCGGCCCTCCTCGAGCATGGTGCCAATGCCGACGCCGCTGCCGCCCAGCCCGCAGGCGATGCCGCGGACGCCGCCGCTCAGGGCTGAGCGGCGGCTCACCATCGACCTCCCCGCCGTCGGCACCGTGATCCTCACGTTGTGGGCGGTGGCGGGGGGCGGCGGCGGCCAGGCGGCGGCGGCGGGCCGGCCAGGCGGCGGCGAGCGGGGTCCGCGGCGGGGTCGGCGTCGGCCAGGCGGTGGCGGCGGGCGGGGTGGGCGGCGGCGGCGGCCAGGCGGCGGCGGGCGGGGTCCGCGGCGGGGTCGGCGTCGGCGACCACGGAGGCCGCTCTCGCTCGCCGCGGAGGCCGCGCGCGGTGGAGCATGGCCCGCATGTCGCTCGCAGGGCGGGCGCAGTCCAGTGGTCATGGACAGCAGCGCCGACGGCCGAGGTCGCCGAGATCGCGCAGATCCCGAGCACGCCAGGCGGCGACCTCGAGGACGAGCTGCAGCAGCAGCAGTGGGATCAGCAGCAGCAGCAGCAGCACCAGGAGTGGCAGCAGGCTCAGGCCACCCGACGCCCGCCCCCGCCGCCTCCTCCCCCTCATCCCCCTCCCTCCTCCTCCTCCTCCTCCTCATCCTCCTCTTACTCCTCCTCCTCCTCCTCCTCCTCCTCCTACTCCTACTCCTACTCCTACTCCTACTCCTACTCCTACTCCTACTCCTACTCCTACTCCTCCTACTCATGCTCCTACTCCTCCTCCTGCTCATGCTCCTACTCCTACTCCTCCCCCTCCTCCTCTCCTTCCCCCCCCTCCCCCTCAGGGATGGGCCGCGCGGCCCCCTCCAGGCCTGGCCAGGCCCAGGAGCCCCAGCCCTAGGGGGCTGGGGGCAGTAGTGCCAGTGATTTAAAATCACCCCCCAGGACAGCGTCCGTGCCTACTCATCCCCCCCATGCCCTCCTTCCTTTTCGTCTCCCCCCCCCTCCCCGCCTGCTCCTCCTGGAGGCGCGCTCGGAGGCGGTCGTGGAGTCGCTCCGCTCGAGTAGGGGATAGACGACATAACATATTTACCCCCAACTTGATTTCTCGTCGAACCCATGGGAAACTACGTAGTATTGCCAGTAGATCTACTGAACAATGCACGTATGTTTCGTGAACCCCCAAGGCGGATCCCACGGGGAATCAATTTTGGGGTAGATCGATTATGTCGTCGATCCTCTACTCGATCTTAACCACGATCGCGGAGCAGAACAACGCGCTGGCCTTGCAGCGCAGGGCGCTCGACATCTACGACAACATGGACATGGCCCGCATTCCCGCGCGTGACGACGAAGAACCCGTTCATGCTGATCCACCGCGCCGCGTGCGGCGCTGGGCCATCCCGCTCCGCGACCGCGGAGCCCAGTGGAATGCCGACCAGGACGAGGACGAGGGCGAGGACGAGCAGGGGCAGGGGGCCGCGGCCGAGGAGCAGGAGGCCGAGGAGCAGGAGGCCGCGGAGGCCGAGGAGGAGGACGCCACGCACGACAGCGACAGCGACTAGGCCTCGAGCCTCGAGGAGGCGCGCGAGCCCCCGCCCGAGGCCCTCCAGGCCCCAGAGGCTCCAGGCCAGGCCAGAGGAGCCAGCGCAGCGCGCAAAACCAAAAAAGCATTTTGCTCGACGTGGCTGGCCTGGCCTGGGCGAGAGCTAGACGCACATGTGGCACGTGGCCGCGTGCCTTTCCAGCGCTCGGCCGCCCGCTCGTGTATCCAGAGCGTCCTCCTACCCACCTCCTCGCATCCTCTTTTCCTCGCCCTATCGCCATCCCTCTACCCTCGCGTTGCTGGCCGCGGGCCCATGCAGCCCGCGCTCGTCCTCCTCGCGCTCGCCCCCCACAGCATGATCGTCCTCCTCGTACCCATCCTCATGCTAGTGCTCCGCACCACCATCCTCCTCCTCGTCCCCACCGCCTTCCTCGTGCTCATCCTTGTTCTCATCCTCCTCGTGATCATCCTTTTCCCCAGTCTTGCCCCGCCCTTCTCCTCGTGCTCGCCCTCCTCGCCATCGACTCATGTGCCCCCATTTTTGGTCATCATCCTTGCATCCACCTCCTCGTCCTCAGTTTCCTATCGTCATCGTCATTATCCGATCCTCGTGTTGGGGGCCGTGCCGTGAGCCCCTGCCGCTTGTGCTCATTCCCCACGGCGCCCATCCGCCTCATCATGATCGCCCTCACCATGCCTATCCTCATCGCCATCGTCCTCCTCGGCATCTTCCTCATGCCCATCACCGTCCACGTCCTCCTCATGCTCATTTTCTTCAGTCATCCCCCGCGCTCCTCCTCGTGCTCATCTCCCTCAGCATCGCCCCCTGCGCTCTCATCATCGATGCCCATCCCCCCTCCTGTCGCGTGGTTCACCTTTTTTTTTCATCAGCCTGATCCATCATTCTCCTCCTCATGTTCGTCCTCATCGCCCTCGTCCTCATCTCATGCTCGTCCTCCCCTCATCGTCATCATCGCCCGTGTGCTCGTCATTTCCCAGTCGCCGTCGCCCTCGTCGCCCTCAGACTCGCCGCCCCCGCCTCGCGCTCGCCCCCGTGCTCGTCTTCGTCGCCCATGGTCCCCTGGTCCTCCTCGTGCGCGTCCTCATCTCCGCCCTCGTGCTCGCCCACCCCCCCTTTTCATCCTTCCCCACCGCGGCCCGCGTCGAGGCTGGCGATGACCGTGGAGGGCATTATCTGGGCGCGCCCCTTCGGCCTCGCCGCGTCGAACCCCGAGGACTGGGGAAAGACGCAGCGGGCTGCAGCGGGGAGGGGTGTGGATGACGGGTGGAGCAGGGCGGGGGAGGGGGCACGACGGAGGAGTGCGAGCGCAGGGGCGGGAGTCGGGGGAGGGAGGCCAAGGGCGCAAGAAACGCCCCTACTCTGGTTTAGGCGGCGCTGTGCCCCCAGAAGACGGCAAACCCTGCGTAACCCTGCGTATCGCGCGGCGTTCTGGCGGATTTCTGGCCTCTGGGAACTCACAGGATGTGTGCGTGCCAAGCACTCGTAGCCCAGGGTAGGCGCGCGTTGTTCACTCCTCCAGTGGGGGGGGGGGGCTTCTGACTGACTGGCTGACTGACTGACAGGGCTTTCCGACTTACTGACTGACAAGGATGGGCGAGGGTGGGGGAAGGGCGGGAGGTAGAGGCGGAGGAGGGGGGTGAGGCCGCCGAGTGAGGGTGGAAGATCACCGAGTGAGGGTACGCTGTTGAAGTTTGAGGGTCTGTCGATGCCACCAACGGCCAGGATGCCAGCAGTGCTAGCACTGGTCAACCGAGTCGTGCGCTATAAGAACCTGCTGCGTGATTCTATTTTACAGAACGGCGCCGACGTGTCCTGGCTCGTGGAAAACAGTTCCCAGGGGTGGGTTGGACATCAGCCCAAACGCGTAACGTGCCCCTCCCCACCCCCCTCCCATTTAGGCCAACGGCCAACCACGCCCCCGCTCGTTTCGATCTGCCCCTAGGTTTCGAGGCCCCTCGCGCCGACGAGGGCCATCGCGATCGAGTCGTGGCCCTTCTACTGGTGGACACTCCTGGAGTACCCCTGTCTCTCATCGGGCTGGCGTCCCCAGAAGCTCGGTGTTGGCTTAGGTCTTATGGCCAGTGCGGGCGGCTGTGCGCGTGCAAGGTTCTGGGAGTGGTTGAGCTCAGGCCTGGCAATTCTCCCGACGTGGATGGAAAATGGGATATTCTGGGCCACTCGCAATTCAAGATGCGCAATGCTTTTAAATTGATCCGTGGGGGCGTCCTTGACGACCTGGTCAGTATTCCAGAGGTTCGGGGGGGGGCCTAGAAGGAAGCTGCGGGGCGGCCAGACTTTGTCGCTTGCCGATTTCCGCCAGGGCTCTGGGGTGAAGATGGCGAGGGCAGGAGGGGGTGGAAGGGTGAGGGGCATGAGAGATTGAAGGAGGATAGGAGAGGGGGAGGAGGGATTCAGAGCCCGCCCAACGCCCTTGGCACAGCCATGGCCTTGGCGAGGCGGACGCGGCAAATGCACTGGCCCGACCGCCCCTGCAAGTTTCCATCGGGGGCCCAGGTGCGACGAGCATTGGGCCAGTGGGGCGGGATTGGGTTGTTGAGGTACGCTTTCAGCCCGCGTGTACCGATTGCAGATTTGCTTCGGAAGGCTGCGTTTCATCGTGTTTACGTGTGGCCTGCTGCCAGTCGCCGATCGGGGTCACGTAGTCAGCACGATGAAGAGTTCAATTCCGCATTCGGCATTGGCAGTGGCATGGGCAGCACTGGCGATGGGAACCCTGTCTTATCTACTAGGTCTGCCCGCTTGGACGGTCGGTCGGTTGACCAAGTTTCGAAGAGTTTGGCAGAGTGTTTCAATGGGTTGCCTTCTGATTTGCAGCGCCGCCACCACCAGGGCGTGGCTCAATCGATCGGGTATTTATCAGAGTTGGCCGACACGCTACGAGGCAATACAGCTGTCTCTACATTGCGCCCTCGTGCCATGATGTCTGCCATTCAGGTTGTCCACACCACCATGCTTACCTCGAGCCTTCACGGTTCAGTCCACTTGAAGAGGGTGTTGCGTGACGCAGTTAAGATCGTATTGCCTGGTCGGCTCGGCGAACCGCTCTTGGATGCAATTGAATATGGCGGTGTGCCCGCCCAGCAGACCATTTCAAAGTATTATATTTCGTTGGGCGCAGCCATGTGCATTGAGGAGCAGAGGCGGACCCGCGAGTACTTATCCGACGATTCCCTCATCGTTGAAACCATTCTCAGCGATTCGAGCCCGTTATTGGGCACGGACTGGCAGATGACCGAAGGCATCAGGTGCGTCGACGTCGTGCGGTCATATCGGCTACGTCGTGAACTCCAGGGGCTGAAGCAGGATGTTGCCGACTTCGCCAACCGCGGGGCGAACGACGACGCCTGCGCAGAGGACGGCTACGACGACCGCGCGTTGGAATTGGCTGACGCCGCGCGGCAGTACCAGTCCAGCACGAGAGAGCTGGTCAGCCTTCACCAGAACCACGCCTTTACCGCAGTGGGCCTGGGTTCCAAGGCGACGGCGGCCGCCGACAAACTCCACGCCCTGGTTCATCAATTTCGGCTGTCGGCGCGTTCGATGGCGGACGCGCAGAGGCGCAGCCAGCGCGTGTTGTCATTCACGTCCGACCTCGGGACCGAGCGGCTCTTGCCGAGTGCCCGCCCAATCGACCTAGCGAGTGCTTTCCCGCACTGGATCGACATTGGCGTGGAGGATGACGACGGGACCGCCCGCGGGGAGCTGGCGGCCGCGAGCGCGGGCATGGACGTTGACCTGGACGTCGAAGACGACACGGGCATGGCAGATCTTTCGTTCGACGGAGGCACTCGGGAGGACATGTTACCAATTTCTGACGACGATGGGTTCGCGGGCCACTTGCCGCGCCTCGGCGTTGAACCCGACGGGGTGCCCGACGCTGGCACCGCCGCGCTTCCTCCGCAGCCAGCAGAATTTGCCTTCGACGTCGTCGACGACAGCGGCGTCGCCAACGTGGGCGCCAGCGCCCGCGACCAGCCCCCGCCCCCCGAGTTCCCCCGCGCTGCCAGGGAGCCAGACGCCTCCGAGGACTTAGCTTCGTTTGGTTTTTTTCATGGAAGTTTGTTGGTAGCTGGGGTGTTGCACATCTGCAACAATGCCCTCTTGGACATGGTGAACGCACTGAAGCACAAAGAATGGTTCTTGCCCAGGGCGAAGGCCGTGATTTCCCTGTGCGCTGAGCGGTGGACACGCCAGAGGCTCTTGGAACGATGTTTCAACACTGAGGCCGCGCGGCCGCACCACGACAGCATCAACCGCATGACGACAAAACCAGCTGAGTGGCGCTTTGCTTCCCTGATCCCAGCACTAGTTGAACTGCAATATTGCGAGCAGGGGCTTCGGCAATTCTGGAGCAAGGCGCAGTATTGTTCGAGGGCCGAGGGGGGCGCGGGAACGACAGCCGACGGAGCCGAACCAGCGCCAGCTAAGGCGGAGTCGGAGGCGCCAGATACAGCAGAGCAGTTGTCCCGCGTGGACGAAGCTATCCAGAACCCAGCCTTCTGGGCGTACGTCCAGTGCATCCTCCTCCTGACTCACGGCAGCCTCTTCGAATTCCAGAACTGGTGCGAAGGGTGCCCGTGCCACGGCCAGGACTACCGTGACAAGCCTGGGTGGTCGACGTCTCGGCCGTATTTCGCGCGGCGCAGCGCTTTCGGCTCCGAGACTGGAGTCAAGCACACGACCTGCCCTTTACGAGGCCGCCGCGCCCCAGGGCTTGCTTCTGGCCAAGGCATGAACTATCTGCGCACTCTGGTGCGGGTTTCCCTCGGTAAGCTTCTTGGCTGCACCGCGATGTTGACTCGGGAGGATCGCGACATGGTGGTCGGGGAGTTCGAGGCGTGCAAGGCCGCCCTCATGGAGGTTATGGAGTCGAAGCTCGCCCACTGGATGCACCTGCCCTACAGCGTCTGCGCGCTCGGCGCCACGACCTCTCACGGGGCCTCTGAAGACGTCGCCAGGGAGTGCCTTCGGTCCTGCGTCGCAGAGTATTCTGGCATGACGGAGGAGCAGCGCGCAGGCATGTGGCCTACGGCCGTGCGCCTGTGCGACGCGGCGTCGCCGCTGAGGGGCGACGTGCTCGCATTTCTCGACGGGCAGGATTTGCGCGAGCTGCCAGCTTTGGAGCGCGTGGCGGCGTCCATGCAGTGCATTCCTATCGTGGAGCGCTCAATCGAGGCAAAGCACAGATACAACAAACTGAACTCCTGCAGAGCGCCTCGAGCTGGCGGCGCGTTCGTGAATGTCATGCTCAAGGTGCCCGACCTCGCCCGACGTCTCCAGGCTGATCCTCCGCTGCTCGCACGCTTGGCCGATACTATCAGCGAGCTGCGACACTCGGCTAAAAAAACCGCCAGCCGCTTCGATTTGCAGAGCCACCCGACACTGATGGAAGAAATTGGGACACGGGGGGATTTTCGGACGGCAACGCTGACGCGCGCCTTCTACCGACTGGACCCGAAGACGCAGCACGCCAAGCATACCGTCTTGAAGGAAGCTTTTCGCAGTGATCAAAATAAGCATGGCGCAGTTCCGCCGACCAACGAGTCCGCCAACCACGGCTTGAGGCTGGCGAGGGCAAGCGGGAACCTTCGTAAGCGCATCCGCGCGCCATTCATTTGCCCCAATGTCGCCCCCCTGCGCATGTCGACTTTTGTCTACAGCGCACGCTACACGCGACATTCCAAGGTAACCCTTGTATCCTTGCAAAGACCTTGTATCCTTATCGTAAGTATGTACCTCAGTGCCCTCCCCCCTCAGCCTTCAGTACTTCAGTAATCCCCCATCCCTCCCCTTCCCTCCTCCCTCCACCCCCCTCAGTATCCCAGTGCTCCCCCATCCCTCACCCCCCCTCCTCCCTCCACGTCTCCCCCCTCTGCTCGCCCTTCCCCCCATCCCCCATCCCACGGCCTGGCGGGAATCGTTTTCCCAGCCGCGTGGCAGGAGGACGCGGCTGCGACACCGAGCCCGCTTTGGCACAGAGACCGCTGTCTCTAGGCGCCTGGGCTCTGGAGTCAGGGGGGCAGAAGGGTTGCGCGCGCGATCTTCTTTCGGGGGCCTCGCGCGCCAGGGGCTTTCGGGGGCCTGCAGGGGCCGCCAGGGGCCTTCGGGGGCCTCGCGCGCCTACTCGCGCGTTGCGTCCTACCCCAGGCCACGGCTCCAGGACAATGTTTGTTTGTATTGCGTGGCCCCCCTGCGGCGGAACTGCACGAAATTGCCCGCCTTGCCCCTGTCTGGGGCCTCAGATCGGTGTACGTTTTTTTTTTTGGTTCTGGTCCTCTCCTCCCTCCCCCCCCACTTGTCGCTGAAAACAACCCGGCCTGCTCCAGGCTGGGTTTGGGGGATGGAGATTGGTTTGTTTGCGGTTGCGCGGCGCTGCCCTTCTTGCCCGCCCGACGGCGAGGGGGGGGGGCGGGTCAACGTTGGAAAGTGGTGTGGGTGTGGGGGGGGGGCGCGCGTGTGAGGTAGCATATGGGTGCGCGTGCGGATGCGTTTGCAATGCAGGCTGTTGTCAGCCCACGCTTTGCAATATTTTCGAAAAGTATTGTCGAAGGGCACATTATACAGCATCGGCGTCTCTCCAACAGATGTGCCTACGATGGCGTCAGCTTTGGGTGGCAGTCGTGACGTCAGAGTTCCTGGTCTTTTACCTCTGACGGACTCTGAGTACACGCCTCCTGCACTTACGTGCAGCGTGGGAGATCCGCCTCCGCACGATGAAGCCGTTGCCCTTGCACTGTCCACGCGTACTCTGGAGCTCAAGGACCACACCTTGTTCAGAGTTGTCCACGCGTCCCCGATCTCGAGGAAATTGGTTCGGCCACCGACGTCGAATCTTAATTCTGAAGACGTCGCTGTATCAGTCCACGATGTCCGAGCTGTATGGGATGGTTTTGGCGATCTTCAGATGTGCGTGGCTTTGCAGGGCGTGCGAGAATCCCCAATGGACGATGTATTCTCGAGCACCCGTCTCCTCAGCAGGCGGCACTTGGAGAGCCTTCCCGACTTGAGTGCGTCTTTCTTGGAGTGGACACCTACAGGTGGCATATTGTATCTGCCCAAAGGAGATTGGCCTCCTGCGTTGGGCGTGGAGCACAACGGCAGGGCAGCACTCGTGCTCACGGACCTCGTGAATTGCGGAGGGCTGCCAGGGGCCGACGTAAGTTTTATCGTTGATCAAGAGAGCGAGTACGCCGCCGTGGACGGGTTTATCCTGGGTGAGTTGCAACGCGAAGGGTTCGTTTCCAGTGCTGCAGTTCACGTGGCCCCTGAGTTTGGCGGGAGTGTGCTCGGCTGGCAACTCACGGAATATGGTCTGGATAACGTGGCAGCGTTTGACGTGGTTCGCAAACCTCAGCCAGCCCTTCGCATTCGCGAAGGCTTGAAAAGCAAGGACCTTTCCACGTACGAGCTCGTGTTGAAAATGCGCCAAGAGGGATGGTCAGCCAAACCTTTACCTACTGATAAACATATGCTACCTAGACCATATGACCCCTTCAGTGCGGACGCAGAGAAAGTTTGGTATTTCTCTGGCGCTCGCAAGACCATTGCTTCGACGTATCTCCAATCCTTGCTTGCAGGGGCCGCCACGGTGCACCACGCAGGGCCCCTACAACAGTACAGAGCCTTATGTGATGACGATGGGGTCACGCTCCAGATCACCGATGACATCGGGACGGTCGCCAGGAACTACGGTGACAAAAAAAACGCGCGGACCACACGTGGCAGGGCACCTGTGGCACGCGTGCCGCACGCAAGGGCGTGGGGGGGAGGGGGGGGGGAAGTCAAACAGAACAAGCGGGGATGGGAAGGGGGATGTTGGAGAGGGAGGAAGATGAGGGCGGCGGCGGGAGAGGGCAGGGGGCGGAGGGCGACGGCGACGGCAAGTCTTTCAACTCATCCTCCTCATGGCCTCATCTTCCTCATATTCCTGATCATCGCATGCCTCGTCTTCCTCCCCCCCTTCCTCCTCCCCCCCCCCCACTTCTCCAATATCCGCCCGCCCCCCGTCCAGCTCCACGGATCGACCCCCTTGTCGGGGCAGCGCGGCCTCCAGTTTGGGGTGGGGCGGGGTGGGTGGGCGCACGAGTGCCCAGTGGTGCATGTGATCGAGGACACTGCCCGCTGATGTGTTTCGTTTCTAAGGCAAGTGCGCCTTTCTTCCTCATCCTCCCTTCCTCCTCCGCTCGCCTCTCCGCGCGTGTCGGGCGTCGGGCTGCGGGGCGCAAGTACCTTGCTGAATCGCGTGGCATCGTGCGTGTTTTTTTTGTTTTCGCAGGCAGCCGCCAGCCAAGCGCAGGCGCATAGGGAAGGCCAAGGCCATGCAAGACGCACTTCCAAGACTTGAAGACGATCTTCCAGGGGGCCCTTGGCGCGAGGAGGGCCATGGCCACGCCGACGATGGCCCCGACAGCGACGTGCCCGACCCCAGCGATGGCCCCGACGCCGACGCCGATCCCGACGCTGCCCACGCCGACGAGCTCGAAGGCATTCCTGACCATGGTGGCAGTGAGAGCGTCGTTCAAGGGTGCCCCACGCCCGAGCTCAACGACGACGATGACCACGCCTACGAGCCCGCAGGCATTGCGGCACACGGTGACAGCGAGGGCGCCCTTCAGGGGCACCCCGCGCCCGAGTCCGAGGGCATCGGCGACCCGTCCGCCGAGGTGGACGGCGACCTGCAACCTGAGCCGCCACGCCTTCCGCCCGAGTCGCCGCCGCACCTTCGGCCAGAGGGTTGCGATGCGCCGCTCGGGCAGTCAGAGCCCCCGACAGGGCCGCAGGCTGACCCTCGGCCAGAGAGCGGCGATCCGCCGCCTCCGCCAGAGCCACCGCCAGGGCAGCAGCCAGGCCCTCGGCCAGAGGGTGGCAATTCGCCGCCTGAACTGCCAGAGCCCCCACCAGAGACGCTGCCGCATCCGCGGCCCGAGCCGTTGCCGCCGTCGGCGCCCCCGAATGCACCTGGGCCGCAACCGCCAGAGCAGCCGCCGCCGCCACCGCCGCCGCCCCTGGGGGCCTGAGCCTCACTCGCCAGAGCCACATCCACCGCTGCCACAGCCGCTCGCGCCGAGAGCACGCGCATTCAACCCTGCCAGCGGCGCGTGGGGGCCGTTCAGATTCACGGTGTGCGTCGAGAAGGATGGGTTTGTCAGGATGCAGGCAACCTGTAAGTTTCACAAAGATCCCGACGACGCCAAGACGACGCAGTGCACTAAGTCTCGGAGAATCAACCCTTCCAATGCTGATGAAGTGAAACGGCGTTTAAAAGCTTGGCTGTTGGCAGGTGAGGGCAAAAAACACAGGGCCCGCAATGATGCGCCTGCCTGCAGTCACAAGCCAATCGAACCAGAGGATCTACCTCTCCTCACGCACGCTGAGCTCGATGCAGCCTGCCCCGCAGCCGACATAGGCCCTGACGTGTGGATTGCGGGCCGCCCTGATTCAGCCGTTCGCGATCAGTTGCACGAGGCCGTGATGCATCTTTTCGAGGAGAAGGGGGATGACAGCGACGGCAGTGCCTCCAGCAGTGGCAGTGGGGATTCCAGCAGCTCGTCCTCGTCATCCGACTCGTCCGATTGACCTCGGAGGCGCGGCTGTCGAGTTCGGAATTGCCCCGCCACATCCCCATCCGAGGGTACGTCTGCCAGAGCCACCGCTGATTGTGGTGATCAGGCAAGAGGGCGACGGCGCTTCTTGCCAGCCACCCGCAGCGCAGAGAAACCACGGCCTTGGTTGAACAGCGGCGGCGACGGCGGCGCCGCCCTTGGGGTGCGTGCTCGGCGCGTGCCTCCACCCCTCCCCATCACCCTGGAGGTGCTGCTATTTCGACCCGCGCGCCCTGGAGGTGCTGCTACTGCGAGGCGCCGCCGCTGCGAGGCACGGCCACTGCGGTGGAGGGGGTGCGGGGGGGGAGGAGGGGTCAAGACTGAGAGCGGGGGAGGGGATGTATGATGTTGGAGAGGTTCGGCAGATGAGACGAGATGAGGATAGGGGGGACGAGCATGTAGTGGCGTGAATGACGCAGGCGGTTATTCGTTCGATCAAGCAGACACTCGCAAGGCGCGATAATGACATGCGGCGGCCATGGGCCACTAACTCCACGCTCGAACACCATGGCGTGCGAAATCGAGAGGAGATGGGGACGTGCAGCAGCCCAGCATAAGATCTCCTGGGGGTGTGGGCCGTTTTGGGAGGTGGGAACTGGTGGGCGAGGGTCGATGATAGGCACCCCCATGATTGGGCCGAGGTTCGAGGGGTCGTGGGGTTCGAGATGGAGGGCCTCTTCGATTCCCTAACCCACTCGAGTGTCGATGACGCGCTGGTGGCGGCGACGGCGACGACCGATCCATGGGATCGGGATGATCGAGAGCTCGACGATCGATGGTCCACGGTGTCTAGAGCTCCACGAGCGAGGGTCGAGAGCCAGATTTTAATTCCAAACGCCCGAGGCGGGGCGCATCCACCATGCGGACCGACACCGTAAACCGCAACTCCCTGCCCGCGCGGCCCCCCGTTCCCCGCTGCGGCCAGGCCCACGGCTTCGCCTTCCACCGCGAGGGCTTCTTCCGCCGCGAGGGCGCCTTCCACCGCGAGGGCCCCTTCCTCCGCGAGGGCTCCTTCCACCGCGAGGGCGCCTTCCTCCGCGAGGGCTCCTTCCACCGCGAGGGCGCCTTCCACCTTCTACAGCGAGGGCTCCTTCCACCGCGAGGGCCCCTTCCACCGCGAGGGCCCCTTCCACCGCGAGGGCGCCTTCCACCGCGAGGGCTCCATCCGCCGCGAGGGCGCCTTCCAGGATGCTTGCCAACGCCCCCCCCCCCCCGAGAGGAGGATTCGACATTCGGATGCTTAGGGCGAGGATGATTGTGATTAGGATGGTTAGATCGAGGATGATGGTTAGGACGAGGATGATTAGGAGTTGTAGGATGAGGGGTGTTAGGGCGGTGAGGGGGCGTCGGACGAGAGGCCTCATTGCTGCCCGTTGCCTCCCGCTGTGTTTCATCAGGAGGGCAGGGTGCAACTCGTCGCAGACCTCGGTTGCAGCGCCGCTAGCAGTTTCCGATCCAGAGGCAAGCCGCTGCTTGATTGCGCGTGGGAGCACACTCTGGGCCTTCGCTCAGTAGCCATTTTTGGCCCGCGCCGATGTCCAGTCACGAGCAGTGGCTCCTGGACTTGGCTAGCAAATACGATACTGATTGCATACTCGAACTGTGCCGTGACAAAGCCAAGCGGCTTGAGTCCAGTACTAATGCTGCAGTACTAATGCTGCAGGGGATGCTCCGACAGTACGAGGAGGTCGACGAGGACATCCGCCACCTCGAAAAGCGTCGCCGCCGCTGCCGCGACGCCGACAAGGAGCTCGACAGGAGGCTCGAGCGGATGCGCTACTACGTGCTCAACGCGGACGTGAACAAGGAACTGCGCAAGCAGCAGGGCCCCATCAGGGGGCGCAATGGTGACATTCCGATAGCAGCGGCAACGTTGGCGTCGGTAGGACCCCATAGCCTTTTAGAGGACAGGCGTCATCGGCGCAATGGGGTCCTAGTCGGCGCTCGCGGTGCCTTGCCCATCGGCTTCTCACTCCTGCGCGCCTTCAGAGCATCGCAGTCGACGAGGTGGCTCCCAGGATGACTTTTCAAGAGGAACGTTTGCTCGTGGGGCGTGTTGCCGCGAAGTTGCCACGGGAACTCCGTCCCCGCATAGTGCGGCGCCTTGTCGCCGAGGCGAAGGGTTCTGGCACAGCCGCGCCAGTTGTACTTTCTATCGATGATGCTGGCGACCCTGGCGCTGCTGCTGCAACTTTGGACTCGGTGAGCCTCTTGGAGGCGGCCACCCGCGAGGCTCCCTAGATGCGGCGACGGGCGTCGCGGCTTGAAGGACACCGACGGTGTTCTTGGAATGCGTTGAGTTTCCTTGAAGGCGACTCAGCGCATCACGCTGCCATGCCGCGCCGCGCGCCACCGCATCCTGGCAGCCCCGCCCGCCTGGCAGCTCGGAGAGCGGTGGGTGGCAGACCTGCCTAAGCTGCGCTGTCGAGCGATTGGCACCGCCGTGGAGAACGGAACCGCGCAGCTTCGCATCGTGAAGGACGAGCGGCCCAAGGACGCAATGATCCCCAGGGGGGACATGATCAAGCTACCGAGCGAGATGTCCAATGTCACGCCTGGCAAGATGGTGGAGCTCTGGCTCGAGATCGTCACCATCTGCGACCCGTACGATCAGATGTACTGGCAAGCTCGCTTAGCGCCCGAGCCAGAGCCAGCTGCAATGTAAATAGCATGGCGTGTGCGAAGCTAACGCCTAGAACTGTTCAGATAACCCTTGGTAGATGTTAAAAGTATCCTACCACCGCAAGGCAGGTGGGGCGAAGCAAACAGAACCCCCCATGTGCCACGAACCGTGTGAGGGGTGCGCTCAAATGGGGCGGGGCCACCATGCGAACCCTGCCGCTCGACTCAAGTAGAACCCCACATGATGCGACGAACCGTGTGAGGGGTGCGCCCAGATGCGGGGCAACCATGCGAACCCTGCCACTGGGGCATTCGGTGGAGCTCTCCATGGGGCCGCGAGCCGTGTGAGGGGTGCGCCCAGATGCGGGGTAACCATGCGAACTCTGCCACTGTGGCATTCGGTGGAGCTCTCCATGGGGCCGCGAACCGTGTGAGGGGTGCGCCCAAATGCGAGGCCGCCATACGGGCCTTGCCACTGGTGCCTTCTGTGGAGCTCCCCACGGTGCGACGAGCCGCGTGAGAGGTGCGATCAAGGGCAGCGGCGCGGGGCAGGCGGAGGAGGAGGGGGGGGAGGAGCAAGAAGAGGAGGCGGAGGGGGTGAGGAGGAGCAGGAGCAGGAGCAGGGGCAGGAGCATGGGCAGGAGCAGGAGGAGTCGGGGGAGAAGGAGGGAGAGGGGGATGAGGAGGAGGAGGGGGAACAGGAAAACGAGGAGGAGGAGAAGGAGAAGGAAGAGGAGGAGGGGGAGGACGAGGGTGAGGATGAGGATGAAGAGGATGAGGGGGAGAAGGAGGAGGAGGAGGAGGAGGAGGAGGAGGAGGAGGGAGAACGAGGAGGAGGAGTTGCCCCTGCCTCCCAGGGGCACTCCTTCTCGGTGCTCCAGTAGTAGTAGTATAGTAGTAGTAAGTAGTAGTATAGCAGTAGTAGTAGTAGTTAGTAGTAGTTAGTCGTAGTAGTAGTCGTAGTAGTAGTAGTCGTGGTAGTAGTAGTAGTAGTAGTAGTAGTAGTAGTCGTAGTCGTAGTAGTAGTAGTAGTAGTAGTATAGTAGTGTAGTAGTCGTAGTAGTAGTAGTAGTAGTAGTAGTAGTAGTAGTTAGTAGTAGTAGTAGTAGTAGTAGTAGTAGTAGTAGTAGTAGTAGTAGTAGTACTAGTAGTAGTAGTAGTCGTCGTAGTAGTAGTAGTAGCAGCAGTAGTAGCAGTAGTGTAGGCAGTAGTAGTAGTGGGGCCACCATGTGTACATGTGCATCGCAAACTGGGGTCGTATACGTACGCATCCGGTTCATAGGCGCACGCGCGCACATGCATTCGCATACGCGTTCTTGGACGCGCGTTCTACGTGAAGCCCCGCGCTGTGACGCCCTGTCGAGCGCAGTGCAGCGTCGCACACCAGACATCGCCCAATAGCAATATAATGTATAAGCGCATCACTATGTTTATACGCGTCACATGTAACATCATGTAACAGTGTCAAGTCGGTTCACGCGCGTAGTGTTCGGAGTTGGGCGCGCGCGAGATGGCCCCAAGGCCCCGAGGGGCCCTGGAGCGAAGGCGGGGCATTCCAAGGCGGCTTCAGATGGCCTCGCGTCGGCCCGCTCGGCCCCCGCATGGGGCCATCGGTGACATATGCCTCATATGTTTATATATATTTAACACATATATATATGTATATGGATTCGCATGTGTCTATAAGTTACATGTCTGTCTGTCTGCCTGGGCGCCGCTTTGCGCGCCAGGCACGCCCATCCACCGACCCCGCAATCAGAACACATGCGCATTCCACGGCAACCCTGCACCCCCAGTGCATTCCCATTGCCCCATCTAGAAACTGCGCCCAGGCGAATTGTCTGGGGTGTTCCTAGGCACGTTTTGCGCCGCGAAGGTGCTGGAGGTGGGGCGGACCACCTCCCGCCCGCCCGCGCCCTCCGCCCGCCTGCTCCACCCCCCGCCTCCCCCGAAAATTGTTGCAGCGTTGTTTTGTTTGCTTTGCGTCCGCGCCCTGATGCGTTTCTCGCATATCTCGCAAACTGTTCCCCTGTGCCACCACCCTCCACTAGTGACGCACAACGCAGTGCGCCAGCCGATCTTTAGGAAGACAACGTCGCCCCACACCCCGCCCCTTGACTAGACAAGCCCTTTTGAATTATGACCGAGCCCCACTCCCCTCCCCCGACCAGCCCCGATCGGGAAAAAGGCCCCCAACGCCCTCCCGTCATGTCAACGCACCCTGTTCTTGACAAGGCATGGTCATGTCAGCTCTCTGGTCAAGTGAACTCAACCGATCGGCCTAATTCGTATCGCGCGGGTTCCTGCCGCGCCCTGGCCAACAACAACCAAACCCACCGTCGCCCGCGTTTCAACCAAGCCCGTTTTGCAGTGTTCTAGCAATATTTCGTATTGCCATGTCATAGGTAATCTTTGCTACATACCTACCTACCCATTGATTCTTTCAGTTATCTTAATTATGCGCGCGCCCCGCCCGTGGGAGCGTTGGAGGGTTGGGCAAGGCGTATGCGCGCCCGCCTGCGGGCCGTGCCCCGTGGCCTCTCACCCAGGCGGCAGGCGCAGGCCCCGCGAGGTGCGGGGCGCTTGCGCGCAGGCGCGGCCAACTGGCAAGTTGGCACTGCGGGCGCTGTTGGTTCCCTTCGTACACCCTGCTTGGCTTTCGTTACGACGCAGCGGGTGCGCATTTCCTTCGCGGCAAAGCAGAGGCGACGCGTGGAGCTGATGAGTCGCGTGGGCAAGCTTTGTTGTTGTATTTTTGTGGAAAAGAGAAAAGGTTTCAAACGTGGTTTTGTTGTTTCGATTGTTTTGTTTTATGGTTCATATGGCATGGCGTGCGTTTCGGTGTGCGTGTGTTGTTTTTTGTGTGCCGTTTTTTTTGTCGTCGCGCGTTCGCGCGCTTTCTTTTTCTCTGGCTTTTTATAGTTTTGCAAGTCGTGTGTGTTTTTTTGTTTTCAGCTTTTTGTTTTTTTGGTTGTTTTTTGGCTCGCGCGTGCTGGGTGCGTTATGGTTTTTGTGATTTTCCAGCGTGTTTTCTGTTGATCCCATCGTTTTGTTTTTGATGGAAAATATTATTTTCGAAGGTGGTTTACCTTTTTTTATATATTTTTTTATAAATATATATAAAAAAAACATTATGTTTAATGTATTTTCATTTTTTTTGTTTTTTTCTATATTTTTCTATTTTTTTGTATATTGTTATGTTTTGTTCCCCTAAATTTTTCATTCATTTTCATGAATTTTCAGTTTTTTTTTTTTTATTATTATTATTTGTTGTTTTTTATATATTTTTTTGTTATTTTTTATAGTTTTTCTTATTTTTCGAGTGAATTCTATTTTTTTTTGTTTTTTTCCATTGATTTTCGTTTTTTTTTCATTTTTTCCATGCGTTTTGCATTTTTTTCCAATTTTCCTGCACGGAGGCGGTCGCGGCGGCGCCGGACGCCCCCCCGACCCCGAAAATCGCACGCAGCAGTACCGCAGCAGTACCGCAGCAGTACCGCAGCAGTACCGCAGCAGTACCGCAGCAGTACCGCAGCAGTACCGCAGCAGTACCGCAGCAGTACCGCAGCAGTACCCCAGCAGTACCCAAGCGGGGTGTCAGCTGCCTCCCCGCGGAATTTGGTTTTTTTCGCGGAAGAGCGCGCTCGTTTTTTTTTTTTTTTTTTTTTTGTTTTTTTTGCAATTTTCATGGATTTCTTGCGATTTTTTGATTTTCCATGGAAATTCTGCGGTTTTGATTGGTTTTTATTTTTTTTTGAGCGATTTATATGTGTTTTTTGTTTTTTTTTTGTTTTTGCTCGCTCGTTTTGGTTTTTTTGTTGTTTTTTTTATGTTTTTTCTATAAAAAATTAAGATTTTTTTGTTTTTCTTTTGTTTTTTCAAGATTTCCAATGAAAAATTATATTTTTTTTGGTTTTCCTTGTGTTTGTCATGTTTTTTTTAATGAAAATTTAAGATTTTAGTGTTTTTTTTTGTGTTGTTTTGAAACAATGTGTTCCTGCTGGTTTTTTTTCCAACATTTTATGAGCATTTCATGTCACGTGTTGAATTTTCGTTTTTTTTTCCAGCGTATAAGAATGCAGAATTTGCGTTGGTGCTTTAGATTTTTTTGTGGTGGGGGTGATGCAAGTCTGAGCGAAAAATGTAATCGCCGCGATGTTTTTGGTCCAGCGCGTCTGCGGTCGGCGATGCGCTCAGTCGGCGTTGCTTCAATGCGGTTGCTTCTGATGTGTTGTCCGCGTGCCGCTCGCGTTCGATTAGTCTAGTTGTCGTTCCATTGTGCGTCAACCAACGTCGCAACGTCGTTGTGGATTTTGTGGCTGTTGTTTCTGTTGTTGGTTTTCTTGGAGGGGGATCTTCAATTTGCGGCCGCGCCATCTTCGGGGCGCATCGATGCTTCTTCCGTTCTCGTCAGGATATGAGTTGTCGCTGGCGGGGTTTCGCACGCCCGCCGCGCGCGCTCTTCCCTGGCGCTCGCGCTGCTGCGCGTTGCTTTGAACGTTCGTTTGGGGAAGTGCGTTGAGGTTCTCGACTGTTCGTTCGGATTAAATGGCGTTGGCACGGTGCTGGGTAGCTGCTGCTGCGACGACGACTCGGCCGCGTTCCGAAGAGACAGGGCAACGCGCGTTGGCGGGCGCAGTTCTGGCGTCGAGGACAATGGCAGGGGCCCCGAGGCCTTCCAGCAGTGCCCGCCGACAGGCGGACGGGAACGCGGCCGCCTCCGCGCGCTGGAGAAGCAACGCCGCGCCAGCGGGGCGGGCGAAGAAGCGCCCCTTTCCGCGGGGGCATGAACATGGCGCGGCGCGTTGACGGCGGGGCACGCGGCCGATCAAGGCGCGCCAAGCCCGATCTGCCGAACAAGAATAATTTCGGCGTTTCCGGACGGACGATGGAGGGGGGTTGCGGTGGTGGCGGCTTGGTGTGTTGTGTGGGGGAGAGGGGGGTGGGGGGGGGGAGGTGGCGTGGTATGACGATGATGCTGGTGACGACGATGATGGAGGCGATTAGGGGGAGGAGAGGAGGAGGGGAGTCGGGAGAGGGGGGGGGGGGGGTGGGGGGGGGGGGGGGGGGGGGGGGGGAGGGGGGGGGGGGGGGGGGGGGGGGGGGGGGGGGGGGGGGGGGGCGGGGGGGGGGGGGGGGGGGGGGGGGGAGAGGGGGAGGGGGGGGGAAAGGGGGAGGGGGATGAGGAGGAGGAGGAGGAGGGGGTGGAGGAGGGGGAGGGGAAAGGTTAGGACGGGGCAGGGGGGACGACGAGGGGGGGGGGGGGGGGGGGGGGGGAGGGAGGGGGAAGGGGGGGCAGGGGGGGGAGGGGCGGGGGAAGGAGAGGGCGAGGAGGAATGAGGAGGGAGGGGAGTAGGGGGGGGGGGCGAGGAGGAGAGCGGGGGGGAGGGAAGGAGGAGGAGGAAGGGAGGAGGAGGAGGAGGAAGGAGGAGGAGGAGGAGGTAGAGGAGAGGAAGGAGGGGGGGAGAGGAAGGAGGAAGGATGAGGAGGAGGAAGGAGAGGAGAGGAGGAGGAGGAGGAGGGTGGCGAGGGGAGGAGGAGGGAGGAGGACGGAAGGGAGGACGAGAAGGAGAAATGAGTAGGAGGATGAGGGGAGGGGAGGAGGAGGAGGAGGAAGGAGGAGGAGGAGGAGGAGGAGGAGGGGAGGAGGGGGGGGAGGGGAAGGAGGAGGGTGAGTAGCACCGGAAGAGGAAGGAGGGGAGGGAGGAGGAGGGAGGAGGAGGGCTACGGGAGACACAGGGGGAGGGGGGGGGGGGGAGGAGGAGGGAGGAGGGGGGGAGGAGAGGGGGGGGAGGCAGGGAGGTAGGGGAGGAGGGAGGAGGCGGAGGGGGAAGAGGATAACGAGGAGGAGGGGGGGGGGGAGGGGCGGGGGAAGACGAGGAGGGGGAGGGGGGGATATGCAGGGAGATGCGGTCGCCACCCAGCCTGGCCGCGCCAACGCGGCCGCGCCAACGCGGCGCGACAGCGCGCCGCCGCCAAGGCCCGCCGAGTGCTGCCGCCGGAGTGGGAGGCAGGATCATGGAATCGTGAGGCGGTGAGGCGCGACCTCGGCCTTTGAACGCGAGCGGGACTGGACTGGGCGGCTGCGGCTTCGGCGCGCCTGGGCGCGCCAGTGGTTTTAGGCGCGCCGCGCGCGCGGCGGCAGGGCTTCGCCTTCCAAGCTGTTCTCCAAAGCTTGCAACGCGGCGCTTCCCCCCGCTGCCCCCGCGCACAGCGGGCGAGGCCAGCGCGGGCGAGGCTGCGTGGCGGCGCCGCGCCGAACACCGCGCCGCTGGCGTCGCGGCCGCGATGAAATCGCCCCGTTACGCGGGCCTGCGAACAGCCGCGAGGCGTCGCCGCGGCCAGGGCCAGGAGGCCAGGAAGGGGCGGCTCGTCGCCCTTGACGACGAAACGCGCCATTGCACTGCGCGGGACAACGCGTTCCGTGCTGGGAAGCTGAGCCGCTCCCTTGGGTCCCAAGGCGTCACCGACTGCCGATGTTTCTCGGCTCCTCCGACTCCAACTGCCGCGCGGCGGGCGAGGTTTCGTCGCGGCGCGCTGCCGAGCCCGCTGGCGGCGGGCCAAGGCCGCGACAGCTTTCGGCAGGCGGTTTTAGCGCGGCGGTAGGTCGCGCGGCCGCCGCCTCGGGGCCGCCCCGACGAGCGGCGCGGGCGCGATTCTGATCGGGCGCCCGAGGTCCTTCCCGAGCGCGCCCCAGGCCCCAGGGCTTGTAACGGGGCCGCGGCGGACAGTGGACTGGGCACATGGGCTACTGGGCCCCCTGGGTTTCCACTCGGCGTGGTCGGGGGGCCCGACGAGTTCCAGGTCGGGCCCCCGGGCCCCCGGGGGGCGGTTGCGCGCGCGAGCAAAACATTACGCGCGGGGGCCGCCCGCCGTCTGCCTTCCGCGAACGCGACGACCGCGTTGTCAGCGACGGGCGATCGCGAAACGGGCGCGCCACCCCCAGCCCCCAGCCCCGCCCCCCCTCGCCGCGGACTCCCATCCAGGGCCCATCCATTTCCACCAGTTCCCAAGGTGTATTATGTCGTGTCCTTGTGTTCGCTGATTCTTTATTTCGTTCCACGCCGAGCGGCGGCAGCGGGGCGGGCGACGGGCGATGGAATGTAATCGGCGGTCGGCGGCCCGCCAGCCGCCAGCCGCCAGATGGCAAGGCGTTGCATCTGCGCGCGTGGATGGCACGCGCGCAATGCATCCGCGTGTACATTTTTACATATATACATATAGTTATAGGCGCATGTGTGCACATGTACACGTAATGCGCATATGCATGAATGCGCGCGCGTTCCTCGCTGTAGCCGAGCAGCGCTGTTGGCTTGGCGTTGTCGTTCGAATCCGCCCGCGCGAAGGGTGGGCGGCGCAGCGGCGCGCCCCTCGCCCATGCCCATATGAGACCGAGGCCGACGAAAACGTTAGTTTCATTGGTTGTTCGTTTTTTGTCATCTCTCTCTCTCTCTCTCTCTCTCTCTCTATCTCTCTCGCGCTCTCTCTCTCTCTCTCTGTCTCTCTCTTGGTCTCTGTGTCTCTCTTTAGTTCTTTCTTTCTTTCTTTCTCTCTCTCTCTCTCTCTCTCTCTCTCTCTCTCTCTCTCTCTCTCTCTCTCTCTCTCTCTCTCTCTCTCTCTCTCTCTCTCTTGGTCTCTGTGTCTCTCTTTCTTTCTTTATTTCTTTCTCTCTCTCTCTCTCTCTCTCTCTCTCTCTCTCTCTCTCTCTCTCTCTCTCTCTCTCTCTCTCTCCCTCTCTCTCTTTCTGTCTCTGTCCCCCTGCGCCTGTTTATCTCGTGTCGTTCGTGCATGTTTCTTTTTTTCAGTGGATGTATTTCTTTTTGTGTGTCGTTGAACAGTTTCCATGCGCGGCGGGCGTGTAAAAACCGCGGCAAACGAGAGCAGCGATGTTTGCGTCGAACGTTTTCCATGCGCGGCGCGCGCGGTCCGTCGCAACGAGCATCATTGTTGCGAGTTTGGCGCGTCAGCGAGCAGCGCTGCCCCCTTTTGTGCACTTCCAACCACAGAGCGCGCAGCAGAGGTTACGTGCCTTTGTCGTTAATGCTGTGAGGTGCAAGCGCCAGTGGCAGTAATATTGCAAGTAGTAGTAGTAGTAGTAGTAGTAGTAGTAGTAGTAGTAGTAGTAGTAGTTGTAGTAGTAGTAGCAGTAGTAGTAGTAGTAGTTGTAGTAGTAGTAGTAGTAGTAGTAGTAGTAGTAGTAGGTGGTAGTAGCAGTAGTAGTAGTAGTAGCCGTAGTAGTAGTAGTAGTAGTAGTAGTAGTAGTAGTAGTAGTAGTAGTGGTGGTGGTAGTAGTAGGAGTAGAAGTCATAGTAGTCGTCGTCGTCGTAGTCGTAGTCGTGGTCGTAGCCGTGGTAGTCGTGGTAGTAGTAATAGTAGTTGGTGGGTGGTAGTTTTAGGGGGTAAGTAGTATATAGTCGTCGTCGTCGTAGTCGTAAGTCGTGTCTTAGGCCTGTAGTCGTGGTAGTCGTATATAAGTAGTGTAGTGTAGTATGTAGTCAGTAGTAGGAGTAGTAGTAGTAGTAGTAGTAGTAGTAGTAGTCGTCGTAGTAGTAGTAGTTGTAGTAGTAGCAGTAGTAGTAGTTGCAGCAGTAGTAGTAGTAGTAGTGTTCGTAGTAGTAGTAGTAGTAGTAGTAGTAGTAGTAGTAGTGGTAGTAATGGTAATAGTGGCAGTAGTCGTAGTAGTAGTAGTAGTAGTAGTAGTAGTAGTAGGAGTAGGAGAAATATTAGAAGTATGAGTAGTAATAGTAGTAGCAGTAGTAGTAATCGTAGTAGTAGTAGTAGTAGTTGTTGTTGTATTAGTAGTAGTAGTAGTAGTAGTAGTAGTAATAATAGTAATAGTAGCAGCAGCCTGTGGCAGCAGCAGTAGTAGCAGTGGTAGTAGTAGTAGTAGCAGCAGCAGTAGTAGTAGTAGTAGTAGCAGCAGCAGCAGCAGCAGCAATAGTAGTAGTAGTAGTAGTCGTAGTAATAGTAGTAATAGTAGTAGTAGTAGTAGTAGTAGTAGTAGTAGTAGTAGTAGTAGTAGTGGAGGCGTAGTAGTTAGTAGCAGTAGTAGTAGTAGTGGAGGGCGCGGGGGCGGTGGAGGAGGAATGCCTCATCCCCCAATTCGTCACCTCTTTTCACCGCGCCCTCTCCGCCCCCCCCCCTTCCGCCCCTGCCAGCCGGCCAGGACGCGGTGGTTTCCTGAGCGGCGGCGTCGTTCTCGAGACCCCCGTTTCCGCTGCAGCGGGAAAACGGGAGAGCAGGAGAAGGAGGAGAAGAAGGAAGAGGAGGAGGAGGAGGAGGAAGAGGAGGAAAAGGAGGAGGAAGAGGAACAGGAGGAGGAAGAGACGGAGGAGTAGAAGGAGGAGGAAGAGGAACAGGAGGAGGACGTGCACGACAAGGAGTTTGGAGGACTCACGTTTGGGGGGGGGGAGGAGGAGGAGGAGGGCGACGAATTGTGCGTGGCCAATTACAAAGATCACGTGCACGAATTGCGTGCCACACACAATTCGTTGGTTTAATAAACCAGCGGTTGGGCCGAGGCCGTGCAGTAGCTGAATCAAATGTCGGTTTGGCCCCAACCGACATTTTATTCAGCTATTGCACGAGTTGGTGATCATGCTGGTCTACGTGACGATGCGGGTCCTATTTATGTTTTTGCAATCGTGCCACAACGTACGTATGCCAATGTGGATATATGGACCATGTGGTTGCGATGGGGTTCAAGGCTGAACGAAGCTGTTCATTGTTGAACGCAGCGGGGTTCAAGGTTGAAAGCGGCCGCAGGCGGGAGTTCAAGGTGAGTTTGAATCCCGTCGCCCGACCAGCTCGCTGGAATAAGCGTCGCGTTCGAGTCGGGAAGGGTTTCTATATTTATCGGTGTGAATTCATGTCGAGTCTCGCGATGGTCACGAAAGCCCGCTGCTCCTGCGTGTAGTTCAGGTCGCCCCCGTGCCCTGGCGCCCCCGTGCCCTGGCGCGAAGCGCATGGGATCAGTGTCGCAGCCTTTTGAAGGATCGAAGCGTTCCCTGGGCCAGGTGGGGGAGCTTGGGCCTCGGAGCGGCCGTGGGTCTAGTCTTGCGATGGCGTCGCCCGATAGCATGTTCTTGATGGTTGAAGACGAATGTGGCGATGACCTGCCCCTCGCTTCGCCGACCCTTTCGGTCGCCGACGGCCCAGCAAGCGGTGGAGGCCGCGACGCCCGCGGTCGGTCCCGCGATCGGTCGGAGCGGAACCCGCCATCGCCCCAGCATCGGCCGCCGTCGCCGAAGAAGCGGGGGGCGTCGCCCAAGCGGCGGTCCAAGCCGTGCAGTTTCCCTGGCTGTGAGAAGGTCAGCCTCGACAGGGAGCGTTTCTGCAGGCCGCACACGTCCTCCATCAAGGCGGCGTGGGAGGACGCCAAGCGCCAGGGCCCGAAGTCGCTGGGCGAGTTCCAGGAGCTGAGGAAGAAGGGCGGGGACAAGTGGATTGCCTACCTCAAGTCTTACATCGCCACGTGCACGGCCCGACGGGGTGGTGTCATCCATTGGGGGGTTCTCTGTGTGGCGCTACATAAGTTCTTGCATGTTCTGTTTGCTCGCGGCATCGTTGCGATGAGATGGCGCCCATCTGGTCTTCTCAGCTTTGCCTCCCCAGGCCCCAGGCCCCAGGGGGGTGGCCAGCGGGGGCGATGATGGCGGCTGCGTGGGAGGAGGGGGGGGGTACGCGGGCGGGGCGGAGGAGGCGGCGGCGGGTCCAAGAGGGAACGACGTAATAAGGATGATAAGGAGGCGGAAGGAGCGACGAGAGGAAGGGGCGGAAGGCCTGTGTCCCCCTTGCCTTGCATTGTCCCCCTCCTGCCCGCCGTCGGGGAGGGGAGGCCAGAGGTCGCGGCCTTTGTCGTGGCAGCTTCGACGTGTGCAGATTCAGCCGCGTCTACGAGAAGATGCAGGTGGGCGGGGACGCGGGTGCCATTGCATGCATGCGTGTGCATGTGCATGGAGGTGCCCAGCTACAGGTCTGTACGCGCTTGCATACGCATGTGCAATCCACCCATCTAGTCTAGCGTATAGACATGCGTGTATGCATGTTAGTGTGTGCAGGTGTACGCGTGTATGTAGGTATGTGTGTATGCATGTATCTATGTACGTCCGTACGTACGTATGTATATGGTTGTTTATGTTTGTATGTATATGTATAGTGATGTCCGTACGTACGTACGTGCGTACGTATGTGCGTACGTATGTATGTATGTATGTATGTGTGTATGTATATATATATGTATGCATGTATGTATGTATGTATGTATGGTTGTTTGTATATATGTATGTATGTATGCATGTATGTATGTATGTATGGATGTATATGTATATGTGCGAATGTGTGTATGCATGCTTGTATGTATGTATATGTATGTATACGTGTACGTACGCATGCGTATACTATGCATACCTGCATTGTTGTATGCGACTAATTATGGATGCATGTGTGCATACATGCATATAATGATCTGTATGTGTATGCATGCATGCATATATGCATGCATAGATGCATGTAAGTATGTGTATGTCCATGCTTTGTATGCGTGCATGCATATATGTAGGCATGTCTACATATGTAGGCACGTAGGCGTGTATGTCGGTATGTGCGCGCATGTGGGGATGCATGTATGAACGCAGGGGGGTCACGAGTGGGTGTATGCACATCGGGGCAACGATGCGTGGGGAGGTCAGCCAGCGCGGCCAGAAGGGCATCTACATGCACCAGTTCAAATTCTTGAAATATCAGCTGGAGGAGTTCGGCATCACCCGCGATGAGGCTCGCGATTGCAGTTGCTGCCGTCGTCGGCCGCGCCGCCCCTGTGGTTGTCGTCATTGCCCGCTCCTGCCCCATGGTCCTCCCCCTCGCCCCTCGCCGAGCTCATCGCCCACCCCCTCTGAAGGGGGCGACATCCTGATCGTCCTTCTCCCCCTCTTCCGCCCCCCCCCCTCCCCCTCCTTTCCTCCTCCTCCTCCGCCCCCGCCACCCTCTCCTCATCGCAGTGCTTGCGGCGGAGTTCCCGATGACATTATGCGCAGGTTCCGCCCCGAGTCTCCGCCACCCACCTCCCCCGTCGGAAGTGGGACTTCCCCGCGGTCGCCTGCCCGTCCCTGGCGCCGAGGGGCGGTCGGACGGTCGCCCGTCGTTGCCTGGTGCCGCTCCTTGCTCGGGCTGCTCGGGGGATCTAGAACGACATCCCCCCCCTCCTCCTTCTCTTCGGATTCGGATTGCTGATGACGATGAACCCTCTGCAGCAACCTCAGAATCATAATCAGCAGCAGCAGCAACCTGAGGTTGCTGCTGCTGATGATGATGGTTGTTGCAGAGGGTTCATCGGCCGCAGGCCCTCGGGAGGTGGACCCGCGATACAGCGCCAGGCTCGGACAAGGAGACGGATTTCAACGGCCCTGATGGGTCCATTCGTGTGCTCGTGGCGGTGGAGGACTTCGTGTGTTGGTACGACCAGTCGCGGGTGGGCAACAAGCTCGAGTGCGCAGATAAGGACGTGCGCAACCCGAAGGAGGCCGACCTGCTGAGGTACGAGGCCGAGCTCGACGACACGGACGCGTGGGAGAGCGACCTCATGAAGGCCACGACGGGCGGCCTCAGCTCGAGGGCGGCGGTCGGCGCCAGCACCTTCTTGCAGAGTAGGCGGAGGCCTCCGAGCGAGATGGGCGATGGCGACGGCGAGAGGAGCAGGTCTCGGAGCCTTGGGCAGCCCACTGAGCGTGCAACGCCCGCGGGAGGCAAGCGCGCCAAGGCAGGCGGCGGCGAGAGCGGCAGGAAGCGCGGCCAGGAGGACGACGACTGGAAGAGCAAGTCTGGCACTGGCACTGGCTCGAAGCGCACGAGGCAGGACGATGTCATGATTTCTGATGATTCCGACGTGGGCGATGGATCCCTCGGCTCGGATTGCAGCGACAGCGACTGCCGCAAGGGTGCTGCCAGGTCCCGTCGGAAAGGCGGCAAGAGTTTCTCGGACGAGGCCGCCCAGATCGTTGCGAAGTTCCAGAGGAAGTTGACCAAATACACGACGGACTGGGAGAGCCTCAGCGAGCAGGCCGGCCGCGTCCTCACGGAAGCGGAGCCCGAGATTACCACGTCGTCCATCGCCATGTTGGTCAACAACGTGGTGAGCAAGGGCTGCGTGAACCAGGCAGTCTTCCACGGCGAGGCTGAGGACGGCCCCTGGCCATCCTTGGGCGAGGTCATGGGCGCGGTGTCCGACAAGCAGGTGGTCGCACTTGCAATCGGGCGCGTCGGCAGGGGCGAGCCTGTGAAGGACGTCAGGGGGCGGGTGTTGTACGCGCATGTACATCTACTACTACTACTACCACGACTACTACTACTACTACTACTACTACTACTACGACTACTACTACTACTACTACTACTACGACTACTACTACTACTACTACTACTACTACTACTACCACTACGACTACGACTACGACTACGACTACGACTACGACTACTACTACCTACGTGTACTATTTCTACTACTACTACTACTACTGCTACTACTACTACTACTACTACTACTTCTACTACTACTACTACTACTACTACTACTACTATGACTATTACTGCAGCTACTACTACTACTACTACTACTACTCTACTCTTACTACTACTACTACTACTACTACTACTATACGACTACTACTACTACTACTACTACTACTACTACTACTACTACTACTACTACTACTACTACTATGACTATTACTGCAGCTACTACTACTACTACTACTACTACTGCTGCTACTTCTACTACTACCGCTCCTACTATTATCACTACTGCGACCTCGGCCACTGGTAATACGACTAGTACTAATATTACCTGGCTACTATCACTACCACTACTACTTCTACCGTTACTACTGCGATTACGACTAGTATTACTACTACTACACATAATTATACTGCTCATACGACTACTACTACTACCACTACTACTACTACTACTATTACTACTACTACTACTACTACTACTACTACTACTACTACTACCACTACTACCACTACTACCACTACTACCACTACTACCACTACTACTACTACCACTACTACTACCACCACTGCCACTACTACTACTACTACTACTACTACTACTACTACTACTACTAGTACTACTACTACTATTACTACTACTACTACTACTACTACTACTACTACTACTACGGCTACGGTTGCTGCTGCTGCTACTACTACTACTACTACGACTACTACGTGGTAGCTGTTATTACTAATGCATCTCCCCTCCTCCTCCAACCACTGCTACTACCAGAACTACGGCTGCTGCGTGCCCCACCCCCTGCCTCCCCCTTCGCACTCACCATCCTGCATTGCCTCGTCCTCCGTCACCTCCTGCTCCCTCGCGCCCCCGTCCCCATGCCCCATGCCCGAATCTCCATCGCCTCACCCCTCCTCCCCCCGTGCCGCGGGGCAGGGAGGATCGCGTCACCCCGAAGTCCTTGGTGCAGTACTTCCTGTGGTGCAAAGACTACAAGAAGCGCAACCTCCCAACGGGCCACGCCTCCATGCGGTCGGTGGAGGCCATACAGGTGCAGCTGAGCGAGATGGCGTGTGCGGTCTGCGTTTCTTGTGCTGCTTCTCTGTTGCCACCCGCTCGTCTGTCACCTCCGCCAATCCCCCACTTGCCCCTCGACCCCGCGCCCCATGTGGCTTCTCGGCCCCACCAGCACCGCGCCCCTAGACCCCTCGACCCCGCGCAACTGGGCCGACCGACGGGGGGCGGGGTCGGCGGTGCCCGGGGGCCGAGGGGCCGACGGGGTCAACGGGTCGAGGGAACGATTGTCGATGTGCGTCGATGGTCGAGGCGCGGGGGTTGCAAGGTTCGAGGGCTGATGGCGAGGCGTGGAGGCTACAATGTTCGAGGGCTGTTGGGGTCCAGGGAGGATCCAGTGGCCCATCCTTTCGCTGCCCTCCTCCTCCTTCTGTTTCGTGTGTTGTATTGTTTTGGATTGTATTGCCGGGGCCTTAAAGGCAGCATTATGTTTCGTGTGCTATCATTCTCTCGCTTCGTCTGCTGCCTCGTCTCTCCTCCTCCGCCTCCTCCTCCTCCTCATCATCATCATCATCATCCTCCTCTGGTTCGCATGCTCCTCTTCTCCTCCTCTCGCTACGTCTGCTCCCCTCATCTCTCCTCCCCGCCTCCCCTCGCCGTTCTTCCTCAACCTTTCTCCCCCTCGCCGAGTTTTCTCTCCCGTCCGTGTCGCTGTACTTGGCGGCTCAAGCGCAATGGCAGCCGCGTGGCACGCCCTATTGCGCCTTCCCGCGGCCCCACCTGGGCTCCCGCGCCCCGATGTGTTGCCATTCGCGCCTGGGCTAGTTCCTTGCGCCGCGGAGGCTCGTCCGTGGTGGGCCCCCCGCGCCGTTGTTGTCGAGGGCGCGGGCGAGCTCCCCCCCCTTTGGTTCCTCCCCGCCGCGGCCGACGCCGCGGCGGGGAGGTACCGCCCGCCACATTGGTGGAAGTGGTTCCCTGTCAAGCTCGGCGGCAAGGAGGGGCCGCGAGCGCAGGGCCCATGGTGCCGCGAGGACCTCCCCGCGGCAGGTTGCGCGGACCAGCGGCGCCGCGCGCGGTGCAAACACTTGCTCCTCGTCTGGGTGGACCTCGACGGCACGTGCCCCGCGCGCCGAAACGCGCCCCTCACACCCCTAGGATCCCCAAGGGTAGAGTCCCGATTGTTGCAAGTTTGTGCGGGCGCTTTCGCGCGCGCGTAGAGGTGCCACCAGACGTGGTGCACCGTGGAGTTGCAGGGGGAGCCCCTCATCATGGCCCCTGCGCGTTGAAGGACCAACATTTCCGCTTGGTTTCCAACTCCCCCCTCCCCCCTCCTCCGAGCCCTCATCAACGTCGTCCTCATCTCCCTCCTCGCCCGTTCCCGCCCTCCCTGCCCTTCCTCATTTTCCGCCGACTCCTCCTTTCCCGCTTCCCCCTCCTCTTCCTCCTCCTCCTCCTCATCCTCCTCCTCTTCCTCCTCCTCCCCCTTCTCCGCCTCCTCCCTCCCCTCCTCCTCCGAGCCCTCCTGGCGCTGGCCACGAACGCTTGCCAACTTGCCACCTATCTCGGTATCCAAGCAGAAGGACGTTACCAAGCTAGAGAAGGTCATCGCCAGGCATGATGACGCGCTCTCCGAGGGCGCCAAGGGCTTCAAGACCATGCTTTCGTCCTTGACGAAGGCCGTGGGCACGGAGAGGTCGGGGCGCGCTGCCAGGGAGCAGAAGAAGAAGAAGAAGGACGGCGAGGCGAAGCTCAAGACCTTCGTCAAGGATCTCCATCGGCGGGCCGCCAAGGCCGACATGAAGGCGCCCCTCGGCCACGAATTCTTCAGCGCCACCTTCTCGTGCTCCCTGAAGGTCACGGGGAAGCCTTTCTCGCAGGCAGGCGACGGCGTTGAAGCGGGCGTGCCTTTCTTCGTGAAGGACGTCCTTATCCCGTCCGCCCTACATTGTGTGCTGGATGGGACTCGCGTCTTGACCTGCCCGCCCTACGGCTTCCCTAAAAACCCATGGTCTGGGTATACACAGTTGCAAAAAGTGTATACCGTTGTAGGGCTTGTACATACCTGGTATATTCATACGTAAGTGTGCTCCCCGTGTGCACGCATATGCATATTTGTATGAATGACTGTAGGTGTGTGTACATATAAACATGTATACCCGTATATATATATATATATATATATATGTGTATACATTCGCAACGTGCACGGGCGTACGCACGCACGCATACGCTCGCGCGGCCAGTCCGACCAGCACCACGTCGCCTGGGTGTCGGGGAGCGTCCTTGGCACATGGCAGGTGCCCATCGCCGTTGTCCCATTGCGGGGGGCGGAGCAAGTATTCGACATCGGCGTAGCTCTCGCACTCTCCCCCCCCCCTCCCCTCGCCCCTGCACCTCCTCCTCCACCTCTCTCCCCCTCCCATCCCACCGCGCCCCCCCCCCTCCTCCCCCCCCCGTCCGAGCGCAGGACGCGGGCGAGATCCTCGCGTCGGTCGCCGAGAAGGGCACGGCTGGCCTCCTGGGGCATTGGCGTTCGAAGTCCCTCGGCGGCGGCAGGAAGCAGGCGCCCGTGCCGTCCCAGGAGGCGCCCGCGTTCCTGAAGTTGGCCGAGCCGTTCGCTGGATGGCATGCAGATTGGAAGACTGGTGCTTTTTGTTTGTTGCAATAGTTGCCGCATGTCACCATCCCACCCACCGCTCCCCGCCCTTCCCCCTTCCCTTCGCCGCCCCGCTCCCGACGCTCCGCCTCCCCGCCCTTCCCCGTCTATCCCGTCCACCCCTCCCTCCTCCGTCGCCCCGTTTCCACCTTCGCACCCTTGCCCCACGTCCAGTCTTCTCTTGACTCCTAGCCCCGCGGACGCGTTCCTCCCGCCCGCGCCTGGCCTTCTCGTGTCAACTCACTCTCGCACCACCCTGCCCGCCCCCTGGCCCTCGTCGTTTCCCAGCCCCTTCCCATTCCCCCTTCGCGCCTCGCGCGCAACACTGGCGGCCATTCCGTAGCCCCGTCTTGTCGGAGTTTGGCGCCCCCCACCAGCCTCTCGCACCCTTCGCGCGCCTCACCGCCCGCGCGCAGCCGCTCGGAGGTGCACGCGCCACATTGCAGGCCTTCTGCGACAAGGTGTTTTTGACGTACGCCAGCGCTGGCAGCACCCACGCGTCGGTGGAGCCCGTCATGCTGCCGACGCTGCGCTACCTCTCCGCAGGCTCCAGGAAGCTCGTGATGATGAGGCTGGAGGACTTCTGCGCGGCATGCTCTAACCTATGCCTCCGTTTCGTCTTCTCTGACGTTCTCACCTTCTCCCCCCCTCCTCGTCCTCATGATCCACCGCATCCGCCTCGTGTTCCTCCCCCCCACCACCTCATCTGAAGTGCCCGTTCTGCATCCTGGTCGTCGTGTAAGAAACTGTGCCAGCATACCCATGTTGACAGCAGTAGTGCCCTATATCGTGCAACCTCATGTAGCCTCCCTCGTGGGCCCCTGCGCTGTCCGCCGTCCACCCCCTCGTCCTCCTCCTCTTCCTTCCCATCTCCGCCTCTCCCTCGTCCTCCCCCCCCATTCCTCCTGCCCATGTGCCTCGCCCCATGTTCCCTCTACCCTCGTCCCCTCACCGCCCTCCCTCCCCCCCCCCGCGCCGCCGCTGCCAGGACTTCTCGAACTTCGTGCTGAAGTACGGCGGGGGCGACGGCCAGGTGGCGGACTATAACAAGATCATCGTCCTCTTCAAGTCTCTCGGGGCTGGCATGGAGATCCCCGCGGACGTCCCCATCTACACGTTCGAGCAGGGCCCCCAGACGGCGGGGCAAGGGCTCTCTACAGGGGCGCTCGGGAGGCGAGGTAAGGGTGAAGGATTTGTGAGGCCTGAGTGCGGTGAATCCTGCGCTGCAGTCGTGATGCGGCTGTACTTGGCATCGTGTTTTCACTCGGTGTCGCATTGGGCTTCGGGCCCATTGGCGCCCTTCCTGGATATTTGATTCTGACTGGCGAGGGGGCCGAAGGGGGTCGGATGATTAAAGGGATGGTGAGGGGGTTGGAGGGGGGATGAGGGATGAGGGTGATTGGCGAGGGCCTCAGGGCGATGAGGTGATGAGGGAGGGGTCGGAGCCTGCCAGGGGGATTAAGGTCTCGAGTGCCTCGTGGGACTCTAAACTGTTGCCCTGTCAACGCGTCCTGCTGGATGCACGGCTTGTGCGGCGTGGTGGTGGTGTCGTGTGGGAGGGCATGTCAGTGCGAGTTTAGACGGGCAGCGTGAGCGGGGCTCGGGAGATGTTGCACATCCCGCCTGGCTTCGTGGTGGCCGACAAGGTGTCGCAGACGTGCTGGGGCGTGAGGACCGCGGCTGCCCCTCAGTCGCGGCTGTCGTGCACATCCCCGTCGGCGCCCTGCCCCCCCCCCCCAAGGCATACAGTCAACTATGATAGTAAGTATAGGGCAACTTTCCAACGTCACCCTTACATCCTTGCCCCTTCGGTATTCGGCACCCTTCGGCATTATGCTGCGCTCCGCGCGGAAAACGTCCACATGGCGTTCCAAGGCCCGTGCACCCTTCCCGCGCAGCCTTAATGTCCTGGTCGAGTGCACGCCGTTGAACCTGCCAGGGCCTCCCAGACACTGGAACACAAGCGGGGCATCGCTGCAGTTGCGCCCCTTTTGTGTTCAAGTGCTTGGGCGCCCCTGTTGGGCCCCGAACTCTCGGCGCCCCAAGGGCTGCCCGCTCTTCGGCATGGCCGCCCCCCCCCCCCTATCTTGTCTCACGCGTGCGCTCGAGGATCTCTGTCGGCAATTTGAAGGAGGGGACGGCGTTGTCGCACGGCGTGTCGGCGCTCGCGAGCTATGCAAGGATGACGAATGTTCCGATGCAGGGCGAATGTTTGATATTTTACGGCAGCCCCGAGGATTGCAGCGGCCCCAGGGCCTCTCGGGGGGGTTCGTGGGAGATGCGCGTTCGTCACCGTTGCATTGGAACGCCCCCGTAGGTTCCCGACAAGGCCATGGTCGACATGCTGGTGCAAGCCTGGAAGGCCGCAGATGCCAAGGTCACGATCACCCCTGTCGCCGCCCCCGCGGCGGCGCTGACGGACGGGGAGGCCGCCCAGGAGGAGGGCGCCGCGAAGGTAGCTGCCGAGGATGCGGAGGCCGCCGCGAAGGCAGACGTCGAGAGCGCGGCCGCTGAGAAGGCCCAGGATGAGGAGGAGAAGAAAGAAGCAGCTGCCGAAGGTGCCGATGCTGACGGGGCCGCGATGATGGTGCAAGAGGAGGGCGGCGCCGCCGCGAAGGCAGCTGCCGCGAGTGCCGATGCCGTGGCGGCCGCGGGGAAGCACCAAGATGAGGAGGGAGCCGCCGTGAAGGCAGCTGCCGAGAGGGCCGACGCCGTGGCGGCCGCGGGGAAGCACCAAGATGAGGATGGAGCCGCCGTGAAGGCAGCTGCCGAGAGGGCCGATGCGGAGGCGGTCGCGAGGAAGCACCAAGATGAGGAGGAGGCCGCCGCGAAGGCAGCTGCTGGGAGGGCCGACGCCGAGGCGGCCGCGAGGAAGCACCAGGAGGAGGAGGCCGCCGCCAAGGCAGCTGCCGAGAGGGCCGATGCCGAGGCGGCGTCGAGGAAGCGCCAAGAGGAGGAGGCCGCCGCCAAGGCAGCTGCCGCCGCGAAGGAGGCCGAGGCCGCGAGGAAGGCCCAGGAGCAGGAGTGGGCCGCCTTGAAGGCAGCGGCCGAGGAGGTCGAGGCCGACTCCGCGAAGAAGGCGGCCGCGCTGAAGACGACCGCTGGGAAGAAGAAGGACGCCGCCGCAAAGAAGGCAGCTGCTGAGAAGGATGCAGCTGCGAAGGCAGCTGCGGCGAAGCTCCTCCAGGGCATGCTGGGCGCGACCCCAGCGGCGGCGGCGTCGAGCTCGTCAGGGGCGACTGCGGGGAGCTGAACTAGTGATCTCGTGTGAGGTGGGCTTCTAGAAGGGCGCTCGAGCGCCCCAGCGCGCTCGGGCGCGGCGCGGCCTCGTCGTGCAGTCAAGGCGCTGACATAAGGAACAGTTTGCAGTTTGGGTTTGGAAGGGGCTCGATGCTCCATATATCCCCCCAGTGCTGTTCCTCTTGCCTCCCTGGGGTGCGGAGGCGCTTGCAGGACCAAGAATTCAAGGGCATAAAAAACTACCCTACCCTGGTTTACGAGGCGCTGTGCGCTAAAAATCCTGTGTGCTGACAGTGTAAACCCTGCGTGATGTGCCGCGTCCTGGCGGCTCTAGACATTGGGGGTCCCCAGGAGGTTTACAGACCACGCGCGTGTAACCCAGGGTAGGGTCGTTTTTTTCATCCCTTGTAGCGTTCCTTCTTCAGCGGTCCGACTGTAGTGCGCGGCATGTGCTGGCGCTTCCCCCTCGAGCAGGGGCTCATATGGGGCTCCAGGTTAGCGGCGCGGCGGCGGGCTGGGCCAGGGCAGCCGCCGCCGTCGTAGGCATCAGCTCTAAATCCCGCTTGAAATAACACCACCGCCACCACCACCACCCATCATCGCCATCATCATCACCACAGGGATGAGCTGATTGCACAGTGCACTCGGCACATCGTGCTACTTTATCGGGTGCAAGGGCACCCGCCACCGCCGCCCCAGGAAGCTGATAGCACGCGCGGCTGGATTCAGGAGGAGGGGGAGAAGGAGGAGGAGGAGGAGGAGGAGGAGGAGGAGGAGGAGGAGTAGGAGGAGGAGGAGTGGGAGGAGGATGAGGAGGAGGAGGAGGAGGAGGAGGAGGAGGAGGAGGAGGGAGGTTCCTGGCGGGAGGGCCAATCACGCCGCGCGCGGTCAGCTTCTTGGCGGGAGGGCCGTCGGCAGCTCGGCGCGAGGCTCGAGCCGAGGCCCGAGACGCGTGGAGCGGCGCCCTGCGCTGCTTCCTGGCGCAGGGCACGAAGCGCGTCGCGCAAAAACGGCGACGCCCTTCGTTCCCCGGCCCCCCCGTTCCCCCCCCCGTTCCCCTTCGCCATCTCGCTCCCGCTCCCGCCCATCTCCCAGCCCTTCCCCATCCTGTCCTTCCGACGTGTTATACTCCCGAGGTGCCCCCCATAGCCCATGGCCCCATAGGATCCTCCCTCCCGCCTTCCCCTGCCCGCCAGCTCCTCCTCTCTCTCACTCACTCTCTTTATTTCTCTCTCTCTCTCTCTCTCTCTCTTTCTCTCACTCTCTCCCTCATCCCCCTCTCTCTCCCTCTCTCTCCCTCTCTCGATGTTCCTCACGTTCTCTGAATCCCTCTCCATCTCTTCACTTCTCTCTCTCTCTCTCTTTCTCTCTCCCCCACGCTGTCTCTCTCTCTCTCTCTCTCTATTTCTCATTATCTCTCTCTCTCTCTCTTGTTCTCTTGTTCTCTCTCTCTCTCTCTCTCTCTTTCTCGTTGTGTATCATGTCTGTGTTCTTTGTTGTGTGTGTCTCTCTCTCTCTATCTCTCTCTTTTTCCCCCTTCCCGTCCCCATCTCTGTATGTATATTTCCCTATGTCTATTTCTCTTTTTCCGTCTCCCCTCAGTCACTGACCTCAGTCGTCCTCTTCCCCCTCTCTCACTCTCTCTCTCTCTCTCCCCCCCCATTCCGCCCCGGCCTCAGAGAGGGCAGAGAGGGGGGGGGGAGAGAGAGAGAGAGAGAGAGAGAACAAACAATGATAAACATTCAAATTCAAAGGGAAAGGGAGATAGAGGTATAGAAAGAGAGAGAGAGAGAGAGAGACAACAAAGAGAGAGGGGGAGCGAGGCGTATAACGAACCAGAGACAGGCATATATACGGATTGGGGCCTCGGGTCGCCCGTCGCCCACCGAATAATGTGAAACGGTGGGAGATAGAGAGAGGGAGACAGGAACGATGGAGATTTCTGATATCGAGAGAGAGAGAGAGGGTTAACGAAGAAAATAATGAAGAAGAGGAGTTTTATCACGGGCGGTCCACCAGGATTAGTCCAACTGTTTGTAAAAATCTCCATTTGCATATGCCCATAACATTTCCGATCCATCTTCGACAAGAGTGTTGGCTAACGTGACATTGCGCAGAAGACTAAAGTGTACAAGATATTCTCCTCTATCGCTGCGTTGCCGGATTGCGCTTGGACCCAAAACGTCCTTCTCTTCTTCACATGCGCAATGCCCGACTTCTGCGTTGAAGTCCCCCGCAATAATGGTCTCAGGGCCTGTGCCTCCACCCGGGCGCAACGAGTTTTCCAGAATTGCGTACACTGCCTCCACTTGGATCTCTTCCATTTGTGAATGTGGCATATACACGCCAAAAAACTTGAAAGTGTTTCCTTGGATATCCAGCTCTAGAACAGCAGCGCGATCAGAGACCGACTTGCAAGATTTGTGCGCCCATCTCTTGTGCAGAAGCATACCCACCCCACTTTTACCTCTGCTCCCACCGCTGCCGAACCACGTGCGCCCGCCTTCCGCGACGAACGCCTCTTTCGTTTCCTCGCGCCACGTCTCCGTAAAAACTAAAAGGTCCCACCTTTGGCCTTTCGGCTCGAGGAGAACGGCTTCTAGTCTCTCTGCAAACGTCATAAATGAATGGGTATTGTAGGCGATGACAGCAAACGAAATAGTTGTAGGTGTCCTTGTAGAGGCTGTTGTTTGTGTGATCATCGTACTGGTACGCGGCATGCTTGCATGTCGCTTTCCCTACTCCCTCTGCACGCCTTTCGTACGCTTCCTCTTCCACTCCTCGACCTCCTCCTGTACCTCTTCCCTCACATCCTCCGCCACGCCCTTCAAGATCATCTCAGAGTCCCCCCGTACCCACGCGACGTTCTTGCCGCTGACGCGTACACACCCGCTCTTCCATGCAATCTGGACGTCCTCTGGATCGCAGCCCTTTTTCTCGATGAGCCAGTGTTTGATACGTCCCAACGTCTTGTCTCGTAGGCGCTGCTTGTAGGTGCGGTTGTTTGTGAACCACAACTTCAAATTCTCCGATACCTGCTTGCTCACATTACGAATCTTCTTATAGAACCCGATCTTGGAGGCCTCCGTCTCGAACTCGATCACCCCCACGCGCGCCGGGTCGCTGAAAGGGAACACTTTGTGTACCTTGTGCCGGCGGTTGCCGTCTGAAAGGAAACCCTCGATCACCTGCACTATCTCGTCCCCCTCCGCTTCGTCCCTGAACCCCCCGACGATGACCAGGCCAGTTGAGTTTTATTAACAAGTCGCGGGTGGGTCGATAGGATCTGCAGTTGCACACCATAGCTTGCACCACATAGTTTGCTATCGACTGGTCGCGCAGCATAGCTTGCACCCCGCAGCTTGCACTACATGCACCCACACCCAACAGACACACAGACACACAAACACACACACACACGCACAACCTTTTGTCGGTCGCGGCCTCGCGCGCAGCGTCGATGCGGAGTAAGGTCGGGGCCGGTGCGCGCGCGGCTGGGCCCTAAGGAGAGATCGCTTTGGATCCCATGCATGCCCCCAGCAGCAACGATCCGGGTGTGGATGGCGTGGAAGTGACGCACCGCCCGACGCTGGAACTCCCGAGCAGGGACGTAGCACGAGGACGTAGGACGGGAGAACACCTGCCGAACGACAGTGACAGAGTGGTAAAACCTGTGGGGAGGGACAGCACCGTGAGGGGTGAAGGGGAGGGCCACATCTGGCTGGCAGGCAGCGCAGAAAGGAAAGGGCACAATGCCCCGAGTGAGACAAGGGGGGACGAAACCAGGGCGACACGACGCGTGGAGGCGTACGGAGTGGCCGCCCAACGGACTGCCGGCAGGGTGGCGACACGAGAGGGTGGCGCAAGCAAGATGACAGAAGAAAGGAAAGGCAAGCCAGGCCGAGATACCGGCGGGCCCGCCCTCCGCGTCCGGAATGGGCGCGGGATGCGGGGCGCTTGCGCGGAACAGCGCCGCCGTCCTCTGGGCGCAACGCCGGGGCAGCGCCAGGGGCAGCCACACACACCACACACACACACACACACTCTCACACACACACACACACACACGCTGACGAACACTTTTCCACACACACACACACGCGACTTCATGAGTTGGTATTTCGAGCGATTCTTCAATCGGAGCGCTTCGTCCTTTCAGAAATGGTGCTCTCACCCCAGCGTCGGCCACATGTCAGGGTCGGCGCTTTGCCCCCGTCGTTCAGACTAGCGCTCCCGCCCCAGCGCGGGCCACACTTCTGGATCCGATTCCTTCCTCGTCGATGCCGCCCCCTCCTCTCCCCTCCCAAGCTTTCGCCTGTTCCTTCTCCTCCCGCTCCTCCTGCTGCTCCTCCTGCGTCTGCTCCTCCTCATCTTCCTTCCTCCCCCTTACTCATCATCCTCTCTCTCCTGCTCATCTGCCATCTCCTCCTCCAACGTGCAGCGTCCCTTTCTAATTGCGCGTTACACGATGTGGTCATTGGGGGGACCAAGGTCATATAGGACACCCCAAGATCAGCAGATAGAAAAGAATTGAGCGCAAAGGGAAGGGATGGGTGGGAGTGGTAGGATGTCAGACATGTCCCGAGGGCACTAGCTTACCCTCTCCCAGAACGCAGGCGGACTGTGAGAAGGCCGGGGCGGAGATCCCAAGCATGCTGGACCTGTGGGCAGAACGTCCACATGGCCCGCACATGCTTCCCAGAGGTACGTCGAATCGACACTATCAATCGTGACAATATCGACAAGAGAAACCGTGCCGTGACCAACTGGTCGACAATGTCGATTGGTTGGCCACGACACGGTTTCTCCTCGGCCGTGCCCCGCGGAGCGCGCCCACCGGGCTGATCCCGTCCAAGTCCAGCGCCGCCGGGTCCGCCCGCCGCGCCAGTAGCAGCTCCGCCACCTCCACCTCGCCCGCGCGCGCGGCGAGGTGCAGGGCGCTCTGGCCGCCTGTGCCGGGGGGGGGGGGGGACAGGACGAGGCGCCGTCGAAACTGAATCAGGGCACCATCGGGAAAGCATCGAAGCTCCTTCGGGAATCACTGGGGACAGCCAAAATACCGTCGGAACATCAGTGGGACGCCACTAGGGACTAGGGGGCGCTCGCCAGCAGGAGCAACGACAGCAGGAGAGCATGTTGTCCAACAACTGGCTACGATCCATCGGGAATCGCGCTATGCTTCGCACGCGCGTCACCCGAAACGTGGAACACGAGAGGACGATGCCCCAGTGGAAGTCGAGGCTACCGTCCAAGTCTGGGAGTGTCACGGGGGGAGCTCTGCGAGCCAGGCGCGGTGTGCCACGCCCCCTCCTCCCGCGGGCCCGCCCCTGCGACGGCACCACGCGCCCCCATCCCAGCCCCCCGCCCCCCCCCCTCCGTCGTGGCGACCTCCCGCCCGAGATTCGGCCAGCGGTCTGGTCGCTGACCGCCACGGAGGTTCCACGAGGCGGGCAGGCCCCCGAGAGATCGTCGAGGGGGCGCTCACGGCGAGGCTCTCAGCTCCCGCCAGCGCCCGCCGCTCCCCGCCGCCGCGGCGCCTGCCCGACCGCGCCCGCCCGGGGTCCGGGTCGGCCGCTCGGCACGGGGAGCTCTAGGGGGCGGGGGGGGCACGAGAAGGGAACCGCAGCCAGGCGAGATTGCGGCAGGGCGCCAGCTTCGACGGAAGGGGGGGGCCGGCCTGGCTGAACCACCGTGTTCTGCAGGATGAGGTCCCGCGTCTTGTCAGCGAGGGGGGCGCCGCGGTCGAGCAGGCCAGCCACAAGCTGCACCATGCCTGGAGATCAGTGCTTTATTGCACCAGCTCGAATCTGTATGCGAACGTTGCTGCGTAACTACCGGGACAGCTGTCTGGTCCCACGACCAGCCAGGAGACACAAGGAAAGATGACAAGGACGTTCCTGCTCACAGACTCTGTAGAATCAAAGGAGGCCGCCTAGCGAGCACCATGCGGTACTGCCACGCTCCGCGGTGAAGCGGCGCGTATTCGCTGCGCAGCCAGCGTTCGGCAATGCGACCATTGGCACTCAAATGCGTCTTCACAACTTTAGTCTCCTGTCTACAGCCAGCCATAGCTCAATACCCAAACATCTCCTGCGACATTAGGAAAGCGGAGCGACGTCCGTCAGTGGAACAAGCGACGCAGAGAGGCGAGGCATCGAACGGCCCCGAACTTGGGCTCCAGCATGCAGGGGGCGCTGCCGCCTGCATGAAGGAGGAGCCAGCGTGCCCACAAATCATAGCTCGTATGACAGGACCATTGGCGCCCAGTACACCAGGATCTCTACTGGCGCCATGACCTCGTGTTTTTTTGGGGAGGGGGAGTTGGTGCTTGAAAGCTGTTCGTCATCGTCGCTTTGGGTTGTTCGTAATCTTAGTGGTTGCAAGCAAGAAGAACCGAGAAAGGTTGACACGTGATCCATATCCCACCAACTGATCCTTATTAGATTCGCCTCCGTGCCGTAGGCACTGAGTGGAGTGTCCTCAGACCACTGAGAGCTCCCTGTGCTGGGTACGTATTGGAAGTGCTCTCCAAAAAACCCAGAGCCCAAACTCTGGGGCGCTCCCGTAGTATTCCGCATGACCAATCCCAAAGTGCAGAAGCATAAAAACAAGATGTGATTCAATGTTTTCGGCCCTGGATGGGGGGGACACAAACTGGCCCTGGGAGCCGTCTGATCCACTTTCGCTGCTGGAGGCCTATCACCCTCAGCCACGCCGTGGTCGGAATGCGCGCGGGATCAGCAATGCCAAAACTGCATAGGAGATGGCCATAATGAAGCGGAAGGGATGTTCATGATGATAATGATGCTGGTGTTGCTGATAATCGATGGTGGTAAGTGGTCACGAGAAGCAATTATGATGATGATGACGATGATGATGGTGGTGCTGATGATGATGATGATGCTGCTGGCGGTGGTGGTAATGATGATGATGATGAGGATGAAGATGATGACGATGCTGATGATGATGCTGCTGTTGATGATGAGTGTGGTGGTGGTGGTGGTGTTGATTATGATAAAGATGATGATGATGATGATGATGATGATGATGATGATGATGATGATGATGATGAGGATGATGAGAATACTGATGGTAATGGTGATGATGGTGATGGTGATGATGATGATGAGGAGGAGGAGGAGGAGGATTATGATGATGATCATGATTGGAGAATGAGGGCAGTGAGTGCCACTTAATGTGGGTGGTTGCAGATCTCTCCTCCGCAGTTTTTTCTGGGCCCAACCAGGCAACATGAAGTTCTAACGAAGTCAGTGGGGTTTGGCCCCCTAGCGTAGCACGAACATGGTACTTTCGCCAGCGGTCTCGGAGGCAGATGCTCCCGCTGGCGCGCCGAGGGGTCCAAGTTAATGGTGTGCGCTCGGCTGGGCTGCCTCGACCGCGCTGCTCGTCGGCCTCGGCTCGAACGGCGCTTTGAAGGCCAGCACGGGCAGAGAGGCGGTGCAGCGGCTGGGCTTCACGTTCGTCGCCGCGGTCGCGGGCTCTCGTGCCACTCTCTGGCGCGCAGGACTCTGGGGATGGTGCTACCGCACGCGCGACGACCAGGGAGAGCTCGAGCAGCTGCGCGCCCAGCTCGCCGCCCTGCAGCGGGCCAAGCTGGAACCGCACGCTGCAGCGGCCGCTGCCCCCACCGACGGCGCCTCGGAGGCCTGCGGCCAAGCCGGCGGCGGCCTGGGGCTGCCGCCTCCGCCGCCCCTCGCGATCAGGCCAGCGCCCGCAGGCGCCCCCGCGCCCTGGGCTCCAGGGGCTGTCCCTAGGCCCGGCGATGGGGACCTCGCCGCCTTTTCCGCGTTCGGCGAGGGCGGAGGGCTGCCTGGGCCGATCTCAGCCAGCCAGGGTGGGGCCCCAGCGACGGGCGACCCTGCCGTGCCGCGCGCCCCGAGCCTTGGGGCTGCCGCCGTCGAGCTCCCCGCCAGCGCGGCGCCCGCAGGCCCCGCGCCTCCCTCGGGGGCCAGCGCCTGCGCGGCCGCGATCAGGACCGAACTCGAAGGCTTCGTGGCGACGAGCGGCAGCGACCCGTGGTGGGACAGCAAGTTCTGGCAGAGGGTCCACCAGCGCGACCTGACTGGGCTGCTGGACCCGGGCGTGAAGGCGACGCTGGTGGCGCGGGGCTTCTCGGGCGAGCGCTCTGTGGGCGCGCCCGACGTGGAAAACGTCAAGGCGGTGCTGCGCGGGTTCGAGAGGGCCCCCAGCCAGTTCACTAGCGGTTACGTGGGCACGGGCCTGGCAGCCTCGGCGTCCGTCGAGGGGTGGGCTCACAGCTTGCCGCCCGACTTCAGGCGCGCTGGTGGCGAGATCTTCAGAAACATCCAACCCTCTGGCCCAACGTAGGTACGGAACTGGCTGACGCAGCAGCGCGTGGGGTCCAAGAGGGCCGAGGAGTGGCAGTCGCTGTGGGCGACGGCCTCGGCGGTCGACTTCGCGCTGGGCGACTGCAGCGACGACGTCAGCCTCTATGCGAAGCTTAATTCGGATGACCAGGCGGGGGTCGCCCTGCGCCACCTCTCGGCCCGCGTGTACGAGAGCCGCGCACGGGGCAGCGCGGGCGCGGATCGCCTTCGCGCCGCGGTGGCGCTTGGGTCGGCGGTGAACATCGCGCCGAACTGGCTGATCACGGAGGCGACGACGCAGTCGAAGTTGGAGCACCAGCGCGAGGAAAGGATTGGCGCCGAGCTGCGACGCCGCCAAAAGGGCGACCCGAAGGGCCAGGAGGGCGGCAGGCCCAAGAGGGGACCCCCCCCAAAGGGCGGTGGCGGCTACTGCCTTGGCAGCCAAAGGCACCTCCCAGGCGCGAGATACGGCTGCGCGGTGGAGAGCGTCTGGCAGCCCGTCGCGCGGGAGGAGGGCGCGAACGCGGCGCCTTGGCAGACGCGGCGGGCGCCGACGCCCTCGAGACCCCAAGTATGGCGAAGAAGCCCTCCTTCCCAGGACTCGCTGGTCTACACCAGCTGCTGCAAGGCGGGCGCGCGTGGCCCCCGCTGCCGCCGCTGCCATGGCCCTCCTCGCGGTCGGCCTTAGCAGCGGGCCGCGTTGCGCAAAGGGAAACTCGTCGTCGAGCTGCGCGTCATTTAGCCAACGAAATCCTGGATACGATCAACCGCGATCACGCTGGAGGCTCACAGCAGCAGGCTGGCCGCGCCGTCGAGCGACGAACCTGCGAGGAACAGGCGGAGCGGCAGGGCAAGCTCAACTTCGAGCCGTTCGGGCGGCCCTGGAGTTTGCCGATGCTCGCGGGGCAAGAATGAGGGCGTGCAGTCGATAAGCGAGCTGCTTAGGCTCAGCGAGGTCACCTACGCGAGGGCGACCAAGCGGCAGGTGCATGCGACGTTCGCGGCGGGCCGCATCGGCGAGGTGGCCGCCGGGCGGGCCGCGGAGATGCTGGACGCCCTGCCAGAGAAAAAAAGCCTCTTCCACGCTGATGAGAGCAACGCGGTGGACTGGGGCTGCAAGAGCGAGAACCTGCTGAGGAACCTTGAGGAGCATTGTGGCTTCCTGGGTGGCTCGCAGGAGGAGCGGGCCAAGTATCTTTGCCGCCCCGACCTCCCCCCCGACTGTGGACCCACATGCGCCAAGCCGACATTATGGCCATCAGCGGCGCGAGTGCGGTTCCGAAGAAAGATCCCGAGAAGCTCCGCGAGCTGATCATGGCCGCCACCGCGAACTACGCCTGGTGCGACGTGCGAGCTTGCGAGGGCCATGGTCTTGGAGGCGGAGGCGCGCTCTCGCAGCTTCGAGTACTGGACGGGCCTCTACACGTTGCAAGATGCGACGAGTCGAGTGTGTGCTCGTCCGTGGCGGCGCCGTCTTGGCGGCGGCCGTGGATGGCTACGCCCGCGCCCCCAGCTGTGGTGGCACGGAGCCAGCTACCGATCGAGCTGCAGCACATCCCGGACTACGAATGGCGCCCCCGTGCTACCAGAGGCTGCCGATGGGAGGGGCTCGCACTCGGCGCGCATCTTGATGTCGATCAACGCAAGGATACTGGGCGAGACATTGAACTTCAGCATGGAGCTCGCCGAGAGCACGCTGCAGCAGGGCATGAGTTCCTGCGAGATGACGGACGAGGTGAATATTTATGACTAGGAGTGGGTCGACCTCCAGCGCAATCGCAGGGGCGCCGATCGCTACGGGGCGGGCCTCGGAATGGGCGAATTCTGTGAGAAGGTGCGCGACTTCGAGAGGTTGGCCCAGCGCGCCACGGTGGCGACGCACGTCTTCGCCGGAGGCCGCCGCCAGGGCGACGTGCAGCAGCGCGCGGAGGCCTTCTGCCAGCTGCGCGGGGTGCCGCTTTTATTCTTCGGGGTGGACCTGGGCTTCGACGAGCGCTGGGACTTCGCGAGCCCGCGCGCCGTCGCGGCGCTCCTCGAGCTGGCCAGCGCTGGGCTGCTGGACGCGGTGCTGGGCGGCCCGCCGCGCGCCGCCAGGAGCTGCCTGCGGCATCGGCCAGGCGGCCCGCCGCCGCTGCGGCGCCGGCCGCGACCACTTGCTGGGGCTGCCATCGCTGAGGACTTGCGAGAGGACGCGAGTCCTTGAGGCCAGCGCTCTGCTTTTCAACTCCCCAGGCTTGCGCGAGGCTGCGCTGTCGCAAGGGGGGGCTTTTCTGTTGGGGCATCCCACGGATCCCGGCGAGTTCCCTTTCCCCTCGGTCTACGTCGTCGAAGGGGTGATTGGTCTAGCCCCTTGAGCTCAGCGCAGAGTAATAACTCTAGACCAGTGCATGCATGGGGGGGGGCAAAAAACCTACAGGTCCCCCCTCCAATCTCCTAAGGCTGCCCGACGGTCTCCTTCGCTGCGACGGGCTACGTGCTCGCGACGACGCGCGAGGCATGCGTTCCCAAGGGGTATTCGCTTCGCGTCGGCTTCAGATTTATCGATTTCCCGGGCGGTGCATATCCGCACCTAGGCGCAGATGAAATTGGAATCGAGAAGGCCGGGGGGTCCGAGTCGCCCTTTCGACAGCGCGTGCTCGCGCAAGCCGGTGGAGTAGAGAAACGGAGAGTCCGTTGGGGGAGAAGTTCGTCATGTTCAACGAGAAGTACGGCCAGAGCGGGAAGTGCGGGTCGACTGGGTCGGCGCGGAGCTGCCGCGGGCTGCGGTGGGCGCCCGACTGCAGGGGGCCCTCCTCAGGCGCGAGCTGACGTCGGCCCCCCGCGCGGCGTTCAGCATGATGGAGAAGTACGCCAACCAAGTCATCGCCTGGTGGCCGTCCGCGAGGCGCGAGGTGAGGGCCGCGGCGTTCTTGGCCCCCGCGATGGAGTGCGCGCCGGGCCCGCCCGCTGCGCCGCTGGCGTTCTCGACCGACGCCGAAGGGGTCAACGGTCGACGACGATGATTTCGGCGGCTTCGGGATCGCGGCGAAGCCCGCAGGCTTCGCCGAGAGGGGGGCGCCGCTGGCGGCTGGCACGCGGCCAGGCCACGCTGTCGCGAGGCTCGACGGCGGGGTCGGCCGCCTGAACAGGGCCGACAGGGAGGCCGCGAACCGCGTCGCCGTCTCCAGTGCTGAGGACCCTCCTCGAGATGCCGCCGCAGGACAGGAAGGGGTCGGGACCTGGGCGCCAGACCATATCACACTGGGCGGGGGCAAGGCGGCCCTCAGGCTACTGGCCGCGCCCGGCCGCGCCCCCGGGGCGCGCGGCCATCTGGTCGCCGACGTGGAGGACAACAAGTGCCTCCCCACGGCCATGGCCCAAGGGCGCTCGTCGGCAGCGAGCCTCAGCTTGCTGCTCCGACGACGAGCCGCTCTCGGTATAGCCACCGGCATCGCGTTCGCGCTGCCCCGGGTGGGCACCAAGCACCGGGCAGCAGATTGGCTGCCGCGTCGTAAATGAGGCGGCGCGGGCCTAGGCGCCTGGATCATCGCCAAGCTGCGCGGGTCAAACCGCCGGGCCATCGAGACGCGCGGGCGAGAGGCCCGATGGGTTCACATCCGGGGCGTTCGCCAACCACCTTAACCCCGCGGGCCCCGATCAGTGGGACAACGCGCTGGTGAAGTCCAAGACTGCGTGCGACCCCTTTCTTACGCCGTCAAGGTTTTGCAACCTATTGGCGGCTGTCGAACTGATCCCCCCTCGCATGAAGGGCGAGCTGAAGCGGGCCCGCGCTGTGCTTCGTGGCTGGGAGAAGTCGCGAGTGATCAAGCACGCCGCGCCGCAGGGCAAGGCGCCTGGCAAGCTGGCGAGCATTTGCCCTGCGTCCGCTGGGCATGCGAGGCCGGGCCCAGGCTCGGTCTGCATTGAGTCGATGGCTGGGCTAAGGTACGAACCCAGGATCTCAAAAAAATAATCTTGGACGGTTTTTGAGCGTCAGAAAATCTCACACAAAATCTTGCCGCGAGAAAATCTCTAAACGAGTCTCCAACACAATGTGTCGAGAAATCTCGCCCGCACACAATCTCCCCGATAATCCCCTGAAAATATTCCAAGGAATCTCGCCGCCGCTAAATCCCAAACGAAATCTCAAATGAAATCTCGTCTCTTGTAAATCTCCAACAAAACCTCCAACGAAATCTTGCGCGACCGAAATCTCAATCGAAATCCCCCCCGAGAGCCTGCCGGCCAAGGTTCGCGCCGCGCGCGGCGCGGCGGCGAAACGCAACTTCGCGGTGGCCGAATCCGTTGACATCGGGGCCATGCTGATTTGAGCTTCGAGCGCCTCACGAAAAGTGGCAATTGCGGCGCGGATGGGCATTCCCCCGCCCTGGATCGAGCGACCGCCTCGGCCGCGACGCCAGGCGGCGCGCGCGTAGGAGAGGGGGCCGATGGACCGATCCCTCTCTTACTATCCGTCGATAGGAACAGGACGTTGGCAATGATATCAGGATGCAATGATCTCGAACTCGCCGCCAAAAGGTATCTCACGAATGTCAGCATCGCTTGGACCGAACGGGACAGCAGGTATAAAAGGTAAGATTGGAAGAGGATTCGCGCGGAATTCAATCGCAGCGAACCTGGATATCGGCGCCGCGCCGCCCGCCGACAGCATTACAATTCGACAGGCGCGCTGGCGCTCTTGGGGGCCCCGCGGGCACAGGCCTGCGAGCGATTATGCTGCGGGGATCGCGACCGCCACTCCCTGGGCGAGCCGGATTAAGGCGCCACTGCCGGCGCGCGCGCGCAAGAATCGCCCGCGCCCATGCGTGAGTTATGTGGGACTGGGTTCGCGGCGCATTTGGGGCAAAGGCGTCTCGGGGCGGGGGCGAAAGGACCCATGGTCATAACGAACCCCGCCGTGACCAGAATTATCCCAGTGCGACCCTACCTAGGAGTTGGAACCCCTAGGAAAGCAGCATTAGTAGTTACAGTAACGCTAAGCTAAAGCTAAGCTAAAGCTAAGCTAAAGCTAAGCTAAAGCTAAGCCACAGCTAAGCTAAAGTTAAGCTAAAGCTGAGCTAAAGCTAAGCTATAGCGAAGCTAAAGCTAAGCTAAAGCTGAGCAGCAGCTGAGCTAAAGCTTAGCCACAGCTAAGCTAAAGCTAAGCTGAAGCTAAGCTAAAGCTAAGCTAAAGCTAAGCTAAAGCTAAGCTCAAGCTAAGCTCAAGCTAAGCTAAAGCTAAGCTCAAGCTAAGCTAAAGCTAAGCTAAAGCGAAGCTAAACGCTAAGCGAAAAGCTAAGCTAAAGCTAAGGTAAAGCTAAGCTACAGCTAAGCTAAAACTAAGCTAAAGCTAAGCCTAAGCTAAAGCTAAAGCTAAAGCTAAAGCTAAAGCTAAAGCTCCCAGGGGACTGGGGGGAACCGCTCCCAGGGGACCGGGGGAACCGCCCGGGGCGTGTAGCACTGCCCGGCCCCTTTAAGCTAAGAGAGTAAGAATCCTTCTAGGCAGAGCCTAGGTAGGGAAATACCCCTCAGCCTAATCAAAATAGCTACGGCCGAAGAGGAACAGGAAGGGAACTAGGGGGGATGATGAGGACGGAACTGAAGAAGGCGCAGGAAAAGCGGCCACGACCCGGCGCGACTCGACCCGTTCGCCATGCCAATTTCCAGGGACAAGAGATGCCGATATGCCGACCTCCCCACGCAGGGCGGCGCCAGGGCCTAGGAGGCGGACAAGGAAGAGGGAAGGGAGGATGAACGAGCAGAAAGCTGGGGCCGCAAGGCCCAAGGCGGCCGCCCGGGCCCCACGCAGGACGGCGCCAAGGCCTAAGAGGCGGGCGCGGAGGAGGGAGGGGAGGATGGACGCGAGTGGGGGGGTGAAGACGGAGGATGAAGAGGTGGAGGTTTTTGCCCAACGGTCCAAGTTTTTGCCTACCCCCCTGGGCCGCTGAGGATAACTCAATATTTGGGGCTTCCGCCTGGATCATGGGATGTTCGGGCCGCATCTCGAATTTTCCACCGACGGCGAAGCAATGATCCCTCGTTGAAAAGCCCTGGCGAAGGACCTGCCCATAAGCAGCTGTGAGTGCCGCAGTTGTGAGTATCGTCCTCGGTGGAAGACCCCACGCGGCCACGAAACGTGTGAGGGTGTACCAAAGTGAAGGCGTGGCGGCATGCGGGCGCTGCTGGAATCCCCTGAAAGGGCCACCAAACATATGAGATGTCCACCAACATAAAGTGGGGCATGTTCCATGTCGGACCACGAGTCGAAGCGCGAAAAGGTTCCACAAATTGGCAAGGTGGCGGTGTGCGGGCGCTGACAGCGGGGCCTTTGCTACACCTCCCACCGGGGGTATGACGCGCGTGAGGGTTGTGCCAAGCTGGGGGGGGGCGTGGCGGCATGCGGCCATTGCAACGCGGGCATTCGGTGGAGCTCCCGATAGGGCCAGTGTAGTGGTCTGCCAAAATGTAGGTAGGGTGCCGGCATCCGGGCGCCGTCGCTGGGGCCTTCAGTGGACATCCTGGCGCCGACACAGGGGCCGTCGGTGGAGCTCCCGATGGGGCCGCGAAAAGGATGAGGCGTGTAGCCAAGTGGGGGAGGGGGCGCGAGCTCTGACGCTGGGGCCTTCGGTGGGGCTCCCTATGTTATACCCCCCCACCGTTGTCCTCCTTTTCCTCCTTCTGCTCTCCCTCCTTTTCCTCCTCCTCCTCCTCCTCATCATCATCATCATCACCCTCCTTGAATCCCCTTTTTCATGTCCCCTTTTCTTATTCCTGAACTTATCCGTCCTCTTCGTCGCCCTCCAACTCCTCGTCCTCCTCCTACGTCGAATTTGTTAAGGAGCCCCCGGGCGACCCCTGGGGGGGGCCGAAATGTCTCCCGAAAAATCTGCTCCGCATCAAACAATATCCCTGGAAATCTCCCGAAAAAAATCCCCCGTCGGAAATCTTCCCTGAAATCCCCCGGAAATCTCCCCCGTCGGAAATTTCCTACGAAATCTCGCGGGAATCTTCAAAACATCAAAATCTCCCGGAAAGTCTCCGCCGTCGGAAATCTCCAAATCTCCCGGGAAATCTCGGAAATCTCCCGCGAAATCTTCCGGATAATCTTCCGGAAAATATACCCCGTCGGAAATCCCCCGGGAAATCTTCCGGAAAGTCTCCCCGGAAATCTCCCGGAAATCTTTTGTGAAACTCCCAGAAATCGGAAATTGTCCCGGAAATCTTGCAGAAATCTCCCAGAAATCTTCCCGAAATCTCTAGGGAAATCTCCGCCGTCGGAAATCTCCCGGGAAATCTTCCGGACCCCCCCCCGTCAGAAATCTCCGGGGAAATCTTCTGGAAAGTCAAAATCTCCCGGGAAATCTCCCGGAAAATCTCCCCCGTCGGAAATCCCCCAGGAAATCTTCAAAACATCGCCCGAGAAACCTCCCCCGTCGAAAATTTCCCCGGAAATCCCCCGGAAAATCTCCAAGAAATCTCCCGGGAATATCACCCGTCGGAAATCTCCAGAAAAATCCTCCCCCGTCGGGAATTATCTTTTGGAGAATTCTGGCTGTGAAACTAGAGCCATACAGCGTGAAACAGCACATGGTGACACGTGTCACCCCGAAAGCCGTGTGGGCAAAACCCAATTGTCCCACCCGTATTGTGAATGCCAACATGGGTAAGCCGTGCTGCCTGGGCCCACCCGCCTCGCTAGCGTGTACAGAGTGGTCAGTGGCACCTCCTGGTCTGAGGTGAGCGTTGCCGATGACGTTCGCGGAGGCAACGCCCCGCACCATCCCGCTGCCGCGCACTCCCCTGTGCTGGCCGGGGTCGTGGGGGCCCTCCCCTCCCCCCCTAATTCGGTGCAGGTGGCCTGTCCTGGGCACGGCGCCTCGGCGCTATGGGCAAACATGGGACCAGACAATGTGAAACAGCACAAGGGTGACACGTGTCACCCCGAAAACCGCTTGGGGAAACCCGACTGTGTCACTCGTATGCTGGATGCCAACATGGAACCATACAGTGTGATACAGCACAAGGGTGCCACGTGTCACCCCGAAAACCGTGTGGGGAGCAACAAATGGTTCAACTCGTATTTTTGATGCCAACATGGGACCGTACGGTGTGAAACAGCACAAGGGTGACACGTGTCACCCCGAAAACCGGGTGGGGAGAAACAAATGGTTCAACTTGTATTTTTGATGCCAACATGGGACCATGCAAAATGAATTAGCAAAAGGGTGACGCGTGTCAGCCCGAACGCCGTGTGGGAGCGCCCAATTGCTCTACTCGTACTCTGGGTGCCAACATGGGACCATACAATGTGAAACAGCACAGGGGTGACGCGTGTCACACCGAAAACCGTGTGGAGAAACACAATTGTTCCACTCAATCTCTGGCTGCCAACATGGAACCATACAGCGTGAAACAGCACTGTCACCCCGAAAACCGTGTGGGCAAAACCGAATTGTCCCACTCGTACTCTGGATGCCAACATGGGCACATACAGTGTGAAACAGCACAGGGGTGGCACGTGTCACCCCGAAAACCGCGTGCGGAAACCCAATTTCTTCACTTGTATTGTGGATGCCAACATGGGACCATACAGCGTGAAACAACACAAAAGTGGCACGTGTCACCCCGAAAACCGTGTGGGCAAACCTAATTGTTCCACTCGTTTTCCGGCTGTCAAACTGGGGCCATTCAATGTGAAACAGCACAGGGGTGACACGCGTCACCCCGAAAACCGCGTTGGCAAAACCCCACTAGTTTACTCGTATTCTGGATGCCAACATGGGACTAAACAATGTGAAACAACACAAGGGTGACACTTGTCACATGTCACCCCGAAAACCGCGTGGGCAAAACCCAATTGTTCCACTCGCATTCTGGATGCCACCATGGGACCATACAGCGTGAAGCAGCGCAGGGGTGCCAACCGTCACCCAGAAAACCGTGTGGGGAAGCTCAATTGTTTCGTTCGTACCCTGGACGCCAACATGGAACATGTGAAACAGCACAAGGGTAACATGTTTCACCCCGAACACCGCGTGGGGAAACCAAATTGTTTCACTCGAATTTTGGCTGCCAACATGGGACCATACAGCGTGAAACAACACAGGGGTGACACGTGTCCGCCCGAAAGCCGTGCGGGAGCGCCCAATTGTTCCACTCATACGTTGGGTGCCAACATGGAACCATACAGTGTGAAGCAGCACAGGGGTGACGCGTGTCACCCCGCAAACAATGTGGGGAAACCCAACTGTTTCATTCGTACTCTGGCTGCCCAACATGGGACCATACAGTGTGAAACAACACAAAGGTGACGCGTGTCACCTCGAACACCGCGTGGGCAAAACCCAATTGTTCCACTCGTAATCTGGATGCCACCATGGGACCACGCAGCGTGAAGCAGCACAACGGTGACACGTGTTACCCCGAAAACCGCGTGGGGAAGCCCGATTGCTTCATTCGCATCCTGGACGCCAACATGGAACCATAGAATGTGAAACAACACAAGGTTGACATGTTTCACCCCGAAAACCGTGTGGGAAACCGAACTGTTCCACTCGTATTCTGGGTTCTGGGTGCCAACATGGGACCATACAGTGTGACGCAGCACAGGGGTATCACGTGTCACCCCGAAAACCATGTGGGCAAAACCAACTGTTCCACTCGCATTCTGGATGCCAACATGATACAAGGTGAAACAGCACAGGGGTGACACACGTCACCCCGACTGCATGCGACGGATTCCATCTGCAGGAAAATACCAAACGATTCCTTTTGAAAACGATTACATTAGGATTCATTATGTAGAGAATTTAAACAAATCCATGCGTGGAGCATTCTAATAGATTCCGTTTGAGGCGATTCTCGGCCATGCGGGATGGCCTGGAGATTTCGCCGGAGATTTTGCTTCCCTGAAATTTCGCTGGAGATTTCGCCAGAGATTACGCTTCCCGGAGATTTCGCCAAAGGGGTCAGCTGCCGGAAATCTGAAGGGACCCCCGCACCGCTACCGCAGATTCTAAGGAGATGTTCGCAAGATTCTGAAGGTGAAAACGGATCGCACCTTAGTCTAGATTGACTCGTCAATGCAAGGCTTGGGACTGCAGTGCCATACGGGACTTAGGCGGTCCGAGATGCTTGGCCTGCGCCCTGAACGCATTTCCTTGCCTCATCATCGGGCTATCGATAGCAAGTCAGATCCAGTGGTCCTGGCCTTGGGGGTGCGATTCGGTATGAAAGCGCAGCGGCCTCAGGTGGCCGTGCTTCCAGGACGTCACGCTGATATCGCTGGAGCCCTTTGGAGTTGTGTGCAGTTGACCCCACCACCCCAACCTCTCTTTCCATGCAGTATCTCTCAATATCGTGCGTTGCTCAAATCAGCCGAAGCGGCGCTGGGGGTTGCGCGCTGGGGCCCGCGCAGCCCGCGCGCCGGCTAGGCGACCGACTTTCGCGCCGAGGGCGTCACGTTCGCCGTGATCCGTGAGGGCGGCCGCTGGGTGAGCGACTCCAGCCTCAGGATCTACCTCGACGTGCAGTCGGCCAACGCGGTGCTCGCCGACATGCTCACCGCGGGCCACGAGAAGCAGCTGCGCTAGGCGGCCGACGTCTGGAGGCAGCACGTGCGCTCGGAACTGCTGGGGGCCCCCCGCCGCTGACATGGCGCCGAGGGTAGGCAGCGCGTTCGTCGACGGCGTCTACACGCCGCCTGCTTCGGCGAAGACCCTCTCGCCTGCCTCTGCGAGGAGCTCGAGGACGGCTTCGCCAGCCCCAGCTCAACCGCGCTCGACAGGGGCCAAGTCAGCTTCGCCGGCCTCGACGCTGCCCGCGGGCCCCACGCCGCCGTCGTCCTGGACGCTGGTGGGCGCGCCCTTCGCAAGCCTGGCGGCCCCGTCGCAGTGGGGCGGACCGCCGAACGGGGCCAACCCGTCCACCCCGATCGCGGAGTCCGCGGCACCGCCGCTCCTCGCGCCCCAGACGGCTTCTGGGCCGCGGCGGCCGCGCCCTTCGCCGTGGCAGAAGGGTCTTGCCAGCCTGGGCCGCGTGGGCCGCGCGTGGTGGCTGTCGCCGGGCGCCGTGCCGCTGCTGGTGGTGTGGATCAGCCCCCCAGCTTCTCGCCCACGCTGGCCAAGGGCGCCGGCGCGGTTATCAGCCTGTCCAGGGACATTGCTGACGCTGGTGGTGTGCCGACGCTGGTGATGTGCTGGTGACTGATGTCGCCGTGGCGGTGGGCCGCGGCTCCCTGTCGGCCCTGGAGGTCCTGGGAAGGCGTCGACATCCTCAATGCCACGGCCAAAGAGTCAGACGGGCGCTTCATCCTGCTCCTCGGTTACCATCGCGCGGACCAGGATTCCACGATGGCGGATTCGCTGGGACAGCTACCTGAGGCGCGGGCCGCGGAGATCTGGAAGGCGCTCGACCAAATTGGCCCGACATCGCTTACAATCGCCAAGTCGGACCAGCAGTTTGTCGCGCTGAATCGCTTAGAGGTCTTTGAATTCGAGGTGACGCTTCTGTCTACATACAATGTGGGACTGCGATTCACGTGGGCGGCTGTCCATTTCAAACCAGTTTGGGCCAATCCTTTGTGGGAATGTGAGCGCGCAGCTGGAACGTATTTAAGATCGAGTGAGGTCAAGCACGGAGGCGGCTACAGACCTCAGCTGGCTGCGTGAACCCTCCACACGTCCGACGTCCCTGTCGGCAACTTCCCGCCCTTCTGGCTTTGCCTCTGGATGCACGTGAGATCTTCAGAAGAGTTCGCGCGCCTGGCTGGCAAGAGGGGGCTGTGAGGGTGGCGAAAACATCCGTGGGTCCGATTTGCCATGAAGCTCAGATCACAAGTGGGTTTCGGCATCAGTGGAGCGTCTTCCATCGCAGCCTTGTTGGGGAGCTCTACAAAAGCGATCGTGAATATATGCAATGCTCTGGGTGTCAGAGCAAACGTTTTTTCTCGATGCTGGCCTGCCGCTCGCCAGTCCAGCATGCAGATGGCAAATACTCTCGAAGTGGTTGTGCACTCATCCTGTTGTAAAGCTCGTGCCACGCCATCGTCCTGTCCATCCGTGTCTGCCATATATCGACTGGACTTCGCCCTTATCATGTCCAGTCCCTGGGTGGGTGGGCGGGCTGTCAGAACATACCAGACCAGCTGAACACGTTCGAGCCACATTACTGGAGAATGAGGGCACTGAATGTCACTCAATGTGAGTGGTTGCAGATCTTCCCCCCGCAGTTTTTTCTGGGCCCCCCTATTTAGCCTATTGCAATGGTGAATTCGCTTCGTTTCGGTAGTAGTGGCGTGTCCGTGCAATTTCCCTCCCTGAGCTATTGTTGGGGATCTCTGTAAAAGCGATCGTGAATATATGCAGTGCTCTGGGTGCCAGAGCAAACTTTTTTTCTCGATGCTGGTCTGCCGCTCGCCAGTCCAGCATGCAGATGGCAAATACTCTCGAAGTGGTTGTGCACTCATCCTGCTGTAAACGTCGTGCCACGCCATCGTCCTGTCCAGCCCTTTCTGCTATATGTATATATCGACTGGGCTCCACCCTTATCATGTCCAGTCCCTGGGTGAGTGGGCGGGCTGTCAGAACATACCGGATCAGCTTAACACGTTCGAGCAACAGTATGATAATGATGCTGATGATGATGCTGATGTTGATGCTGATGATGCTGCTGATGATGATGACGATCATGATGGCGTGGGGGACGACGATGATGATCGATACAAGTGATACAGGAGGTACGAGGCAGAACTGCAATCGCATCTATCTGCTCTGGCGCAGGTGCGTTGTGGCGCACACATGTGCCATTTTGATTCGCAATCTGCAAGGATCACGCATGCTTGCATGCTGCGTATTCCCGCTCGGTGCTCATATCGGACTTTCTTCATGAGCGGCAGTGAGTCGTCCTGACATCGGTGTGCTCTGAAGAACTAACGGCGATCAAGGAACCCGCGTCGACCTCTGTAGGTAGATTCGACCTTGCCATTTTGGCCAGCCTAAGCCAGCCGAGCAGAAGATGTCGCTTTGGTCCTGATTTCAATCAGCTGGCCAGGCCGAGGATAGAAAACCCGAACGGCCAGCGAGCCAACGAGCTGGAAGCAGGGTGCGGCCAGGGTCTGCGCAGCAGCAGCGGGAGTGGCGGCGACGAGAGGGGAAGCTCACAGCGGCTGCAAGCTGTGTTGATCGCGCGCGGCGCGTGCCACGGCAACGCCCGAGAGGCAAACCGCCGCGCCGTACTGGGAGGCGTAGTGCAGGGCGGTGTAGCCTGTCTCGCGCTCCTTGCAGAGGGGGGATCGCAGGGAGGGGACGCGAGGGGAAGGCGAGCGGCGAGCGAGAAGGAGGGGCGGGGAGCGGAGCGGACGGGGTGGGTGGGCGGAACGGCAGGAACGGGACATGGGGACAGGAGGAAGGAGGCTCGAACCCCCGAGGCGGCTGGCGAGCGTAGCGAGGCCCGTGCCCGATCGGCCATTTCTGCTCGTGACTCCCTCCTCCCCTCATCCCCCACTCTCCCTTCCAACCCCTCTACCGCCCCACCCTCCCCCCCCCTGAAGAATGTGTAGATAACAAGTCGACGATGAATCAAAGCCTTCCCGAGGCACCCCCTCTCTATACCCCCTGTCACCCCGTTCTCCCACCCACCCACCCCGCACTCTCCCCGAGCCACCTCTTCCAGGCCCTCCGCGCCTGCTGCGGCGGCCGCGGTGCGGCCGGCACCTCCTCCCCTTCTGTCACCGCCTCGCGGGCGGGCGGCGGCGCGCCGCCTGCAAAGCCTGCGTCTGGCCTGTGTGGTCCTGACGTGCGGCCCTGCTTCCTTGCTTTCGTTTTTCGCGGCCCTGCCCTGAGCTGCGCGGCTCTTCAGCGCGGGGTCCCATGGGGAGCGCCATCACTGGCGCCCGTCCCGCGTTGCGCTCCGAAGCGAGGCCGCGCCCGACCAACGCCACCAGCACTGGCCCCGGCGCTGACTGCGCCAAGTTTGGGGGGCCAGGGCGGCCGTCCGCAAGTGCTTGCTCGCCGGACGTGCCCACCGACTACGACTATGGCGGCGATGGGGGTTATGACGGCGATGCAGGTAATGCTGGTGAAGATAGTGATGAGGATGATGATGCTGACGGCGATGCCGACGACGTCAATGATGCTGATGTTGATGCTGATGCTCTTGCTGCTGATGATGCTGCTGATGATGATGGTGATGATGGTGATGATGCTGATGATGGTGTTGATGATGCGAGTACTACTACGAATACGAATATAAGTCAGCAAGACATAGAGTTATGCTATTAAAAAGACCAATGCGATTAAGCAACAATACTAACACTGCCAATAACCACGATGATACTAACATCAACAACACCAATCGTAACAATAATGCTGCTGATGATGGAGAAGATGATGACGATGATGACGACGACGATGATGATGATGACGATGATGATGGAGATGATGACGACGATCATGATGATCATGATGGTGATGATGATGATTCTGATGATGCTAATGATGGTGATGATGATGAATTTTCCTCCCACTCCACGCGCACGCCACACGTTCACCAATGCGGGGCCGAGGGCACCTCCCCTGCGCTCCGCGACAAAGTAGAGCTGACCCAACGAAGAACAATAACCCGCCGAACAGGAAGAACAAGGCAACACGGCGGGCCGACTAGCGGCACAGCAGCCTAGTGGACTCACACCCCGAAGTGGACGCCGCGCTCAAGCTGACGCCCTGGTCCTTCGGCTGGTCCACACGTAGATCAGGCACAACTCGCAGAGCAGGCTCGGCCCGAAGATCACCAACTGGCTCCACCAGAAGATCAGGCTCCACACGAAGACCTCCATCAGGCTCCATCGAAGTTCCCCATCTGGCTCCAAGCGTAGATCAGCCCCCCTCCCCAGAGATCATGTGTCGTTCGCTCGGCAACCTCGACAACAGCGCCTCAGGGACATCATGCTCCCCACGTGGCCCACCTGCAGGCTCAACCGAGGGTCAGGCTCAACTCGAAGATTGTCACAACGCTCCCCTGGAAGACCACCCGCTGGCTCCATATGAAGATCAAGCCCCACACGAACATCAAGCTCCACCCGACGATGTTCGACAGGCTCCGCCCGAAGATCACCAGAACGAAGGTCCCCAACAAACCCAGAGTATCCTTCAGCCCGTGGTTGCTTCCTTTGCTACTTTCTTTCTTCGTTGATGGGATGCCTTGAGGAAGCCCTGCAAGAACTATTCCTCCCCGAGTGCAGAGACTGATAAATCGAGGTGGTAGATCTTTCCAAACTTTTGGGGATGACTGCAAGCCTGGATGACGTTGCTGTTCTAATCAGTGGACTGCGACATCCGCTTGCCTCAACCATTTCACATTTGCAGATAACTCCTTCCGACTCTTACATTCGCCATTCATGTTGGAACGTCTGGGCCAATCATGCAATTTTGCAACACGGATACGTTTAGATGTGTCACATTGTGCCCAGCTGGGCAACCACGGTTGGTTTCAAGGTCTCTCAAAAAACGGTGAGGCATGCTGGCTTGAACTACCATGGGTACGTAGGCCGGTGATGATGGTGACAATGACGATGATGGTGGTGCTCATGGTAGACCCAAAGCCATCTGTCCGTAGATGGTATGGAGCGGTTTCTCTTCCAATCCCTCCCTATTCCCCTTCGGGGAAGGGTTTACCCCTCCCCCTACCCCCTCCCCTGGACCTGGAGGAGGGGGTTCGCGAGGCGTTGGAGCGTCCAAGATGGCCCACAATGGCTCTAGGAGGGCCTCAGAGAGCCCAAGATGACCTACCTCCAAGATGGCTCAAGATAGCCCAAGATGGCTCAATATGGCTCCCAAGGGCACGGCGAAACTACGAATATTGGCAACAGACGGGTAGAGTGTCTTTGCGCGCGCGTGCGAGCGTTTGAGTGTTGCATGTGCCTGGCGTGTATTTGTGTGCGTGCGTGTTTGCGCGGCGTGGCATGCGTGCTGGGTTGGTGCATGCAGGGTCTCGGGTCTCGTGTCTGGGTTGCTCCATGGAGCGTTTCGGATCCTCGGAAACAAATGCCACGTCCAGCCTTAGCTATGCTATGGCGTCGGGGGGCGCGCCCGTACGTCTCACCGGCCTACGCCCTGCTCCCGGGGCTGCGGTGCAGGGTGTGGCCGCCAACCGCACCGGCACGTCCATAGACCGCCGAGTCGGACGGGAGCGGTATGCGTCTCGGGGTGAGAGACTGGGCGGCACGGCGCCGAAATAGGCTCGAAGTGCCCAAACCTCCTGGTTGAGCCGAGCGACAAAGCTCTCCGGGTGCCCGGGGGGGCGTTCGGTCGAGTGCGCGCGCAGAACTGCGATGGCGCCTGGGGGCGGCCAACCCACAGATGGGGGATCGTTCGGGTTCCCCCCGGCCCGGACTTCTCCCGTCGCCTCACGGTGACCTACGCTTGGTGCGGTGGGGGTGCGCTTTGTGGAACACGTCCCAGGTACGACCCTTCATGTGCTCCTCACCGCTATACGTTGGCCCAGACTACGATGAGCAGGGCGGGCGGGCACGGCTCGCTGCCATGTATGTGCGGGGGCGGTTGGATTCCTAGAATCTTCCCCCGCACAATGGGCAGCGTGAGGCTGGATCCCGCCTGATCACTTGGGACCGGCAGGCGAAGTGAGGCGCCTCGGTCTGGGCCTCTTGATCCTAAGGTGCCTCTCCAGGGCGCCGCGCAGTTGTGGTCCCCCGACCTCCGCGGAGAAGAGCGCCGACTGACAGGGAGGTGGAATGGGCGGGGGGGAGGGCGGGCGGGGAGGCGCCGCCAAAGCGCGCGCAGAGGGCTACTCTGGTCCAGTATAAACGCAGGAGACAGAAGAGAAAACGGCTCCGCTGGGGAATGTGCTCGGGTGGTCTGTCCGCTGGGGCGTCATCGCCTTCTGGTCACTCCATGGCGCCGGGAGGTGGTCTTGCACCGCCCCCCATCAAGTGGGGGTCTTGCACCCTGACGACGTGGAGCCCACTCCCCCTGCGCCGGGATATGGTCTTGCACCATCTCTCAGGGAGTGGGCCCCATTTGCTGGCGGGCGGGGGGCGATAGCGTGGCAGCGTGCTCGGGGCCTGATCTCAACTTCTGTCCCACGTCCTCGCATTCACGTAGTAGTTCGGGGCTGGGCTGAGGCATGGCCTCTCCTCCTCGCTCTCTCCTTTGCTCGGGGGGTGGGGGGTGGGCCAGGGGGAGGGTGGGGTGGTCCAAGGGCTTTCTGCATAGGGAGCTGCAGATAACGGAGTGTTCCTGTGGGGAGTGCGCGGGGTTCGCCTGTCATGTGTGTGCACATGTCATGTGTCTGTGTGTTGTGTGTGCGTGTGTGCACATGATCGCGCTTGTGTTTTTATTCCGAGGGTGCCAGGATTCGATGCCCTCTTCGTGCCTCTATCATCGGCATGTTCTTCCCTCTGCACGTGGCTCCCCCTCTTCGTGGGGCAGAGAGATTCACCCTCATCATGCTGCACACGTTTATTTAGTATTGTAGGTGTGACTAATGGAGCCTTCTGACGTGATGCGATATAGGGTGTGTGGTGTTTCGCCGGCGTGACCACATGTCCTCCGTTCATCGGGAAAGCAATATGCCGGTAGTGAGGCAGGAACTGCAACAGAGGGTGGGAGGGCCATCGGTGGCCCGTGTAATTCAATCTCGCGCGCCCTGTGGGTGGACCCGGGGCCGGGAGAGGCATCTTCATCGTGCTTGTCATTCATCATTCTTGGGCAATTAGTTTAACGTCGGGCCGCTGAATGTGCAGGGTCTTTCGTGGGACCGTCTTCACTGTCAGGACCAATTTTGCGAGCTCATCCGTATAGCACGGTCTCGCAAATTAGATGCAGTGTCACTCACCGAGCTGCACAACACCCACATTTGTGAGGCGGACGGCAGGGACTACGTCCAGGTGCACATCGAGGAGTACGTTTTCATCCTCGGCCGTACCTGCGGATGGATGTTAAGCCTTGCTGCTTTCAAATGTTGGCGTGCGTCTGGCTATGAATGTCTGGTGAGAGACTCCTCGTGGCTGTGCCTCTTCATGCCGTTGGGCTCCTATGCCAAGGTGGCGTTCGTGTCCGGCTACGTCCCCGGCTCCTCGGCCATGGCGCCGCGCAAAGCAGCCCACGCAACCGGCGCCGACCTGTGCAACGAGATCAGCGCTGCTCTCGACGCCACCGCTGCCACGGAATCACCTCGTCCCCTCGCGACGCAATTTTGGGCAGCCGACTAGAACGGACACATTGGCGCCGACTGGCACCGCGTCCCGGAACACGAGGTAGCCGCATCCTTCCTCAGGCTACCACGCCTGGCGGCCGCCTCCAGCGAGGCTGGCTCCATGCTACTCGCCTGACTCATCTCGACTCCCACAAGGCAATTAAGTACCGCGGGAATCGGAGACACAACGCAACGAAGAAGTGGCACGAGATCGACTACACTGTGGGGGACAAGGACTTGTTTCCACAACTGCGCACTGCCACTACATTTGCAGCCAGTCTCACCGACCACATGGGTAAGCACTATGAGTTTCACTGGCACGACCCACGCATGCACAGAGCCAAACGCCAACGAGCCACGCATGCGTTTACACTAAGCTTCAGCACGCCCCAACATCGACCTCTCCACCTCTCAAGCTCTCCCTGCTACGGGGCCCTTTCGCCTGCGGCCACAGCGGCCTGGAGGGGGGATTCGTCGCGAAGTCGAGGCGCGCATGCTCCAGGCTGGTGTCCAGCAACACTGCGCCGTCGCCCTTCTTCCTGCTGCTCGCCCCCCTGGGGCGCCATCACGCCCTTCCCAGCCTTGGCAAAGGGGGCTAGCCATAGGCGCGGACGGCTCCAGTTTCGCAAACCGGGGGGCTGCTATCCGACAAGAACGTGCCGGCTGGGGTTTATCCGTGTTCTACAACGGCGAGATGGTCGCTTGGCTCTACGCCCCTTTGGTGTGCGACTCTGCACATCCACAGTTTGTCGGCGCTTCAGTTGGCACCGACCAGACGACCGAACTTTCAGCGCAACTTTGGGCTTGTCGCTGGCTGCTCGCGGCGGGCCTCCACTTGCCCTTCGTGCGCGACGCGGGCCCCATCACAATCTGTTACGACAGCGAATGGGCTCTGCACGTGATCACTGGCATCTGTGTTGCTCGGTCCAACCACGCCTTGGCCGCTACAGCACGACGTTGGTGGCGGCGCCTGGAGCAAGTACGCATGGTCTCTGATTTCCACACTCGTGGCCACACCAACATCGACATCAACGAGTATGCCGACGAAGCAGCCAAACGAGAAGCGAACGGCAACACCTACCTTCCAGACGCGTTCCTTCTTCCACCCTCAACCCACAGCCACCGCGCAGCCACGGCGCCGCCTCCAAGGCAAGCAACGCACCGACCTAGCACCTCCAAAGGGTTGGGTCTGCCACGCGGCACCTGCCGTCGCGGAGGCTGAAGTGTCCTGGCCGCAGGCCGTTTCTTGGCTTGTCTCTGCAGCGGAGACCGTCGTCGGCCGCGGCGCCGCCGCGCACCGGGGTATCCCCTACCCCCCACAAGACTGGGAGGAAGTGCGCCGTCGGCGCGAGGTTCTCACGGCGGTCTGGGACCAAGTACGCACAGCTCAAGGGACCCCTGACCAGGAACCCCTTCGCCGTCGTTGTCGCTCGGCGTTCTCTCCTCAGATTTAAATCACAGTGTCGTCGCCGCTGGGTGCGCCAGCTCAACTCTGAACTTTCTGCCGCCATGGCCACTCGGGACCTCCGCAAGTTGTGTTCCATGCTTCCACAGATGGGGATTCACATGGACGAAAACGCCAAAAGCAGAAACGGCCAAGAGATGTCCTCGTTGGAAGACCTACGCGCGCATCATATGAAGATGAAAAACAACGTGCGCAACATCGACCCCGCACCGCTTCTTCGCCAGATCCCACGCCGCCCTCTCGCCTGCTACCTCGCCGACCTCCCGACGGATGCCGAACTGGACCAATGTTTACGCCACATGCGGGAGAGCGCGGCCGGTCCAAACGAAGTTCAGTCACCCTCTTCCGTCCTGGCGGAGACTGGCTCTGGGCCACCCTCCGCGACCTTCTCCGCCAGCTATGGCACCAAGACGCCCAGCACTGGCCTGAAGAACTTCGTCGTACCACGGCTTTTCCTCGTTGGAAACAGAAAGGCACTCGCTCCGAATTGGACATGTACTGTTTTATCATCCTTGCACGCATTCTTCAAAGGCTTTTAGCACGTGTGAGATTGATCAACGCGCCAGCGCCTGGGCAGAGTCAACTGGTGTGTATGTGGAATGGCAATGGGGGTTCCGATCTAAACGACGCACAACCGACCCCCTCTTCATCATGCGGGTTTTGCAAGATATGGCTCTCGAAGTGGATTTGACCAACTATCCAGACTGAGATTACTTGGTGTGCCTCTTTTACAACTTGTGGAAAGCTTGCCCCTCCTCTCAACGTGAACTCGCCTGGGCTACGTTCTCGCTCCTCGGCTGGCCGGCGGGTTTCCTGAACCTCTGGAAGGGCCTCCACGAGCTCACGCAGTACCAGGTCAAGACCCTTTAAGGTTCATCTGAGGCTTACTCCCTGAACATCGGCTTCGACGAAGGCGGCCCCTCCTCACCGCCCGGATTCAACATTTTCCACAACGCCGTCATGGCGCACTTCGAGACGGAGCTTCGCAGACGCCTTGGCGCCAACGCGGGGGTCACCTTTGGCTGGACACGACCCTCGGCACTGGGCCGCCGAGCGCGCGGCGCCCCGCGAGCTGAGGCCGCCTCTTCCTTCTCCCCCTCCAAGGCTTCACCTTCCAGCGGCACGAACACTTTGGCAGCCTGACTCTTCGCGGATGATTCCAGCACGCCCTGTCGTCGATCTACAGCAAAGGTCACCGAAGACACTTTCTTCACCATCACCCAGCAATTGGGAGAACACCCTCACCCGGGCAAATTCTGCAGAATGCTCCTCGGCTCTCCTACGCAAGGACACCCGGAGAGATTGGGGGCTCTCTTCCAAGAGCCCGGAGTCACGCCGGGCACGCTCCGCTGCGCTAAATTCACGGAGTTCCTTGGGGTTGATTTGTCCCACGACGGCAACATGACCCGGGATACCAAACGCCGCCTACAAGTAGCGAGCCGGCTTTGGAGCAGACTTTACTGTCAGCTTCCACGCACTGGCATCTCCAGGCGCGAACGCGGCCAGATTGCTTCCACAGTGAACATTGCATCGCTTCTGTACGGCGCCGAGGTCCGCTGCTTCACCGGCCCCGAGGCAAGGGAGTTCCAGACCTTCTTGAACAAGATGACTTTCGGCCTCACGGGCCAACGCCACCGGAACATGCAGGAAGAGCACGTCACTTTACAAGACCTTCGCAAACAATTGGGTTGGGTCACATTCATCATTATGTTGAGTTGTTGTTATTTGGAATGCGCTGGACACCTCGCTCGCCTCCTGGAGTCCCGCTTGGAGTCCCAAATGCTTTTCGCATGGCTGCGCCTGGAGGTGGAGCTCCCAGCACGACATCAAGGTTAAAGCGCAACCACCTTCGACACGCATGGTGGCGTCACGTCCGCGGCCTCTTCCACTTCAGCGACCTCCCCGCGAGAGAGTACCGCGACAAGTGGATGGACGTGGCTCGACGCGCAGACGGCCGCTACTGGCGCGACCTTCTCCACCGTTGGCGCGCCGCCGAGCGACTCAAGGCTAACGGGGACTGCTGGGACATTCGCCGTGGCCCTGGTGGCCTCCAGGAGCGCCAACATCGTGCCGGCGCTGACTGGGTAGCTGCGGCCCACACCGCCATTCAGTCAGCAGATGGCACCTACCGCTGGCCACGAGGGCTGCGGGCAGATCTTCAAACAACTTCGACAACACGTTCTGCCATGCAGCCGACTCCCAGTAGAACAGCGCCACCGTTTAGCCCAATTCCGCCCAGCTGCGGCCCGTCGGAAGGAGACAGCAGCGCAACCCCTGTTTTGGTTCATCCGCCCCGAACGCTGCACCCACCCTCTCCCTTTCCTCCCCTGCCGCTGCACGCAACCACTCGCCTGCACGACGCCGCCCGGCAGCTTGTGCGACCCTCAGACGACCTGCAAGCGCGGAGGGGGCTGCGGCCCCTCCGGCGGCCCCCCGCCTGTAGCTCAGGGCGCAGTCGACCATCCAACGACGACTCCGCGGCAAGCAACCACGCGCCATCGACGAAGTCTTACGCCCCGCCGTCCAGGCACCGGTCTCGGGACAGACCACGGGCAGACAACTTACACTCACGGACCTACCTATCCCGAAACAGCCACCCACTCTTCCAGCACGGCGTTGTCGTTTCTGCCTGAAGAACTTGCCTTCAGCTTCTGACCGCGGCCGTCACAGCAGAGGTTGCCCTCAGATGGACTACGAATACTGGATATGCAGCGCCAGGCTCTGGCAGCAACACGTGACCATCAACGACTTCTCCTGCCCAAACTGCGGCACCAGATTCTGGACACCACACGTTCGTGGCAAGCATTCCAGCAAAGAAGGTCTCCCTCTCCACGCGAATCAGTGGCATGTCGTTACCAGACCGGACGTGTTCGTTTAACGGTGGACGCCTGGAATGGTTCTACGTTCTCCAATCATCCGCACCATCGTCTTTGTCTTCCTGCCCCCCTTCGCCTTCACTGGTTGCCACCACCCGGCGAAAACCCACGGTCTACACGACACGCAGTATGGTCGTAGTTTTGTACGTCACGTTTGGCAAGACCTACCATTGTTTCGGCCTCCACAACTACCGCCGCCTGGCCCATCCACTCTCCACAAAGCCCCTTCCCACACTCCGCCTGCCAGCACCTACTACGCGCCGACCAGCAGTTCCACCCACCCATGAATCTGCCCACTACTTCTCCACAGCACACGCAGCCCACAGCTAAGCACCAACGCCAATTGTCCATCCACGCCCACAACACCAACGCTCGCAGGCAGCACTGCACCATGGTCTCGTTCATCGGCTTAAGTTGTTCCTCATTATCATGTCATTCTTCACCGTGGCGTTATCATGTGTCTTCGCGCCCGCCCGGCGAGGCGCGGCCGTGTTGGGAGGGGGAAGCATTGCACCCTTACACTACGTCAATACGTCCCCCTCCCATTGCAGCATTACACTACGTCAATACGTCTGGGGTTTGCTTGGTGGAACGGCACTACATCTATTGCGGTATGTACATGTGATGACACTAATCGGATGTAGTATCGCCATACGTCACGACATATTGCCATTTGTACTTGGGCACCAAACTCTGGCTTGTGCAGACCGACGAGCACCAGCATGTGCAGACCTGACTCACATCCACCGGCATATGCAAGACTCCACTTGTCACCAACCAGCTTGTGCAGACCCACCTCAAGCAGCATGTGCAAACTAACCTCCAACAGCTTGTGCAGACTCCATGTGTCAACAGCCAGCTTGTGCAGACTCACCCCCAGCAGATTGTGCAGACTCACCCCCAGCAGTTTGTGCAGACTCCCCTTGTCAACAACCAGCTTGTGCAAATTCACCTCCAGCAGCGCGTGCTGACTCACATCCACCAGCATGTGCAGACTCCACTTTCCACCAACCAGCTTGTGCAGACTCACCCCCAGCAGTTTGTGCAGACTCACCCCCAGCAGTTTGTGCAGACTCCCCTTGTCAACAACCAGCTTGTGCAAATTCACCTCCAGCAACGCGTGCAGACTGACATCAGTCCACTCAACGTGCGGTTCTACTGGCACCTCCTCCACTATCTCACGACATACACATATGGCGGGCACACTGTTTGGGGTCCACACAGCGGCCGACGGCGAGGGTAGGCGGACGACAAAGTTACACCACGCATCGGGAATGTAATAGGGGTACGTACAGGTACTACAGCTGTTCTTCTGCTTGTCAGGATTGGTCTGTACACTCGTGGCGTTCTCATGTGTCTCTGCGCCCGCCTGGCGAGGCGCGACCTTGTGCTGGGAAGGGGAAACATTGCATTATGACACAGTGCTTATACGTCCCCATCTTATTGCAGCATTCCTGTACTGCATCAGTACACCATGCATCGGGAATGTAATGGGGCACATACAGGTACTACAACTGTTCTTCTGCTTGTCTGGATTGGTCTGTGCACTCGTGGCGTTCTCATGTGTTTCTGCGCCCGCCAGGCGAGGCGCGACCTTGTGCTGGGAAGGGGAATCATTGCAGCATTACACAGAGTCTATACGTCCCCTTCTCATTGCAGCATTCCACTACGTCAAGGTATCCATGGCACGCAGCGCTGCACCATGCATCGGGAATTAAAAAGGGGTACGTACTGGCACTGCATCGGGAATTTGGTGGAACGGCACTACATCGATTGCCATATGTACATGTGCTGACACTATTCGGATGTAGTGTTGCCATACATCACGACGTATTGCGATTCGTATGTGTGCTGACACTTACCATACGTACTTGGGCTGGCACTACACGATGTGTACACATACTCACATTCCAAATAATGAATTGTTCGACAATCTTAACATGCAGAAATTTCACGCATATCTGATGACATACTCACGATGATACCTTCAGCGCCATCCATCCTCCACCATGCTCTTCGTATCGGGGGCTTCAGTATCACTAGATATCAGGGGCTCCAGTGTCACAAAATTTGTCCCTGCAGCGTCCTTGTCAACTCGGGGGTTTCAGTGTCGCCGCTGATGTATACAAATGCATATACATCATTCGCCCACTTGTGCGTCGAGCCTTTCACACCAGCAGCCACCGCTCCCTTCCCGCATCCACCTCGAAGGGATGGCCGTGGAGGCACTCCGTGCGAAGATGGCGTCGGCGGCCGGCCCGGAGGCTGCCTCCCCCCCCCGCACAAGCGCGCGGCGACCGACAGCCGGGGCAGTCTCGCGGCCCGCACGAACACCAAGGAGCTGGAGGATCTGGTGACGCTCCTGTTTCGGAGCCATCTGTATACGCATGCAGACTTGGAGAGTTTGTTGGACAGCAAAGTGGTAGCCATTATCATTAATAACCCCGACTACAAGGATGTGCTGGTGGAGAGTGGCAAGAGTTGGAACGACCAGCGCCCGAAGAAGGTCTCAGAGGAGGACAAGAGGAAGGGCCGATTCCCGGAACATCCCTTGGACTACAAGCGCATCTACAACCACAACAATTTGGTGACGCTGATCGCCGGGAACGTGGACAAAGCTCCCGACCCGGGCTCGGCCCAGACAGCCTGCGAGTCCCTGCATAAGACGGTCACACCGGGCGCCCTCAGAGATGCCGTGGCTTCGTGCAAGTCGAAGTACGCGCTCCCAAAGGCTGATCGCAATTGGTAGTTCGAGCTCATGCTGACAGACCTTGGCGACCCCAAGGTGCGCGAGGCCTGGGCGAAGTTGCTGCACCTGAATGGTGATAAAATCCGCGTGGAACCCGGCCACACGACGCAGTCCGACATCATCAAGAAGCTCAGGGATATCCTCAAAGAGAGGAGCCTGGGGCAGCCCAAGTGATAGGCCTTTGATCATGCAGTTTCGCCACTAATGCATTCGACCTTCGGCACGGTATCTGCCATTGGGCCGGGTACTCGCTCGAGGTCCGTCTGTTCCGCGTGTACTCCGTCCCCGTCTCCGAGTTTCTGCTGAACATCTTTGGATGATGCTCGGTTGTCTTGGTCGGGGACGTCCTTCCATAGCATTTCAATTCATATCTGCCTCTGGGCTGAGGGTGCACATCTTAAGTGGTCTGCTATCTCGGTCTGGGCCTTCTTCCATAGTATTTCAATTCATCTTCATCGCTGGCCTGTGGTTGAACATCTTCAGTTTGACTTCTTCCATAGTATTTGACGGCAGCGGCGTCTCTGGACAGTGGTTGCCCATCTTAAGTAGTGGTCGGCCGTCTTGGCGCAGACATCTCTTCCATAGGTACTTCAATTCATCACTTTACTTCGCGAACTGGGGCCCTCTCTTGGATCCATGCATTTTTGTGCCGACGATGTGCGGCTTATTTTTTTTTTCGTCTTCCTCCCGGCTTCGCGGTCCACGGCTTCCGCCGCTCTAGCAGCGAACCACTCTGAGCGCCAGGGCGGCGCACGGGGACCCTTCCCGACGCTGGCCTCCACTAGGGCCAGGCCCGGTACGTCGTGTTCATTATTTGTTGCCTTCGGGGTGGAGTCCCACGGCCCCCTCCCAGGCTTCTACTCAGGACGTGCCTCAGGAGAACGATTCATTCGGGCAGATCTCTCCACTTCACGCATGTTCTTCCAGGACGGGCGTCACAAGGGTCGATGTCCCGATGATGCGCCATCAAGGAACAAGGTTTATGCCCGAGTTCCCCAATACGGGGTTCTTGTACTAAATGGGACCTCCCCGCCTTACTCCTTCTGGTCTTCTCTCCTTCCCTCACCTCTACTGCTCTGGGGTTCGGGTCGGGGGCCAGGGTTTGGGTGCTGCTGGAGAGGCGAAGGAAGGCTCCCCAGCCGACATCCCCTTCCAGCACCACCACCACCATGGCTCCCAAGATGCTCCAAGAGGCCGCACGACCGCTCCAAGAAGGCTCCGAGTGGCCACGGAGCCTCCCCAGGAGGCCGCAAAGAAGCCCAATTCCATCGAACTAAAGAAAGCCAATGATTTTTACCTTCTCGCCTTTACGCTTTCGATGGCCTTCCGAAGCCTCAGGACGGTTCCAAGAGGGCCCCTGAAGGCCCCAAGAGAGGCCCAAGAGAGCGCCAAGACGGCCCCAAGAGCGCCCAAGAGCGCTCCAAAAACGCCCCAAGAGGGCCCCCAGAGGCGATGTTTGGGGGGAGCGTAATTGTAGCCCCCATCTTTTTTGATCGTAGCTCCCATCATGTTTGATCGATCTTCCAAAATGGCCACAAGAGCGCTCCCAAGGCTCCCAAGGGCGCCTCAAGAGGGCCCCAAGAGGCGCCCAGGAGGCCCCAAGAGTCGCCCAAAAGGCCTTCGCTCCCAAGAGACCCCCAAGAGGCCCCAAGAGGCCCCCCGAGGCACCCAAGACGCTCCAAGAGGCCCCCCGGACCGCCAACAGGCCCCTAAAAAGCTTCCAAAAAGCTTCTGAAAGACATCCGAGGAGAATATGAGAGGCAACTCGCCTGGACATCGTTTCTGGATGGGTTGGTGGGAATACTTTTTTCGTTAGCAGCCGAAGGCGAGCGCACCAACGGCGAATAAGGTCCGAGCGGGCCGCGCGGGGGCCTAATTGTCCAGCGCGGAGCAGAGCAGGACCTACCGCCGGGGAAGCCTCAGCGCCGGGGCTGCGGGGCAGTGCCGGGGGAGGGGACTGCAAGCTGCTGGGGCGGCCAGTGAGCTGCAAGCGGCCACGAAATTAGCCAACCAGGGTTGGGGCGCAGCCAAAAGGGCGCGAGGGACGTACCAGGGTGTGACCAGGGGGGCGGCCAGCCAGTACACATCGACGACTGCCAAAAACCCAAACTGATCCAAACTGGTGCATCGGGTGGCGCCAACAAAGTCGCACACCAATTCCCCAGAGGGGAGTACTGATCCAGCGAACGTCTGTCCACGGAGGGCCCCAGGGACGAGCGAAGTAGCCAGGGGAACGATGGATGAACTCGACACTGTAAGCGCCTGAACCACCGGATCGGGTAACGCCACGTGCATTCTCGAGCCGGAACCGACGACTGAGGGCTGCCTGAACCAGGGAGATCCACGCCTCAGCACTGGAGCGAGGGAGCAAGAAGATGCCGTGGGCGTCGCCGCCAGGGACCGTGGAACCCATCAACACGGTCGGCGACAGCCAGGAGCGCACAGGCTGGACCACGTGCAATCTCTGGTGGGAACGGTGGATGTAATCGACACCGTAAACGCCTGAACCACCGGATCGGGCGAAACCACGCGCACTCTCGAGCTGGAACCGATGGCTGAAAACTGCCCGAACCAGGGATATCCACGCCTCAGCACCGGAGCGAGGGGGCAAGAGGATGCCGTGGGCGTCGCCGCCAGGGACCGTGGAACCAATCAACACGGCTGGCCGACTGCCAGGAGCGCACAGGCTGAATCACGTGCACTCAGGAGCCCCAGGCGCCCCTGAACGGAGGCAGGTGGGGATCCTTTTCCTCGCGGGCGCGAGCGGACGCGCAGGCGCCGAGTCGAAAAGGTCCGGGCCACGGGCCGTTCTAATCGGCAACGCGCGAGCCGCTAAGCACAGCGACCAAACCCGGAATCATAACCTACCGCAACAGCAGGTGGGGATACTTTTTTGGTCGCGGCCGCGCAGCAGAGGGCAGGCGGCAAACAGGGAATCCGGGCCGACGGGCGAACCTAATTAGCTGCTGGGCGCAGCACGAGCCGGCCGGGCCAGCTCACAGAAGCAGCAGCTGGGGCAGCGGCGGCGGGGGGCTGGCTGGCTGAACTGCAACGCCCAGGGAAGCTCAGGCATCGTGCAGCCCTGCGGCAAAATGCCCGGGAATTCTGTGCTACGCGCTGTGGCGTCAGTCCACTCCAGTGGGGGTGCAGGATGAGACAGGCGGGATAACCTGCACGTGCGATCCTCACAGTCACGGTGGTGGAGAAAGGCAAGGTACACACTGGTCGCAGGTGGGGATATTTTTTTGATTGACGGCTCCAAGGACAGCTCCAGGAAGCGGGACGGGCTCGGTTAAGGTGCGAACGAGATAATTGGCGACGACGGCACGTAGGCCGACGACGCAAATGCACGTGCAAGAGGCAAAATGCCCCCCATTAAGATGCGAGCGACCCAGGAGCAGGGGCGCAGGCACCAGACGGAGCTAGACAGCCGAGAAGTCGCACAGTGGCGCCAACTCGAACCGTGCTGACCGGCGCGTACTGGCGTGCGGCACGCTGCGCTGTGGCAGCATGGGGGGGCCAGAGAGGCCGCTCCGGTAAACGCGACGAGGCGAGAGAGCGGGGAAGGGCGGCCGGCGCGAGAGAAAGCCAGGGCAGAAGAGGGACAACCGAAGAACGCCTCACTCACATGACTCCTGAATGTGGTCGGGCACAGCGATCGCCTTATGCACGGACCAACCCAATCATGGAGTCAGAAAACCTGCGACTGCCGGACCCCGAGGATCGGGGGGGAACGATAGCAGGCATGGCCGAGCACCCTGGACCACCCTGCACGATGTCTGGAACATTGCCAAAGGGTGAACCACTTGCGCAGTCCAGCTCGAGGGTGGTACCCACCGAAGGGCGGACCAAGTCATCGGCGAACAACGCGGGCAGCTTATCCATCACGATGGACGGGGGGACAAAGCGGCGAGCGTCGGTTGGAGGGACCAGATGGGAGTCCGTCGGCAGTCGAGCAAAGGATGTACCACTTGTCGGTGCCGCGCTCTCCCCAGGTCCGGCCCCAGGTGGTGCGGGGCGGGGTGGCGCGCCGGGCTGCATCCAGCCGCGACCCAGGAACAGGCACCAGGAGCCACACACTGGCCACATGGGCGAGCCAACCCCGCACCAAGGGCGGGAGTCGCACAGACGGGGGGGGGCTGCCCAGGCCCGAGTCATCCGAAGCAACACCAGGTAGCCTCGCGGCAAGACCGCACCTCGGAGCAATGCCGCTGGGCCTCCCGTTGCAAACATGTCCGAGTGCACCGGTGGAGCCTCGGTGGGGGGACTTCGCGCGCCGGCGAGTCAGCCAAAGAGGAGGAGGAGAGGAGGAGTCGCAGCCGATAGCCGTACAATCCAATGAAGGAAAGGAGGAGAGGGAGGGGGGCGCCAGAGCTGACCACGCCAGGACCATGGCCTCTGCGGTCCCTCCATCCAGAGTTGCGGTGGGCCCTCGGCGACCGCGGGGGGAACAGCGCGTCAGACCACTTCGGGGGACCTCGCTGTCACTGCCCCAAGCAGCAACTTGCCCGAGTGCTCCAGTGGAGCTTCGGCGGGGGGGAATTCGTGAGTCGCCGAGTCAGCAGGAGGAGGGGGAGGAGGAGAGGAGGAGTCGCAGCCGATAGCCGCACAATCCAGAGAAAGAAAGGAGGAGAGGGAGGGGTGGCGTCAATGCTGAAATTGCGAAGACTTGGCCACTGTGATCCCACCACCCTGAGCTGTGGCGGGTCCGCGGCGACCTCGGCTGGAGCAGAGCGCCGGACCATTGCGGGGGACCTCGTCGTCACTGCCCCAAGCAGCAACGTCGGGGGGAAGAACGCGAGGTGAAAGCGTGGAGCCAGGTGGAGTGCGCGGGGTGGGCCTATGGCCGGCATCCCCAGTCATCCAAAGTAGGTGTCCCAGAGGGGGAACAGGAACGGATCCTCGGCCCGCGGGAACTGAAACAAGGGGGGACGCGGAGGGTGGATTATTTCAGCCACTACCCACTGTCCTGAAGGGCCCCACGAGACCAGCGCGGGCTGTCTAGTGCGCAGCGCATGGGTAGTGGCGCACCTCTGCCCCATAAGAGGTGGCGCGGGGGCATTAAAGCCGAGGCCTAGCGCTGCGGTGAAACCGGCCCCCGCCCAGGTCGGAAGCAACCGCGAGGGAAGCTGGGCCGTGGGGGCCTGCCACGTCACGCTCCTCTGTCTCTCTCCTCTGCATCGCTGCGCGCAGCAAAGGGCCGGTTGAGGGCCATGGGGCTGCCGACCCAGCGGGCTCCGCCCGGAACAGCGGGGTCCCATATTTCCCACAGGGTCAGCGCGATGGAGACCACCTTGTATAGAGAGGTGGGGGCAGTTCCCAGTTGCCCAAGGTCGTCATTGTCCAGAAAGCAGGCGCTGCGCTCCATGACGGGTCGGGTGGCAACTCTAAGAATCGACATGTGCGGGTGGAGGACAGGCTTGGGCCGCGGGCAGACTTGAGCCAGGCTGCGGCGCAGGTGGGGATACTTTTTGATCTTCGGCCCGCAAGGAAGAGTCCAGAGGGCGCGTCAATCGGGCTGACTGGGGCACAGAGCCAGATAATTTGCGAACCCAGCTGCCACTGTCGACAGCCGACCGCACATGCAACATGCAAATTGGGGAAAACGGGGAGACGGAGGCAGCAAGCCTAAGAGATGCAGAGCGCCTGTCGAGAGCCAGCCGCACGTGGCGACGCACGCGGCGCCAGCACCATGAAGCCGGGCGCTGGGCAGGGGAGGAAGGGACGAGGGGGGGGGAAGAAAGATGCCTCACTCACGGAGCACCAGGTGCTCGAAGGCGGGCCGTCACTGACCCACCCATTGGTGGACAAGTCGTGAATCCCGAGTGGCAACCGCCACCACCAAGACAGGGATGAACGTCGCGTGGGGGCCACGTCACAACCACCAGTGCTCAGAGCCTCGCCAGGGGGGAACTGCGGGCAGGAGTGCGCCACATGATCACCGCAGAAGGGCAAGACGTCGATGGCGTCCGCGAGCGTGAACCGCTACCAGAGGAAGAAGCAGACGTCGCTGGCAACGCCGGGAACTGGGAAACGCCCCCCAAGAAGAGGCAGAGTGGAACGTATGGGGTGGGCCTTGGGCCGGACCCCCCCACCATTCTAGGCGAGCACTGTGCCAATACGCAGTGCTGAGAGAGGTGCACCTCGTCCCCGGGAGGTGACCCAAAGGCATTCGGCAAGAGCCACACTGCGCGTCGTCGGCCCACCTCAGCAGTCGTCGAGGACGTCAGGAGGGGGGGAGGGGAGGCGCAGCCGATAGCCGCAGAACGTTTGAATACATGGAGAGGACGAGCCAGGTGGTAACACCGCCAGTCGAGGACCCAACGCGTGAAGTCGGTATGCCGTCGGCGTGTGGCGCCGTCTGGTGGGGGGGGGGAACGCCGCCCCGGCAAGGCCGTCGGACGTCGGGAGAGTGGAGCGCATGGGGGGGGGGGGCTTTCGGCCTGCCGCCCCAGCCATCCAAAGTGAGCGCCCAAGCGGGCGAAGCGGGCTCATGTCCCCACGAACAAAGCCAAAGTGAGCAGTGGGCAGGATTATTGCAGCCAGACCACGCGGGCTAAGAGCCCACGAGGTACCGCGGGGGTCTAAACGCATTGAGAATGTGCACCTCACTCCCAGGAGGTAACACGTGTATTAAGGCCGGGGCCTGTCACTGCGGTGAAACGAGCCCCCTTCGTGAAAGGGCTGCCCACGGTCGATGTGCCCCGGGGGGGCCATCCGTCCGCGACGACTTCACCTCGCCCATTGTGCGCCTGTGGGCAGCAAAGGGACTCTCGAGGACCATGGTGGCCCCTGCCAGTGCGGAGCGCGTCTTGTGAACGTCACGCGTCATCGGCCAGCCACCTCAGTCGTCGAGGGCGTCAGGAGGGAAGGGGGGGAGGCGCAGCCGATAGCCGCATAACATGTGAATACATGGGGGAGGAGGAGCCATGTGCAGGCACCGTCTGTCGAGGACCCAACACGCGAAGTCGGCATGTCGTCGGCGTGTGGCGCCGCCTGGCGGGGGGAAGCGCCATCAGTGCAGGGCTGTCGGACGTCGGGAGTGCGGAGCGCATGGGGGGGGGGGGCTTAGGCCTGCCGCCCCAGCCGTCCAAAGTGAGCGCCCAAGCGGGCGAAGCGGGCTCATGTCCCTGTGAACAAAGCCAAAGTGAGCCTTGGGCAGGATTATTGCAGCCATACCGCCATACCACACGGGCTAAGAGCCCACGAAGACTGCGGGGGTCTATACGCAGTGTGATATGTGCACCTCACTCCCAGGAGGTGACACGGGTATTGAGGCTGGGGCCTGTCACTGCGGTGAAACGAGCCCCCTTCGTCACGGGACTGCTCGCGGTCGGTGTGGCCCGTGGGGGTCTTCCGTCTGCGACGTCTTGTCCTCGCTGGTTGCGTGCCTGTGGGCAGCAAAGGGGCGCTCGAGGACCATAGGGCTGCCGACCCATTGGCCCCCGCGTGGCACGTCGGGGGCCCATATGGCCCACAGGGTCAGCGCGATGGAGGCCACTTTGTATAGTGTGGTGGAGGCTGTGCCCAGCTGACCGAGGTCGTTGTCCCCCAGAAAGCACGCGCTGCGCTCCGAGACGGGCTGAGTAGCAACACGGAGTATCGACATGATCGGGGGGGAGGCGGGCAGAGCCGCGACCTGAAGCGTCGTGAGTGGGAAAAGTGGTTCGAGCCGTAGACGTGCACTGAGAACTGCCCAAGGGGGCGCAGGGGAGGGCAGGACAGGGAATGGGCGCAGGAGCCCTGGCCGAGTGGCCCTCGATGACGGGGCCTGCCTTCCTGGGCCTGGAAAAATGGACATCGCGCCTTGGCTAGACCAGGCGGAGTCACTTGCGGTCGAAGTCCCGACCGCGCTGTCGTTTGTCGGCGTAGTGTGCGTCTCCTCTAGGGGCAGTCCGTTTCTCCCTGGTCCTCCAATCTGTGCCGGCCCATGTGGTTTGCCGGCGGTCCCACCCCTCCCAGGACTGCCATGGATTCCATGGGGCAGCTGAACTGGATGCGCCAGTCTGCGAGGCAACCCTGAAGTCGGTGTACGCCGGTGGGGCACCTGTGGCCCCTCTGGGCTTGCTCCATGGGTACCGCCGGACATCTCCACCGGGCTCGCTTGGGGGGGTTGCTTGCGTGGCGTCTCTGCCCCCGTCGGGCACTGAGGGGGGGACTGGCGCGACATTGCCGCTGACGGCCCATGGGCGCGGGCGGCCGTCTCCACTGCGGCCCTCGGGGGCGCGCGTCCTGGTGTCGCGTTGTAACAGCAGGCGATGGTTTTCCATGACTGTTGGCCATTCTACGTGGAGCCGGTGTTCGACGTCCATCTTGTAGGCATCGTAGCCTGCTTCTTCCCATGCCAGAGGGAAGTCTTCGCATAGCTGTACCGTGTTCTTCTTGGGGTCGGATTTGATGTCGACCCGCGGGCCCCCGTGCCTGCTGCCTGCCTTAAGGGCCCAGGCGGTCCACATCCCATTAAATGCGCCTCCCAGCGTCTTCTGAAGTCTGATGATCATATCTGGGGCTGGTTCGTCCACTTTAGTATCAGCCTCGTAGATTGGCTTCAAGTACATGGGGAGCCCGCCCAAGGGATCATCTGGGCGCGCGAGTGGGAGGGATGCTGCCTGGGGGTCAGGCCCCCGGTCCGAGCTGCGATTCTGCCAAGGCGAGCTAAGTGGCGGGCGGGCATCGCGATCACGCGTGGCGCCCTCAGGAATAGAGGGTGGTCGGCGCTCTGACTTGCTTCCGGCTCCCCTTAGCTTTGTGCCGTCTCCGATATCTTCCAGGAGCGAACGGGAATAGGCACTAGCGAAAGGCGCCCAGGCTGCTGAGTCGACCCTTTGCGGGGGCTGGGTCCACAGGACTGGCGGACTGTGGGAAGCCTCGCTGTCGCTTGGGTCTGGGATGTCGGCCTCGACTGCCTGTTGCGCGGGACTGGCGGTCATGGAGACAGTCCTGTCTGGTGGAATTCCCGGGGCCTGTCCTTCTGTATCCGATCCCTTGTTGGACTCGTCCCAGTCGACTTCGTATTCGCCGCTGCCGCTTCCGTATCTGTGCGGGGATGGCACTTCCACTATTTCTCCGTCCGACTGCGCCGGTGCAGCGGGTTGCTGGGGGGGGGGGGGGCGTAGTCAGGGGGGAGACCAGATGAAGCCGCCAGGGGCTTGCTGCGCCAAACCGCTGCGGGGGATCCTTCGTCCTCCTCGCTGCTGGTCCTCCCACCGATGCGCTGGCCGGCAAGGAGCTCTATTGTTCCTACTGAGAGGTCGTCCTTCATGCGTGATAGGAGGTGGGTTAGCGTCTCCAAAGGCTGGCGCTGGGGGCACTGTCCTTTCTGGTTGTCGAGTTTGTCGGCAAAGGACCGCCATGCCTCCTGGTACTTCAGGTTCCTCTCCACCAGGTGCGTGATGACATTGGCCGCTGCGGCCCTATGCCCGTCCCAGGGGATGTGTGGGGGGTGACCATTCCTGGGGATCTCGTCCCCGTAGATGGAATCCAGGAAGCGCACCAGGTGCTCGAGAGACCATCCCGACTCGTCGGTCACATCACCCACTACTTCCCTGCCCCAGCGCTGCGTGTGGGCCGCCCAGAGGGTGTAGACCATGTGGTTCCACTCAATCAGAAACTTGACCAGCTCGCGAACGGGGCCACTCGACTGCTCCCCAGCAAGACGGCGGGTGGAGCACGTGGGTAGTAGGGGTGCCTTAGGTGGTGGGAGAGCCGGTAGAGTGTACCTGTGGGTACCTCCGCCGCCAGGGTCTCCCTGTGGACGCGGGGCGCGCCCTGGTTGGCTGTCTGGTGCTGTCGTTGGTGGGCAGCGGCTGGCGTTGGGCTGATTGGGGGGAGATGAGTTGACATGTCGTAGATGCCCCATTCCTCCGAAATTTCGCTAATGGCAGGCCTCTTGGTGGGGGAGGCGGGGTATACCTCGTTCGAGGATTGGTCAAGCACACGGTCGAGGACACTGGGGGCAATGTCCCAGATGTGTACCAGGCACCTCCCGCAAGCCCAGCTGGCGTTCCACTGCCTCCTGATCCACAACGATGGCATTGCGTCCCACAGGTGGGGATATGTTTTTTTGATTCGCGGCCCGCAAGAAGAAGTCCAGAGGGCGGAGTTACCGAGGCTGGGGCACAGCGACAGATAATTGGCGCGACATCGCGCAGAGTGCACCTGCAGGAACAGGTGGAGACTATTATATATATATATATATATATATATATATATATATATATATATATATATAAAAAAAAAAAGCCGCAGGCGGAAGCGCCGACGGCGAGCGGCCACGGTCGGGCTGCGGCCGCGACTAAATTGCGGGCGCGCGCGGAGCCGCGGATCAGGCGGCGAACGGCGGCAACCCAGGGTGTCTGAGAGGCCAGCGGGCGTGCAATCCCAGGGAGTCTGCAAGGACAGCCCAGAAACGCGCAAACGGCAAACCCAGGGAATCTGAGGGATCAACCACCGAGGGGAGCCAGCGCAGCCAAAATGGCGCGCGGGCGTTCCCGTGATCGTAACAAGACGACAGCAAGGTAGGGAACGATCTCCAAGCAGGAGTCAGTCCAAGGAGTCTGACGGGTATGAGCAGACAGAGCTGGTGACGCGGTCCTGCAGGAAAGTGCTCTGACAGCGCCAGCGAACCGTCGCAGCATCAGAACAGGCATCCGCGAGGTGGAAGCTGGAGCCCCGCGGGCGCAGGTACGGGTCTTCCACTGTGGAGATGCGCCTGCGCCCAGTGGTCCAACGGTCTGGACTGGGCCCAGCGGAGGCAACGGCCACTCGATGAGAACGCGAGGTCACTCAGAAAGTGCGCCGATCAATGTGGCCCGCGCCAAGGCCCACACGCCCAAGCGTGGAGGCGCGCGAGGGACAGGACCGCCGTATACCCAAAGACGCGTCCCTCACGGCCACATCGTTCCAGGAGCACGGCTGAAGGCCGTAGTAGCTCGAAGAATCCAGGGAGTGGCGCAGACTGGGACGGGCGAAAACCGCCAGGTCGGCCACAGCCGCGCGCCAGGCTAAGCCTGGCAGGTGAAAACAGCTACAGTGAGGCCAGGGGCCCCTTAGTCCGAAAGTGGGACGCCGTGCGGACGGCATTACTGGCACGCGCGCCAGTATCCAAAGGCAGGAAATGCGCGTGCCAGGAGGGGCGGCAAAGCCGCCAGCGAGCGCCGTCCAAAGCGCGGCTGAAGGCCGCAGTCTGTTGGAAGTCCCAGGGTGTAAGCAAGCACCAGGAGTGGGCAACGGGCGATCCCAACAGCTTAGCCGAGCACAGGATCATTCGGGCCACTGGTGAGAATTACTACAGCGGGGCCGGAGGCCAGCTAGGGTCTGCGAGCTGCGCCCCATCACGCAGCGAGGCAGATGGTATTACTGATCGGCACACTTGGGTCCAAAGGCAGGAAGTGTGCGGGCCAGGAAGAGGGGCAACGGGGCTGCCACACGGTTGCAATCCAAAGCGCCGCTGGAGGCTGCTGTCTATTAGAGAATCCCAGGGTGCAAGCATCGCACGGCGCACCCCGGGCTGAAGGGGCGTCTTGGTCGGGAGGAGGCTGGTCTCCGACCGCGGGCGCTCCCTCAGCAGCCCTCTCACCTGTCGACTGTCCGACTGGGGGGCGGGTGGCTGACGAAAGTCTTCGGGATTACGGGAGTGTCCAGGGAGTTGACTGGTCGTTGCATCGACCTCGGCGCCTAGGCGCCTGCTTGGGGCGTCCCAGGCTGCGGGGTCGATCAAACCTGCTGTCTCGCTGGGAGCTCCTCGGGATGAAGGCCCATTCTCTGCGTGATCAGCGCTGCCAACTCCAGAAAAGGCGGCGGGCGAGCGGCGACTCCCGGCGCCGCTCATAGTCACGTGCCCAGCGGCACCCCCGACGACCGCTGGTGCCGTGTCCGAATCTCGAGCGGAAAGCTCGTCTTCTATGAGGTAGCTGGCTGTGCCTTGGAGCCTCGAGCTGAAGGCTCGGTCTGCTGCGTCCCAGGTCGCTCCAAGGGCTGAAGGCCCGTCTTCTATGTCCACTCAGCTGCACCCCGAAACGCCTTGGGCTCTCGAGCTGAAGGCTCGTTCAGTGGGAGAATTTCGAGCTGAAGGCACGTCACGCCCGCGACTGCCCGACTGGGGGGCGGGTGTCTGACGAAAGTCTTCGGAATTCCAGGGGTGCCCAGGGAGCTGGCTGTTCGATGCATCGCCCTCGGCTCCGAGCGGCCCGCCTGGGGCGTCCCAGGCTGCGGGGTCGGTCAAAGCTGCTGTTTCGCTGGGAGCTCCCCGGGCTGAGGGCCCATTCTCTGCGCGTGCGATGCTGTCAACTCCAGGAAGGGCGGCGGGCGCGCGGCGACTCCCGTCGCCGCTCGTGGCCACCTGCCCAGCAGCACTCCCGAGGACCGCTGGTGCCGTCTCCGACTCTCGAGCTGAAGGCTCGTCCCCTCTGAGGTTGCTGGATGTGTCTTGGAGTCACGAGCTAAGGCTCGCCCTGCTGCATCACAGGTCGCTCCAAGGGCTGAGGGCCCATCTTCTACGTCCATTCTGCTGCGTCCCGCTACTCCTTGGGCCCTCGAGCTGAAGGCCCGTTCAGCATGATAATCTCGAGCTGAAGGCTCGTCACGTCCGCGACTGTGCGACTGGGGGGCGGGCGGCCGACGAAAGTCTTCGGGGTCCCAGGAGAGCCCAGGGAGTTGACTGGTCGATGCATCGCCCTCGGCGCCGAGCAGCCCGCTTGGGGCGCCCCAGGCTGCGGGGTCGGTCAGCGCTGCTGTCCCGCTGGGAGCTCCTCGGGCTGAAGGCCCGTTCTCTAGGCGAGCAGCGCTGTCAACTCCAAGGAGGGCGGCGGGCGCGCGGCGACTACTGTCGCCGCTCGTGGCCACATGCCCAGTGGCACTCCCGAGGACCATTGGTTCCGTCCCCGATTCTCGAGCTGAAGGCTCGTCACCTCTGAGGTTGCTGGATGTGCCTTGGAGTCTCGAGCTGAAGGCTCGTTCTGCTGTGTCACAGGTCGCTCCAAGGGCTGAAGGCCCACCTTCTATGCCCATTCTGCTGCATCCCGCTACTCCTTGGGCCCTCGAGCCGAAGGCGCGTTCAGTATGATAACTTCGAGCTGAAGGCTCGTCACGTCCGCGACTGTCCGACTGGGGGGCGGGCGGCTGACGAAAGTCTTCGGGGGTCCAGGGGTGCCCAGGGAGTCGACTGTTCGATGCGTCGCCCTCGGCGCCGAACCGCCCGCCTGGGGCGTCCCAGGCTGCGGGGTCGGTCAGCGCTGCTGTCTCGCTGGGAGCTCATCGGGCTGAAGGCCCGTTGTCTGGGTGCGCCGTGCTGTCGACTCCAGGGAAGGCGGCGGGCGCGCGGCGACTCCCGGCGCCGCTCGTGGCCACTTGCCCAGCGGCACTCCCGAAGACCACTGGTGCCATCTCAGACTCTCGAGCTGAAGGCTCGTCATTTCTGAAGTTGCTAGATGTGCCTTGGAGCCTCGAGCTGAAGGCTCGCTCTGCTGTGTCACAGGTCGCTCCAAGGGCTGAAGGCCCCCCAGGTCCACGCAGCATCCGATGGGGGGCGGCGGGGGGGCGGTGAAAGCCGTCAGGCCCTCTGCCAACGACCGCAGGGGAAGTCGGCTGCGCGGCGAGGGTGCCACGATACTGTTGCCAAAGGGGGAGCAAAGGGAAAGGAGGTGGTGGCCGACAGCCCCGGCGACAGGCAACGTGATAGCTTGAGCACGAGCCACGCGCGGAAAGGAACAAGAAACGCTTGCTGTTTCGCGCAGCGCTCCCCGGGCAGAAGGCCCGCCTACTGTGTGTGCAAAATGACGCGCCCAGGGGAGGCAGCTGACGGCTGCTCCGCTCTGTCTTGCCGCGCCCAAGGGAGGCCCAGGGAGCTGAAGGGCAGAAGCCAGTCAAGAGTTTCCTCTTCCAGAAGGCCCACATTCAGAGTGAACATGGCTGAAGGCCAGTCTCTTCTGTGAGGTTGGCGGCGCGGAGGCCGGGCGCGGCCCTTGCGTCAGCGCCCGTGTCTCCAGGGAGAGGGGCGGCGGAGTCAAGGCGGAAGCCGTTTGATCTGTTCGTAATGCAGTCTGCGCCTGCCGCGCGGTCTTCGGCGCGCCTTCCCAGGGGTGGTCCCGTGGCAGGGCTACGGTAGCAAGGGGGGGGAGCAATGGGAAATGAGGTGGTGGCCGACAGCCCCGGCGACTGGCAATGTGATAGCTTGAGCTCGTGCCACACGCTGTAAGGAAGGAGGAGCGGCCAGAGTGAAATGAGGTGAAGCAAGGGCGGGCGCGCCCGCAGCTTAGGTGACGACCTTCCACTATTTCTGGTTCTCCTAGGGCGCGCGGCGAACAGCGTGGCCCTTCGCCGCCTGGCGCCCCCTGCCCGCGCCATCACTTTCACCGCAGGTACCGAAGCCGCAGCTGCGTCCAGTCAACGCCGAGGTCCAGTGCGTCGTCCATGGCCCGCACGTCACAGTTATGGCGGCGGAAGGACAACAGGAAGTTGACGCACGTTTGCTGGTCGTGCCGCCGCGGGTCGAGCGCGCCATTGCAGCTAGGCCAGGCGCGCCGCTGGGCGAACGCGTGCCAGGCGCCTGTGAACCTCGCCCCCAGGGAAGCCTGAAGCCGATTTATCGTCTCGCCAGGTGTGTCTCCCCGGGGAGGTCCCACTGGATGTCGCCGATCTTAGTTTTATATAGCTGCTGTCCAGTGTCTGGGTCTAAAGGTTCTGGGCAGTGGCGCGCGGCGGGACCCCCTACCAGGGGCGGGGTGGTCAGCGGCTGGTCCTCGGCGCGCTGCTGCTTCTGCGGCTGCCGCTGCTGCGTCCGCCGCCTGCCGTTTGCCGTCCACCCGGCCCGCCAGCGCGGTCGGCGTCGCTGGCCAGGTTTCGGCCCAGGGGCAGCGGGGAGACTGGAGGGTGGCCAATCACAGAGGCTAGGCAGGGCGCCCACCCGCTGCCACGAAGACGCGCTGGGGGAACGTGCCGGCCGCGCTGCCGCTGCTCATCGGCGCTCGAGCTCGCGCCCTTGCCTGGGAGGGAGGGGCCAGGGCAAATGGTGTCAGCCAGGGGAGTGAGGCGGAGGGTGGTTGTCTGTTCCTGTTCTTGCCCGTGCTCCCTTTTCTGCGCAAGCGTTACTTCCGCGCCCTCCCCGCGGGCGGCCGGCAGCTCCTGCTCATCGGGCTCTTCCGGCCCCTGCTCCGCATGCTGCTCACGCACGCTGCTCTGCGACTGTTCCGACTGGTTGGGCCCGCCGCCAAAATCGTCTATGGCTTCGCGGGGCGCGGCGGCGACTGGCGCACGGAAGTCTGGCGGGGACTTGCGGGTTGGCGCGGGCCGCAAGGTTGGCCGCCAAGTAAAAGCCGAGTCGCCTCCAGCAGCTGGGGCTGCGAGGACCGCTGCACTGTGGTAAGCGGGGGCGGGCCCCTCCCGCGGGCGCTCGCCTTCAGACCCGCGCCCGCCCTCGCCCACGAGCGCGCCCCCGTCTGTCGCAGCGCGGCTTTCGTCATATGTGGGAGTGCTGCGGGTCGCACCTGGCCCAGGCGCGCTGCCAGACACCGTTTCTTTCGCCAGGGCGGGGGTCGCCTTCCTCAGCGTGGTCCGGCCTTCGGGCGCGAGTGGCTGCGGTTCGCTGTCAGTTGGGGCGGATTCGCTGACAGGGGAACGAGGGCGAACGGGCGCGAAGGACTTCTCTCGACAAGCTGGCGGATGGCCTCGTTGCCCTGCCTCTGCAAGGCGTGTTCGTGGTTACCCGGCATGGGGTCTTCGAGAGTACCAGGGACGGCGGCGGGCGGAGTCTCTGCGCGCGCAGTGCTGTCAACTCCAGGAAGGGCGGCGGGCGCGCGGCGACTCCCGTCGCCGCTCGTGGCCACATGCTCAGCGGAACTCACAGCCTCCGAGCCTCTCTCTAAATCCAATGGCGCTGTCTCTGGATCTCGAACTGAAGGCTCGTTACTTCTGTGATTACCAGATACGCCTTGGACCCTCGAGCTGAAGGCTCGTTCCGCGTGAGAATCTCGAGCTGAAGGCTCGTCGCATCCGCGACTGTCCGACTGGGTGGCGGGTGGCTGACGAAAGTCTTCGGGGTCGCAGGAGTGCCCAGGGAGTTGACTGGTCGTTGCATCGCCGTCGGCGCCGAACAGTCCGCTTGGGGCGTCCCAAGCTGCAAAATCGCTCGATGCTGCCGTCTCGTTGGGAGCTCCTCGGGCTGAAGGCCCATTCTCTGCGTGCGCAGTGCTGCCAACTCCAGGAAGGGCGGCGGGCGCGCGGAGACTTCCGTCGCCGCTCGTGGCCACATGCCCGGCGGCGCTCGCAGCCTCTGAGCCTCTCTCTAAGTCCAAAGGCACTGTCTCTGGATCTCGAGCTAAAGGCTCGTCACTTCTGCGATTACCGGAGACGCCTTGGACCCTCGAGCTGAAGGCTCGTTCCGCGTGAGAATCTCGAGCTGAAGCCTCGTCGCATCCGCGACTGTCCGACTGGGGGGCGGGTGGCTGACGAAAGTCTTCGGGGTTACAGGGGCGCCCAGGGAGTTGACCGGTCGTTGCATCGCCGTCGGCGCCGAACAGTCCGCTTGGAGCGCCCCAAGCTGCAGGATCGTTCGATGCTGCCGTCTCGTCGGGAGAACCTCGGGCTGAAGGCCCATTCTCTGCGTGCGCAGTGCTGTCAACTCCAGGAAGGGCGGCGGGCGCGCGGCGACTCCCGTCGCCGCACGTGGCCACATGCCCAGCGGCCCTCACAGCCTCTGAGCCTCTCTCTAAGTCCATTGGCACTGTCTCTGGATCTCGAGCTGAAGGCTCGTTACTTCTGTGATTACCAGATACGCCTTGGACCCTCGAGCTGAAGGCTCGTTCCGCGTGAGAATCTCGAGCTGAAGCCTCGTCACATCCGCGACTGTCCGACTGGGGGGCGGGTGGCTGACGAAAGTCTTCGGGATTACGGGAGTGCCCAGGGAGTTGACTGGTCGTTGCATCGACCTCGGCGCCGAACAGTCCGCTTGGGGCGCCCCAAGCTGCAGGATCGTTCGATGCTGCCGTCTCGTTGGGAGCTCCTCGGGCTGAAGGCCCATTCTCTGCGTGCGCAGTGCTGTCAACTCCAGGAAGGGCGGTGGGCGCGCGGCGACTTCCGTCGCCGCTCGTGGCCACGTGCCCGGCGGCACTCGCAGCCTCTGAGCCTCTCTCTAAATCCAATGGCGCTGTCTCTGGATCTCGAGCTGGAGGCTCGTCACTTCTGTGATTACCGGATACGCCTTGGACCCTCGAGCTGAAAGCTCGTTCCGCGTGAGAAACTCGAGCTGAAGGCTCGTCGCATCCGCGGCTGCCCCACTGGGGGGCGGGTGGCTGACGAAAGTCTTCGGGGTTACAGGAGTGCCCAGGGAGTTGACTGGTCGTTGCATCGCCGTCGGCGCCGAACAGTCCGCCTGGGGCGCCCCAAGCAGCAGGATCGTTCGATGCTGCCGTCTCGCTGGGAACTCATCGGGCTGAAGGCCCATTCTCTGCGCGCGCAGTGCTGCCAACTCCAGGAAGGGCGGCGGGCGCGCGGCGACCCCCGTCGCCGCTCGTGGCCACATGCCCAGCGGCACTGGGCGCGTCCAAGGGAGGGCGGTCGGCGGAGTGTGGGCGTGAGCCAATGGGATGTGGATCGGGGGCGCGGGCGGAATGCGCTCGGCCCACCCGCCCATCGTCAGCGCTGCCGCCCCACTGGGCAGCCTCAAGCACGGGCCGTCCACCCTCGTTGGACAGGCTCCTGGGCCGATCTTCGAGACTGCAGCCGTCCCCCATGACCACAGTCTCTGCGGCGCTTTCGGCGTCCGTGGGCATCGTCTTTGGTTCTCGAGCTGAAGGCTCGTCCCGTCTGCGACTGTCGAGAATTTCCTCTTCCACCCCCCTATCGTCGTCAGTGCTCCCACCTGTCGCCACAATACTGCTGCCATGGGGGGAGCAATGGGGTATGCGGTGGTGGCCGACGGCCCCGGCGACTGGCAATGTGGTAGCTTGAGCTCGTGCCGCCACAGGTTGAGCCCCAACCGCTTGAGCATCAACAGATAGTGCCCTCGAGATACTGTTGTCAGGGGGGGAGCAATGGGATACGGGGTGGTGGCCGACAGCCCCGGCGACTGGCAATGTGATAGCTTGAGCTCGTGCCACACGCTGATAGGAATGAGGAGCTGTACCTCGACTGTCCAACTGGGGGGCGGGTGGCTGACGACAGTCCTCGGGGTTGCAGGAGTGCCCAGGGAGTTGGCTGGTCGTTGCATCGCCGTCGACGCCGCGCAGTCCGCTTGGGGCGTCCCAAGCTGCAGGATCGCTCAGAACAGCTCTCTCGCTGGGAGCTCCTCGGGCTGAAGGCCCATTATCTACATGCGCAGTGCTGTCAACTCCAGGAAGGGCGGCGGGCGCGCGGCGACTCCCGTCGCCGCTCGTGGCCACTTGCCCAGCGGCGCCCCCGACAACCTTTGGTGCCGCCTCCGATTCTCGAGCTGAAGGCTCTTCGCCTCTGTGGTTGCTCGATGTGTCCCTTCTGTGATTGCCGGAAACGCCTTGTACCCTCGAGCTGAAGGCTCGCTCCACGTGAGAATCTCGAGCTGAAGGCTCGTCGCATCCGCGACTGTCCGACTGGGGGGCGGGTGGCTCACGAAAGTCCTCGGAGTTACAGGAGTGCCCAGGGAGTTGACTGGTCGTTGCATCGCCATCGGCGCCGAACAGTCCGCTTGGGGCGTCCCGAGCAGCAGGATCGTTCGATGATGTCGTCTCGCTGGGAGCTCCTCGGGCTGAAGGCCCATTCTCAGCGTGCGCAGTGCTGTCACCTCCAGGAAGGGCGGTGGGCGCGCGGCGACTCCCGTCGCCTCTCGCGGCCACATGCCCAGCGGCACTGGGCGCGTCCAAGGGAGGGTGGTCGGCGGAGTGTGGGCGTGAGCCAATGGGATGTGGATCGGGGACGTGGGCGGAATCGCACGGCGCTCCCCGGGCTGAAGGCCCGTCTTTGTCGGGGGGAGACTGGTCTCCAATCGCGGGCTGTTCCTCAGCAGCCCTCCCACCTGTCGCCGCGATGCTGTTGTCAGGGGGGGGGGCAATGGGAGGCGAGGTGGTGGCCGACAGCCCCGGCGACTGGCAATGTGATAGCTTGAGCTCGTGCCACACGTTGATAGGAAAGAGGAGCAAGAGGAGCAGTAGGAACGCCAGTCTGCCTGCCTCTGATGCACGAAACACCGTCCCTCCCAGGATGCACGTCCGCGACGTCCCTGGACCACCGAGCTCTTGACCCCATCCCAACGCCCTGGACCCCAGAGCTCTCGACCCTATCGCCGCGTCCAGGACCCCTGAGCCTGCCAGGTGTGTGGCAGCCAACGGCTGCGCCGGCAGCGGAAGAAACTACAGGGAAACACGTGCCGTCGTCTGAAGTGACTCCAGGTTGGCAGCAAACGGCTGCGCCGGCGCGGTGGAAGAAACTCCAGGGAAGCACGCGCCGCCGCATCTCCCAGGACCCACAACCGAAGCGTCATCGAGTCCCTGAACTCTCGACCCCATCCCAACACCCAGGACCTCGGAGCTCTCGACCCCATCTCTGAGTCCAGGAGCTAGGAGACCGCCAGGTGTGCGCTCGGCGGGGACCCCCTCGTCCTCCGCCTCCACCTCCACGTCGCCCCGCGCGTCCTCGAACACTTCCTGCAGCTCCTGCTCCACCACCCCCTCCTCCAGGACCCACTCCAGCACCTCCTCGCCCACCAGGGGGCGGCAGCCGGCGGCGGCGGCAGCGGCGGCCGCGTCGGCCGAGGTGGCGCCAGCCGCGGCCATCGTGGCGCCGGCCGCGAGGGCAGCGGCCTGCGCCAGCGTGGCCGCAGCCGTCCAGAGAGCCGCGCGAGCCGCGACCGCGGCGGCATCGGCGCAGGCGGCAGCCGCAGCCGCCGCGTCCACCGCGAGGCCGACCGCGCCGGCGGGCGAGGCGGCCCTCGAGGCGGTGGCGGCAGCAGGGGGCGGCGCAGCACCAGGCGCGGCGCCGCCTCGGCCGCGGGCCGCGGCAGAACCGCCGCACTCGCCGCGGAGCCAGGAAAGGCCTGGCGGCGGCAAGGCGGCGGCAGCCGCGCGCGCGGCAGCGGCGCGCCGAAGGCGGCGGCGCCGGCGCGTGGCGGCGGAGCCGGCAGGCGCGGCGCCCAGACCCCCTGGCATGGCAAGCCGCGGCACGATGGCGGCGGACCCAGGTCGCGCCGACCAACCTTGAGCCGAGACGGCTTGAGCCAGAGGGGGCTACGGACAGGTGGGGATACAAGAATTGTGATGGTCAAGGTGCAGATGATGGTGATGATGCGGACGATGACGGCGACGATAATTTATCAGCAGAGTGTGCCGATGGAGGTGACCACCCTGTGCCAATATTGGCTATGCCAACTCTGCCGGCGCGAACGTCGCAAAACTTTCAATGCAAGTGCCCTGGTTCCTGGCACACTAACATGTATCACCGTCATGTTTGCAACGCTGAGAGCTCTGTGCCAGAACCCGAGGGACAAGCTACATGTTTGTCGGCATCTCGGTCTCTGTCTGCCGCACGGCGCATGGCGTTCATATACCTGGAACCTCCGAACCGAGTGAGAGTCCCTGTGTAAACCAGAAAGACAATGGGGATTAGAAAGAAAACTGCCTGCAAGGTAATGCCGCCATCAGCTGAGAATACAAATGCGGCGAGAGCTCCCATAGTGCAGGCGTACATCGCGTTATTGTGCGGGTCGACGTATGGGGCTAAAAAGAGAAATGCCAAAGCTAGAACGACGGCCATCATGGCCGAGATCCACGGGCGACTGATGGCGTAATAAACGAAGCCTGCCTTGAACATCAGTATGAAAATACTGAAGAGACCTGCATCAAGATTAAAATAAACGAAAACACTACTCGCACCAATTATCGCACCATGTATCTGCTCCGCCTCCCAAACTTCCAGCACCTCCATCACACGGACGCACTCGTCAATTCGATCGATCTCGGTTGAAGCAATGTAAGCCATGGAGCCGCTGGCGATTGCTAAATGCACCTGCCGATCGTCATGCAGCCTGTCCAAAGCTGTTCTCGAAGCCTCCTCAAACGCTGGTGCTGTAGAACGAATGCGACGATCTACCCTTGCTGATGCACCGTCGGGCTTGACCAAGACAACTTCATACAAGCACGCCGCTTTATGAACATGGTTTCGGATAAGTTTGTTCAGGCGTAGCGACATTGCCACACTAAGCGTAGCCAAGACCACCGCCATGACGAACCCGTAGCGCCTCATGACTAGGCCCCAACCTTTGTCGCATTGAAGCCGCGTATCAACTGACAGCACACTTGAGCCTGGGCTCGTCTCTACACAGCCGTTCGCAGTGGCACACGCTTTGAAAGCGCCGATCAGCATGTAGTTCATAGCGAAGGCGGATGAAGATGAAAGGGCCTTCTGCGTCTGAAAAGACCTGACGCCGTTCGCAATTGCCTTTGGAAGTGTCCACGCAACTATGAAGATGATCGGAAACAGCGGCTGCATCACAAGTGCAACTGCGGTATCGTGATAGACCACACACCCTAACGAAAATGCAGTTCTGAGAGACGCCACGTCAAAATTCATCATCATGCCAACACGCTCCAGAAGTGGACGGTCATCATCAATGTCACCATATGTGCTCCACGATGCGCCCACAAGTTGGAAATCCGCTGCCCCATCCGGCTCAGAGAGACACATAGTTGGGCTGCTGCCTCGTTGATTTAGACTGCCCCCTCTACATTACCTTGGCCCATGTCTTCGGTGTGTTCTAAGCCTGCCTCCAGAATCCTATCGACTACGGGACCCACGGCGTAAAATCGGCCCACGATCCCAGAAAGGGTCCAGAAAGGTCTGACGTTAAGCCCTTCCCCTCTTTCTTCATGAGAGTGAACACGCACAGAAAACAATGATCCCGCATGAGCGGTCCGCCTCGCCAGAGTGGATCTGAAGTGCCCCAGGTGGACCCTTACGTTTGGAACGGGGCAGGTGGGTGTGAGAATGGGCCCACTCTCTTATGTAGGGTTTCATCTCCTCCCCGTCCTCTTTCGCCTCCTCTTCGTCCGGTTATTCTTCTCCGTCGTCCCCATCCTCATCCTGAACGTCCTCATCACCTCCTTCTCCCCATGATGTTCTTCGTCGTCATGTTCGTCATCGTCCTCATCCTCTGGCCCGAGGACGCCCCCCAAAAGGCCCTAAGAGCATCCGTAAGGAACTCGGGCAACAAATAGCAAATGCCATACCCGCGGCTTGGGCTAAGCCCGCGGATCTGGCCCCATGCCCCTGAGCACCTGGCGGGGTCCTATTGGGGAGCAAAAACCTCAGCAACGTCGCGACCCGCGGCTCTTGGCGAATCCCACGGGCCTGACCCCAGGCGGTCCAGGAGCCCTCTGGAAGCGCAGACGGGTCCCAGGGATGCCCCCGAGAAAACCCAAGAGGCTCGCAGGCGTGCTCCAGAACGACCCTCAGGAGGCCGAAAGCAAGTTGCACCGAGCAGCTTGGTTTGAGGGGCGAGCATTCTGGGAGCCCAGACGAGATCCCGAGGATGCCCCAGAAAAAGACCTCAACGCCCTCCAAGCGGGCCCAGGCGAACGAGGAGGAGTTAGCCGCGAACTTGCGGCAGCTGCGGCACCGCAACGCACGGCCCCTCCCGCGCCCACCCCACACACGGGGAACCGGGAGCACGCTGACCAACAAAGCAAACGAGCAGTCAGACACTTGGGTGTCACATATGGCTCCCCGGGCCAATCCCAATACTGGAATGTCTCGACACGGAACACTAAGCGCACACAGTGCAAGCTTATATGGCAAAGCGCGGCGCACTAGAACAACTGAACCATTACAAGTCCGCTCGATGAACTCATGCGAGTCGACAAGTCGCGGAGGATTGACGGAGCCCCCCGAACGGACGCGGGCCAAGCAAGACGACACCCAAGACAGGGCGGACCATCCCGACGACGGAGGCCGTAAACGGAGGAGGACAAGACAAGCGAAGACAAAAACACTTGCGAGCCACTGGTTCGATGTCTTGAAGATGAGCTGCACCAACAGACCACGAGTATATAGAGCCTACCGGCGGCCCCCGGAGGGGGGGATTCCTCCGGCCTAAGGAGCGACCGCTCGGGGGGAAATCGGCCTCCACTGGCTCTCCAGAGGCACCTGATCCCCTGATAGCTGAAATTCCAAGTCAAGAAATCACGATCCACTCAATCACCTGATTCGTGTACTGTCTACACAGGCGCGTTGGAGGAGGAGGGAGGGACAAGCAGAGGGAAGGGGAAATGGGGACTCATCCGAGGAGAGAGGGAGGTCACCAGTCACTGACCGTACTCTTGAGGCCCCCTGAATCAGAGAAATCAAAGTGAGACTAGTCTCTACATGGGCTCCAGGCGCGCGCAGCCGCGGCAGGAGGCGGATGGGGAGGGGGAAAGGCCGGGGGGAGAAGAGGAGCGGAGGAAGCGCCTGTCTGGACGTGGTGCCCGCGAAGCGAGAAGAATAAATCACAAGCGCTGTCACCTTAGGTCGCATGAACTGAACTCCAGGCCTCCTGACGAATGAGGTACAGAATGAGGTAAAGAGGTGCGCGCGATCACGCAGAGCGACTCGTATCTGGCCGCATGCAGGGGCGAAGCAGCCACGGCCCTGGACCTGGGTGGCGGTGCCGCTCCTGGCACGAGAGACGAGATTCCAGAGAATACTGATACACATCAGAAACGCAATGCATGTGCCAGCGTCCTGGAGGCGTGATATGACGTGGTGCGAGCACTGGGTGCACTCGCCTGTGCGAGAGAGTGAGCAAAAGCCACTGGCGCACTCTGCACAAAAGGCACCAGTATAGTTGTCAGAGCAGAATTCAATGGCTCCACCGGGGCACGCCTTCTCTCCACGTCGACACAGGACAGGACTGCTGATGTGCGCGCGTCCTCGCCAATACCCCTTCTGGGGTACAGCCTCTGTGGTGGTCTGGCCAGGACGTCTGCAGTCGAGGCCCTCCCACGTCCCCGAGCAATGCGCGCAAACAACTCCGTTGAGCACGAAATCGCGTGGGCAAAACAGTTCTGGATCCACCAACAACTCCGATTCCGTGACTGGCTTGAACACAGATGTCCCCGACATGGTCACTATGACAGCGCTCTGATTGCTACGACCCTGCACGACGCATGTCTTCAACTGCGACGTGCAGTCACTCACGTCTTGGACCAGCGGGAACGATCCACGTGTAACTTCAGAGCCTCGAACATCCAACCATCTGGGGAGGAGACCACGCACAAAAGACTGGTGTAAATCTAGCGTTGCCGCCGTGCCCCGAAGAGAGAGCGCTGCAAGGGGAGTGCGGAAGAATTGCAAAAGTGGACCTGCATCGCCATGAAATTTCGAACCGGTGAGACTCAGCGAAGGGGAAGCAATCACAATCGTCGGCCACATGTCCGCTAGCTCATCAAGTCGTCCAGATTCACACCCGAAGCTGGCAAATATCGCATGGCCTCCAGCGTCTATGCCTTCACACACGACAGGGACAAGCTTGCTATCGCAGTTCAGTGTCACGCCATACTTTGACGAGATATCCTCAATCGTGGCTTCACAACACGTGATTCCAGCGATCGCAGTCGTCAAGTCACCACTTTCAATGCGCACGGTGCCGCTGACTTCGGTCGAAGTGGCACTAAGTGCCTGCCCAACCACGGAGTCATGGGGGTCACCGAAAATCACAAGGGTCCCCATGATCGATCCAGCATCTGATTGCAGGGCGATCCCTCCTCCCTCAACATGCATATTTCGGAGCTCAAGAGTGCCCAATATGTCCACATACGATGCAAACGCTGCTCCTCCTTTACCTTCGTCGGTGCGCGCATTATGGATCCCGACGCGGCTGCCACTCCGCACGCTAAATTGCAATGCGTCGATGGCTCCACCATTGCCCTTCGAACTCGTGTCAACGAAACTTGCGTCGCCTTCGGCTACGAAACTAGCCGCGGAAATACAGCCCCCACCACCATCGTTGACACCGTCTGCACGGCTTGAATAGAAAGTAGCGTTTCCACCAACTTTGATCTCCACGACACCTTCGCTGTAGATGGACCCACCCGCATTCCTAGCGGTCGTGTTGTAAAAGTGCACTTCTCCAGCAATCACCGCTGGGCTGGTGGCAGCGTGCAGACCGCCGCCACTGGTGCCAGCGTGAGTGCTGTTGAACACTGTCCGCCCACCAAAGTGCGCTTTACTCGATGCTCTCACTGCGCCGCCAGCTGCTCCAGCTCGCGCCTCGTAAAAATAGGCGGAGCCATGGATCTCTATGTTCTGGCTGGAAATACCGCCACCGTCCACTGCAGCATAGGAGTTAGCAATTGAAATCTTTCCCGTCACCTGGACATCCAGAGCAGACAACGCTCCTCCATTTAAGCCTTCTGTCCTCTGAAAAGATACGTGCCCACTGGAAGACACAACGAACAAACTGGCACTTATCCCACCACCGTCGGAGGAAGCCTTGGCATCACAAATCTCGACATCTCCCTCCACGAGCATTTCTGTGCCACAATCAATAGCCCCTCCAGATCTCGCAGAACTTAGTCCTTGCAACTTCATCCTACCACCAGCAGCCACATAAATACCATGTATAGTAGAAATGCCGCCGCCGTAGCCTGTGCTTTTTCCATTGACCACGCTCATGTATCCACCACGGGCAATATGAATGGAACCAGCTTCTATGGGTGTGTCAGTGATATTTGAAATCTGGGCGCTACCGCCAAATCTGACAGAAAAATTAAACTGCACATGAATCGCAGTTGTCCGGAAGTCATGTATAATGAGGACACTGTTATCCCCTATTGTCAAGTCCGCTGCTGTAACAAAGCTGTTGCGCAATGGATCAGACATCGGAATATGATGCCCTGTCCCATGTAGACGGCTACCCGCGGCGAGAACTACATCGCCAGCCGCATGAAGGAGAACTCCCTCTGAGACCAACGAGCAATTCAACACGATGATACTGCCTGCAGATGTCAAAAGCGGTGCCCTACGAGAGCCATTCCCTCGCAGTACGAGGTTCCCCCTCAAAGTGAGTGTGATTCTCGCGGTCAGGCCCTTCTCGTTTACTATGACAACTGCAGGCTCGCCGCCTAGAGGTGGCCCTAAGACGTCGCATGTTTCCACCGCTTGCCCATCAATGAAATACGTTGCGCCGGGCACCAATTCTTCTTGACACCAAAAATTGAACGCACCGCTGACGACCGGCACTAACTTGCCTAAGCGAAACATGTCAAATAATATGCTCACACGGGGTATCTTAACTTCGAGCACAATCCGCGACGGATGATGGTGAGATCAGTGACGGGAAAAAACAAATGAGAATGTGGCGGGCTGTGACAAGTTAGCTCCATACATGTTGTTCGCTCCCCAGAAAATCGACTGACAAGTACAGGAATAACTTAACTTGACCTGCTCGCATTAGCATATCAGGTGAGTCGCAGACGGATGTTGCAGTACATTGGAGCTTGGAATACATTGTACTCCGCAGCATCCCAAATGCAAGTCAAAACCTGTTTCAACGAATCCTTAAGTAAGCAAGCGTTCGATTGGGGAGGACAGTTTTTCGCATTATTGTATTTGACCTATTTCTCTGCAAAAGTGCGTGCAGTGCGCGACACACATGGGTAATTCCACGGCCGAGCAAACGTTTCATTTCCCTGGCGGGCTTCCAGTGGAGCTGGACCTGCAGCCAGAAGCTATGACTCACTGTGACTATGCGCAGTGCAAACGAAGGCCCAATAGCGTGCATCAAAGGATGAATCGAGTTCAGCTTCGGAGCGGGGCGAAATAATCATGCGACACAGGCCCATGCATTAAACGCCTCTGGTTTTCTGCCCAATACTGACGACGAACTTTGTGGGACACGTTGTATCATATACGTTTTCGGGTAGAACTTCCTTTCTTCAACGGCGCAGAGCCCCCTCAGACTGTAACGACATGGATGTGTGCGGATAACGGAATGCCAGGACGCAGGAACAGGACGGTGCAGCGGAACGCTGGCAACCAGATCGGCCGGCGGCGACCAAAACGCCAGGTCGGGCCACTGGTGCAAGGGATGTGTGTATACGTGTATAAACATCTATATGTACACAAATAAAGACTTCGATATGTGTTTGTCAGCAGGGCCCTAACAGTGAATTCCAAGATACGTGGAGCAACCGTTGCGGTGAAAGCTGCCTGGTGCAAGCAAACTGGTGTACGCTTTATGGTGAAAGCTAGGTGTTACAATTCATGTGGTCCAGGCAATGCGGTGTAACTGGCGCCCAAAACGCGCCCCCGGGCGCCCACCATGCTAAAACCTGGAAACTCAACCAGCGCACGATGCGTCTACGAAACGCCCACGAATGGCCACTGGGCCAGCAACCCGGAACCGCCAGCCAACGCACGGGGCGCCCATGAGTCGCCCACGAAGCGCCCACGGGCGGTCACCCAGCTAAAAACCAGGAACCGCATGCCCATCGTGCAAGCACTACTGCGTGGGGAATCTTCTGCTGCGCACCGCTCTGAGGGAGTAGAGCTGAGAGGCGGCGATCCGTATCGATGTTCGGCTTTCCTTTGAAATTTCGCGTGGAAGGTGCTCAAAAACCTGAAAACTGGAGGCAACCTTACGCAGATCGCGACGTCACGGACCAAAAGCCAAATTGCTGTTCAACATGTTTTCTCGACGAGTTCAAAGACGCAGTGATTTTGCGAAATAATGGTAGAACAATGGATGTTGAATGAGTCCATGTGCCTGCGTTTCAATATTCCTGTTTGATGCGCTAACAACAGCTGTAAGTAATTTGCACCTGCATGTCACGGGCCAACGACTTCCCAACTTGGTCTAGGCATGCTTGGTCAACGCAGTTGCTGAACACATTCACTAGCACATGCTTGCGCAACACAGTCGCTTGACAACTCCACAGACGCATAGGTGACAAAATGATGATGTGTTCTCCGAACATGTCGATTGCCTCCTCGTCCGAACATGCTCTGAACGTTTGATTACATCCACCATGCTCGATTCGTACGAGCCCAGGTGCGCCAGTGTCGATTGCAGTTGCATCTGTTTTTTGTGTATGGTTACACATTTATGTATCAGCATTCGCACTTCTGGGACTGGGCTGAGCTGAGACACGATAACCCCCGCACGCTCCCCTCCAATGGGTTGTAGCTCAGGCACGGTTGGTGGTGTCGACCTTAGGAGTTGTCTGGCGGTTTCGCGTGGGAGGTCCTCCAAATCCCGAGGAACAGAAAACGCAGGCACACTACACGCAGATCGCGACATCACGGTCCCCAAACCCAACGGTTTCTCAAAATGTTTGGTTGATAGCTGCACAAACGCAATTGTCTTCAAATGTTTCGCCCATACCTATGTACTAATCCTTCCGCGACCCCGATCAAAGCAACTCCACCTCAGCGACATTGCTTGGCATTGCTGGGCATTGCTTAGCGTTGCTTGGCAGTGCTTTGCGTTGCTTGGCATTGCTTAGCGTTGCTTGGCAGTGCGTGGCGGTGCTGGGAGTTCCCCGGCATTTGTTTGTCATTGCGTGGCGCTGCTTGGCGCTGCTGGGCATTACTTGGCAGTGCCTGGCATTGCTTAGCATTGCGTAGCGTTACGTGACGTTGCTTGGCGTTGTTTGGCATTGCTCGACACTGCTGGGGAACAAGACCAGCAACCAGAAACAAACCTGTTCAAGCAAAGCGAGGACAGCCAAATAACCTGGGGAATTACTAAACCAATAACGGCCCAAACCAAAAGGATCGACAACCAGGCCCATATCCTGAGAAGAGAAACAAGAGCCCCTAAGCGTAAGTACTGGTTGGTGGACAAGGCCACGCATCCTGGAGAAGGCCTCTTTTCACAAACAGTGAAGAATCAAGGTCAAGAACACCGACACATACACCTCGAAAGAAATTACGCTACCGAGGAACCCCACATACTTATATTATGGCTGGAGTGACGATAGCCTCCTTCTCCTCCTCCTCTTCCTCCTCCTCCCCCCCTCGCCATTGATATACTAACCAGGATGCCCCGATTTGGCATCGAGGTCTCCGATACGCTGCGGCAGCCATCAAGCAACCGAACCGACTGGCTGCTCTGCAAGCCCGCTGGGCCGACAACATTCCCATACGTACCGCCTCGGCGACCCAGTGTTGCAGCGCGCAACGCGCCCATCGACAGCGCGCCACGCCAGCGTGCCACGCTGACGACCCCGAGGTGTTACCAAATCGTGCTGGGAGCTCCGCCTATGACGACCCATAATGTTGAGACGCCAGGACGACGCGGCAGTGAAGGGAAAATAAGCAGCGCCTGCCATGCCCTGCGACATGGCCCGCATAGACGCCGCGCTCGGGGACCATTCCTTGCGCACCCCTGGTGGTGTCGAGAATATGCCGTGCCTGCCACGCCCTGCGCCATGGCGCGCATAGACGCCGCGCTCGGAGACCACCCCCTGCGCACCCCCTACGGGGTGAGGAAAGTGCCACACCTGCCACGCCCTGCGCCATGGCCCGCATAGACGCCGCACTCGGAGACCACCCCCTGCGCACCCCCTACGAGGTCGAGAAAGTGCCACACCTGCCACGCCCTGCGCCATGGCCCGCATAGACGCCGCGCTCGGAGACCACCCCCTGCGCACCCCCTGCGAGGTCGAGAACGTGCAACACCTGCCACGCCCTGCGCCATGGCCCGCATAGACGCCGCGCTCGGAGACCACCCCCTGCGCACCCCCTACGGGGTGAGGAAAGCGCCACACCTGCCACGCCCTGCGCCATGGCCCGCATAGCCGCCGCGCTCGGAGACCACCCCCTGCGCACCCCCTACGAGGTCGAGAAAGTGCCACACCTGCCACGCCCTGCGCCATGGCCCGCATAGACGCCGCGCTCGGAGACCACCCCCTGCGCACCCCCTACGGGGTGAGGAAAGTGCCACACCTGCCACGCCCTGCGCCATGGCCCGCATAGACGCCGCGCTCGGAGACCACCCCCTGCGCACCCCCTACGAGGTCGAGAAAGTGCCACACCTGCCACGCCCTGCGCCATGGCCCGCATAGACGCCGCGCTCGGAGACCACCCCCTGCGCACCCCCTACGAGGTCGAGAAAGTGCCACACCTGCCACGCCCTGCGCCATGGCCCGCATAGACGCCGCGCTCGGAGACCACCCCCTGCGCACCCCCTACGAGGTCGAGAAAGTGCCACACCTGCCACGCCCTGCGCCATGGCCCGCATAGACGCCGCGCTCGGAGACCACCCCCTGCGCACCCCCTACGAGGTCGAGAAAGTGCCACACCTGCCACGCCCTGCGCCATGGCCCGCATAGACGCCGCGCTCGGAGGCCACCCCCTGCGCACCCCCTACGGGGTGAGGAAAGTGCCACACCTGCCACGCCCTGCGCCATGGCCCGCATAGACGCCGCGCTCGGAGACCACCCCCTGCGCACCCCCTACGGGGTGAGGAATGTGCCACACCTGCCACGCCCTGCGCCATGGCCTGCTGTGCTGTGCTGTGCAGTGCTGCGCTGTGTTATGCTGTGCTGCTTGAGAAGGAGAGGGGGCAGGGAGGGAGGTGAGACGCGGGTGCGGCGCGGGTGGGAAGAAAACCAGAACCCCACGAAGCATGTGGGGAATACATCATCAACACCAAGCAATTCGGGGACGGCTTCTTCAACAAGGGTAAGTAAACAAGGACAAATAACCCAAGGAGAGCCTCTTCAAACACAATACGGCAACAATACCAAGCAGCCCGGACACATGTTTTTTTCACTGTGGGGACATGTTAGCCCGCGTGGACCGCAAACAATGATTTCTTGCGGGCCATGCAGTGCAGTCTAGATGGTGCAATCAACGTGGTGCAATCCAGGTGGTGCAATCCATGTGGTCCAATCTATGTGCAATGTACAGCAATTCAAAGCAACCCGAACTATTGAAACACAATGCGAACCAATGCGCATCAATGCAACGCAAAGCTAAGTAGTGTAATGCGATGCGATGCGATGCAAAGTCACGCAATGCAATGCAAAACAACGAAATGGAATGTAAAGCGATGCGAAACAATGCGAAATAGTGTAATGCGCTGCAAAGATATGCAAAGCCGTGCAACGCAAGCCGTTGCAAACCAATCCAAAACAAAACAAAGCAATGCAACGCAATGCGGAATACCAGCCTCGAGAACACAAACTCTGATTGAAGACATCGGCGGCGGGCGGCCACATGCCGGCAGGATCGGTACTCAGGCCGAGTTCCTTTTTTGAAAAAAAAGATCTCCTACGAACAAGTACTGTTTGGGGGACAAGACCAAGCAACTTGGGAAAAGGCCTCTTCACAAATAATGAGCAACCAAGGCCAAGCAACCAGAAGAAGGCCCCTTCAGAATGAGTAAGAACATCAAACCTAAGCAATTCGGGGGCGGCCCCCTCAAACACAATAAAGAAACAAGACCAAACAACCCAGGGAAGGCGTCTGCAGAAACATATGAGAATCATGACCAAGGAAAACCAGCGAGCCGGGCCTCCTACCCACATGTGTTTTTTAGGCAACGCCTGATACCGCCAGCCTTTTAGGTCGCGAGTGGTATAAAACGTTTCTTCTTTCAACCTCCTTCTTTCTCATCGGAGGGTCTTACCTCTGCTACATATTAACAAACACGCCTTCCTGTGCCAAGGACGAGAACCACATGCTGGACGCCGCCTCGCGAGATCTCCTGGGGCCTCTTGGGAAGCGCCCTGGGGTTTCCAGGGGCCTCCTGGGGCCCCCAGGGACTCTTTGGGTCTCCTGGGGCCTGTTGGGGTTTCTGATGGTTTCTTGGCACCTCCAAGGATATCCTGAGGCCAACAAGATGATGCTCCAGGAGTTTCTTGGGGTATACTGGGACTTTCATTGGTGCCTGGAGCTCGTAGCGCGCGTACTGTACTTTCCTGTCTTTGGCGCAACTACATGTCCAAGCATGCCGATTGATATAGCATACACGTGGCACACATGATCGTTTATGTGAATACAATTGAGACTGTATGAATGTATGCATGCATGTATGTATGTATGTATTAATGTATGTATGTATGTATGTATGTATGTATGTATGTATATGTACTGTGCGTGTGTGTGTGTGTCCATGCGTGCACGTGTACACGTAATATATAGTATAACGTGGTATAATGTATAATTGCATAACGACGTGTGTATTTACCACGAGTACTACAACATGGTCCTACATGTAAAAACACGTAGTCTATGAAACTATGTGATACGTGGTATACATTGCATGTGTGTGTCGTGAAGGTATGTATATATATATATATACACATATATATATGTACACAACAACAGATGCCACAAACTAGTCGTTACGTAACAGCTCTGGTATGTGTATATATATACAGTGTATATGTATATATATATATATATATATATAGAGAGAGAGAGAGAGAGAGAGAGAGAGAGAGAGAGATCAGACGGCGAGGCGGGCACCCTGCCGTCTTATCGAGGCATTGCATGTTGCGGCAAAAGATTGGGGAGGTGCCGCGAGGGAAGAGCCGAGCCAGGACCGCGCCAAGGGGGAGAAGCCAGGCCCCCCACCCCCCGGCGCGCCCTGCAAAGCAAGCGCTGGCCTGCACGACGCGAGGGTCGCCCTTCCGTGCGCCGCTCGCAGGCGCGGCGCGACCGCGCCTGCAACCCCTGTGCGGTAGCGGGTCCTGCAAATGTTTTTTTGACCAGTGGTGTGGGTGGGTGGGGCAATGAAATCGCGCCTTTGCCGCGCACGCTTGCCACTGCGCTCGATCCACAGGGGGGCCGGGGTCTCCGCACTCTCCCAGGAGGCGCTGCGCGCGCGCGGCGCCCCCCGCCTTGCCGTCAGCCCCCTATGCCCTGGCCCGACCCAGCCCAGAGCCAGAGCAGAGGCGACCGACGGCGAGGCGGGCCCCCCCCCGTCTCATCGAGGCATTGCACGTTGCGGCAAAAGCTGAGGGAGGTGAAGCTGAGGGAGGTGCCGCGAGGGAAGTGCCGAGCCAGGGCCGCGCCAACGGGGGAGAGGCGTCGACGCGCGGCCGGCCCCCCCCCATTTGGCCCGTTCCCGGTCACGACCTGCCCTGCTGACTGAGTGCGCCCCCCCCAGCCCCTTGATTCTTCCCGGGGGTTGCGTCCCCGACCCCCTGCTCTCGCGCCAACCACTTTCCCCTGGCCCGCGGGCTCTGGGCGGGCAGGGGGGCGGGCGGGGAGAACCAACCGGGCGCGTTGGCCCTCCTGTGGCTTGTCTACGGGGTGCAAACGGCGCGTTCCCCCACGTCAGCCGCTTGTCCGGTCCGGCGCGGCTGGGCCCCCGGGCTCCGCCGATGAGATTTCATGACCTCGCCGCCCACCTGGGACGAAGCCTCATGGGCAGAAACTTTAAGAGGGAACGCCGCCGATTGGCCCCCTTTGCGCTCGCCCGCGGCCGCCGACGGGCTGCGTCTCCCGGTTGCGCCCAGCCCCCCCTGCCCCCCCCCCCGGCTCGTCTGATTCTTGGGCACGCTGCATGAAGCCGTTACTCGGCCCCGCGCGGGCCGCGGCGTTGGGGGGGGCTGAGGAAGCCGCGGGCGCATTGGCCTCAACGTCGGGGCGGTTGTCGCGACGCGCGAGGCGCCCCCCCCCCCCCCCCCCCCCCCCCCCCCCCCCTTACAGCGAAGGCAACTGCCCGCAGGGGGCCTCGCGCCGGATCTCCTGCGAGGGCCCGCGGCGCCCGAGGCCGAGGGGGAGCGACCGCGCCCGCTGCCATCGAGCTGCGCCAACCCGGACCTTGCCCGCACCTCGCCACCTGCGGCAGCTCTGGGCTGGCGCGGCTCGGCCCGCGGTCAGAGGAGGGTGGGCGCCTGGTATCTCTGGGCGAGCGCTTCATTATGACATCTCGACCGAGGGGCTGCGCCCCCGGGACCGGCCCCCGCCTTCCAAGCCAATTTCATTGTTTTTGTTCGAGCACCGCGGACCGAGACCGAGGAGGCCAGAGGGCGGGGGCGAGCCAGGAGGTCGGGGCCGACGCCGGGGGAAGCCGCCGGGCGCATTGGCCCTCCAACGGTGTTTTTTTTTGTTGCGAATTCCCCCTTTCCCCTGGCGCGCCTCGGCCCCTCGCCACCCAGAGGGCTTCGCCCCCCGTCTTGCCCAGGAGGGCCCAGGGGCCCCAGACGCGGAAAGCTGGGGGGAATGAGCCGAGGCGGCGCTCTTGACGGGGCGGTTCTGCGCCGGCCCTCCTTCAGAGGGGGATTCCTCTACTTCGACTGCTCTCGAAACTTCTCGCGCGGGCGCGCATTGGACTCCCGCCGCTCGGCCGCGCGCAGCCTCCGCGGCGAAGCGGGGGGGCGTGGGCGCCGTCGGCCGGCCGCTCACAGCGGCTCGGCACGCCGTCGGGGTCGTGCGTCGGCGCCTGCAGCCTCCAGCCCCAGCCTGCGCAGCGGGGCGGCCTGGCGTCGCTCCTTGGCACTGGCGATGCTGACCTCGTAGAACCCGATGGCGACGTCGTTTTCCTCGACCCACGCGGCGTCTGGCGCGGGCGCGCGCGGCCACCGCCGCGCGGCGGCTGCGCGGGCGCTGCCGGCGCCCTTGATGATGGCCGCCGCAGTGCACCTCACGGCCCCGGTCGGCGCGCGGGGCCACGACGCCTTGCGCAGGCCGACGGTCGCGGCGCTCTGGCCGCTGGCGTGCGGCCGCGCGGCGAGGCAGAGCAGCCGCAGCAGGTCTGCGTGGAATTGCGTGGCCGCGGCCACAGCGCCGGCCCGCCTGGCGCCTGGTGCGGGCCCAGCCCAGAGTGATCTGCTCGTCGCCCGCGTCGAAGGAGATGGCGCCGAGCTGCGCGGCGAGGGTGCCGGCGTCTACTGCCTTCAGGCGAAGCGCGGTGCGCGCTCGGTGGCTGCGGTCGTTGTGCTTCCGATCCTCCTGAGCGGCTGAGGCTGCCGTTGCCCGGGCGTCGGCGTCCATGTGGAAGGGCGCTGGAAAACTGGGCTCGGCCGCCTGGAGGTGGTAGCGCCGCGCGAGGGCCGCGGCCTCGGCCCGCTTGTCGGGCCCGTCGGGTCCGGAGAAGGAGTCCGCGGGATTGCTGTCCGACGCGACCCACTCGATCCAGAGTTCTGTGCCGAGGACGTCGAGCAGGGGCCAGATGGCGCCGACCATGGCCACGCTGTCGTCGTCGGCCGCCGCGCCGCGGCGGATGTTCTCCAGGGCGGGAGTGTTGTCTTCGAACAGGACCAGCCTGGCGCCGCGCACTACCTCGGGGCACGACAGCAGCAGGACGAGCACGGCGAGCAGCTCGGACTGGGTGTTCCGCTGTTTCTTCCCGACCTCGAGGAGCTCTGCGCAGAGGCGCGGCGGGATGTGCGCGGAGAAACTGTGGCCACCGCTTATTGGAGACAACCGCATGCCCCCGATGGTGCCTGACCCGGCTTCCATGTCCCGGGACCCAGCGACCCATCCGACGACGACGGGGCGGTCCGCGCCGTGGACGCGCTTGTGGTACAGCGGGCACTGTAGAAGTGATTTCCACCGGGACAGCGCGCGAGCGAGGCGGCGAGACCAGCCTCCGGCGTGCGCCGACACTGGGGAGGCGCAGGCGCGGCCAACGCGGCCGAACATCGCCGAGGTGGCGAAGCCCAGTTGGCCGCCCAGCCTGGCGGCGTCGCGCTTGCTGAGGCGCTGCGCACGGAGGGCGGCGCCCACGTCGTTGGACAGCGCGGCGCGGCGCTTGGCGGTGAGGCGCGGGCCCGCCCAGCGTGGGGCGGAGAGGACGTCCAGGCCTAGCAGGTCCAGCACGGCTGCTGGGCCCGGGTTCTTCCCCCCCTTCAGCGGGATCCCGAGAATGGTGTGCAGCTCCTGGAATGCCCATTCGTGGAGGGCGGCCCACCTGGCGGGCGAGGCTCGGTGGAAGTCGTCCACGTACGCGTTCCGCGGCACGCTGAAGATGCGCCGGAGGGGGTGGCTCACGCTGGCGGCGACTCGCGCAAGCCCCAACACGGCCCCGAAGCCGCCGAATGGCAGGGCTTTGTGCGCGTAGGCCCGGTAGCCGCCCGCGTGCCCGACGCTGTCGTCCCAGACGAGGCAGACCAGCAGGGGCGCGTCGTCGGGGTGCACCTGCCGTTGCCGGCATGCTTGGGCGTGGTCACCCTTTGCGATGAGCGGCACGCCGTCGGCGCCCCAGTCGCGGCAGGTCTCGGCGATGAAGGACACGGCGTCGAGGAGCGAGGCCAGGCCGGCCATGGGCATGCGCTCCTGGGTGGCGACAGCAAAGTTGAGGCCGCTCGCCGTCGCATCATCGATGGGGCGCACTTTGTAGGAGGTGGCGGAGCGGCCCTGGACGCGGGGGAAGCGGCGCGTCGGTAGCCGCTGGACAAAGGGCACAGTGGAGTTTACGCGCCCAGCGGCGTCGAGCCACACCTCCAACGGGCCGTCCAGCTTGCCCGCTGCGCATTCCTCCTGTGTGACTCGGAGCACTTCAGCCATGTCCGGCCCGCGCTTGGCGTTCTGGAGCATTTCCAGCAGCATGGCGCCCTTGGAATCGAGCGCGTGCTCGAGCGCGCGGTCCAGTGCAGCGGCGTCTGGGAGGTCGGTGCCGTCCACGTTCTCGAACAGCTGCGTGTCGGGCAGGACGCCCCGCATCCGAAATCCCGACATTATGTCGGCTCTGACATCGGTGTTCTCGTGCCCTGTTGCCAAAAGTAACTCTCGGCGTTGTATCCTGGCGGCAGCGCGCCGCGGACGCGGGTGGACTCGTTTCCAATTCTGAACCTGCCCGATGACCCACTGCTCGTAGTCGGGGCAATCGCGCGCCCAGAGCAGCGCACTGCGGATGGGGGCCGCCAGGGGTGCGGTCGGAGGCTCCGCCCACGCGGCCGATGGTTGGCCGTTCGCATGGTCCCACGCCTGGTCGCAGCCGTTGCGTTGCGGCTTTGCCGCATCGGCGGGGCGCGCCGAGGGGCCGGGGCGGCGCCGCTGCGGCGCACCCGTACCACAGGGGATAGTGTCCGGGTGCGGAAGCCCCGGGCGCCGCGCGATGCAGGGCGGCGGGGCATACTCTTTCTCGGTCGCCGGATCGCGGAGCCTGGCGGCACGTACGACCACGGTGGCGCCGCACCCGGCGGGGCGCCCTTACCACGGGGCCCGGTCGGCGTAGGGCGGCGGGGCAGTGGCGGGCGCACCGCGAGGGTCACGCGTGCCCGGCGCGGTCGTGGTGCGCGCGCCAGCGCCACTGCCTGGCGGAGGTGCGAGGGGCGGGGTGCGCGACCTTCCCTCGCGCGGCTGTCTGCGAGGGCCGTGCTGGCGAGGGCCGGGGTTGCCGGTGCGGCAAGCGCGGCCGTCGTGGGCACGTGCGCCGCTTGAGAGCTCACCGCTTGGGCTGAGCTGGCTGCGCTGCCGGCTGCGGTCCAGCTGCGATCGCGGCGAATGCGAGGGGCGTGGCCGGCGGCTGCACAGGCGCCGCGGTGGCGTGATATTAAGGGCGCCCGAAGCCCGCGTGGGCGCCCAGTCCAAGCTAAGCAGGTAACCGCTCTGCGCGTCGGCGGCCTGGAAATCCTCCGCCGCGCTTGCGGGGGCTAGTTTAGCGCGGCGGAACCATCAAGCGTCGCCGTACTTGCAGGTCCTCCCGTTGCTCAAATGCTAGCACAGGTCGCCCTTGGAGGCGCGCCGGGCGTGCTCTGCGGGCGGCGTGGGCTTGCCCTTGCCCTTGGGGGGCTGGGCCGGGGCGCTCGGGTAGCCGGCGGCGGCGGCCCGCTCGCGGCGCTCGCCACAGGTGCGGCGGGGGCGCTTTGGGTGGCTTTCGCCAGTCCCGTCGAGGGCGGCAGCTGCGTTGGATGAGATGGGGGCGGGCTGGCCGGCCTGACGCGGCGCGAGCGCGAGCCGGCCGTCCAGCTCGTCGGCGTCCGCTGGGAGGGAGCTGAGGGCGGTGCCGTCCAGCTTGTCGGCATTCCGGCTCGCCTTCGCCCACTGACCCTGGAAGAGGCAGAACGCGCGCTGCACCTCCGTAAGCGTGATGGGGCGGTAGCCAGGCACGGGCTGCCTGGAGCGTCGGACGCGACTCCAGAACCGCTCGTGGAAGGTCACCAGACAGTCGATGTCTTTGACCCAGCCGCAGAGGAAAAGCCGGTTCTCATTGAGGTAGCAGGCCTCCTCGAGTTCGACGAGGCAGCTGGCCGGCGCCTCGGAAATTGCGGGCATGCGCCAGGCGAGGACGCCGCCGACTCCAGGTTTGAGCTCGGCCGCGGCAGGCCGGGCGCGGGCCGCTGCGTCGGACTGGACCTTCGTGGCCGCGACGGCTTCGAACTCTTCGTTGACTCGGCGGAGGCGTCCCCACCGCCCCCACTTGATGGGTCTGGGGGTTGTCTGGATTCCAATCGATTGCAATGTGCTTTGCAATCGATTGCAATGTGCATTGCAATCGAACGCAAGGATTACAATCGATTGCAATCCCACCAATGTCCTCACAATCTACATAAGAAATTAATCACATTGCAGCGATTGCAATCGCTACAGGGATTTCTGATCGATTGCGCCGTAATCTGCCCCAGTCGAATGCAATGTCAATTGCAAACGCATTGCAATAATTAGCCCGCGCGATTGACAAAACATTAACTAATATATTAACTTATGAATAACTTATGATTAACTTATGATTAATTTTCTAAGGCAATGGTCGAGACTCGTGATGGGGGCGTTCAGCACCCCAGGGGCGCCCTTGCATCCCCGCATATCACGGTTCACCTTCGACGGTTGACACTTCAGAAAGGGGGGGGGGGGGTCGATTTGGGCGGCCGAGGGCCACGCATCCTTACCGCGCGTCCTCATGGGCCGATCGCGCTGCAGCGCCCCGCCTGCGCCCTCGCCCTCTCCGTAGGCGTCAGACGGCGGCCCAAGACTCATGGCGAAGCGCCCCAGAGTCGAGGTGGATATCGCCGAGAGGCACACGAATTTATCGCTGCGCCAGATTCAGCTTCTAGGCGAGGATTTCCGACGGTATTATGATGTGGATGCGTCGACCGAGAGCGGCGCCGGCCTCTCGTCGGCGCAGCGGGACCTGACCAGCTACACCAATGTTGACACGACTGCTGGCAAGCTGACGCATCGCGTCCCTGCGGCCCGTAACGACGGGGGGGCCGATATGCAGTGGCTCGTGGTGAACCCCTTTGCACTTCTTTACGAGAGGTGAGTTTGGGCCCAATATTTCCTCCTCGGCCTTTCTCCTCTCCCTCCTCCTTCCATCCTTCTCCCCCTCCTCATCCTCCACATGGCTTCGTTGTTCCCCGAACATGTGCTTGCGCCTGGGTCTCTCACTTCGTTTAGCCATCTGGCCCTTGCCGCGGGCGCTTCGCTCCCGCGCCCGCGCCGCCCGCGCAGATTGCACCGCGTAGATGCAGCCGCATGGGTTGCACAACATAGATAACACCACATATAGTGCAAAGCGTAGATAGCACCGCACCACACAGATGACACCACATAGATATCACCATATAGATTGCACCACATATATGGCACCACATAGATTGCACCACGTAAATTGCGCCACATAGGTTGCACCGCATAGATTGCACCACAAAGGTTGCACCATACAGGTTGCTAAAACACACCGTTTGGTGGTCACGCTGGTTAACATGTTGGGTTTGCCGATGTTGGTTTCGAATGTTTATCGCGCCAGTTCGGGGACCCCTGGGGCATCGTGTCGCCGCGGCTGGATCCGCCCGAAACCTCGGTCAACGCGCGTTCCCCAGGCGCAGAAGGTCTGGCCAATTTGCCGCCATGCTGCACGAGGCGACGGCGCGCGGCACGAGGCCACTCACGGTTGCCTTATACAGCGACGAGACGACGCCTGGGAGCGCCCTCAGGCCAGAGACGGATACAAGCCGTGCCCTCCAATGCATAGACTGGTCAATGTTAGAATGCCCCCACTGGTGGAGGGCGCGGCAACACGGGTGGATGGTTTTCGGGATGCTGAGGGTTGCCGTGCAGAAAAATGTATGTTCTGGGCTTTCCACTCTGATGCAGCAGATGTTCCACGTGTTCTTCGGGAGCCTGAGCCACGGCGCCGCGTCCGCGCCTGGCCCAGCAAGGGTTTTCACGATTAGATTCCAGATGGGCCCTCTCGTCCAAGATGAGAGGGCCCACAAGTACACGTGGAGCTTCAAGGGGTCAGGGGGACTTCGGCCTCGCCACTTGCAGGAATTGCACGAGCATCGGCCCGTCGCGGCTCAGGCCAGGCGATGGTTCAGTTAACTTCCAGTTGGGTGCATGCGCTGACTTCGTTCCTCAATCAGACGCCGACTCCTGGGAAATGGCGGATGGTCTCAAGCGGCAGAAGCCACTGCTAGGGGCTGGCGCTTTCAAGTCCCTCGAGAAAGCCTACGGCATCACGTGCGACGGTGAGAGTTTAGCCTACGACATCCCGCTTCGCAAATTCGTTAAGCCATGCTCCAGCACGGTGTTCGATTGGATGCATAACCTCCTCGCCAGCGGCGGCTCGTGCCAGTTCGAAATTAATATGTATGTGCACGCGCTTGGGGAGGAGGGCTGGGCGCCCCATATGATCGACTTGTTCAAGCGCCATGTGAACTGCCCAGCTGGCAAGCCTAAGGCACCCAACCTTTACTTCCAGTAACATGTCGTGGCGAAGTGGAACGGCGCCGTGCGCGGGTTCGCATCCACGACCTTGTCTGCGATCGCACCGTTGCTGGCGTTCACTACGTGCGTCGTCATTCCTGCCAACAGGGCGACTCTGCAGCGGCACGTGGACTCGTTCCTGCTCATGTGTGACATCATTGATTTGTTGACGTCGCCGTGCGCCGTGGAGCTGGCTGACCACCTCGGGCTCCTTGTTGATAGGCACCTATGTGCCTTTAGAGCTGCGCACGGGGCGGCCGAGGCCAAGCCGAAGAGCCACTACATGGACCACGTGGGCCCTGCCATGCGCAAGTGGAATGCGAACCTTTCGTGCTTCGCCATGGAGCGACGGCACCGCGTCGCCAAGTGCGTTGCCGATTATGGCCGAGGCCCCAAAAGGGAAGAGCATGTATTGTTGCGTTGCACCATGGACATGTTTGCCCCCGACGAGTTCGAATGCGTTGCCGAGCGCCCCCACAATCCAAAGCCACTGCCCGACCTTGGTATTGTAGGAGCGGTGTTGCGCTTCGTGCCTGATGTCTCACAGCACGGTATGCAGTATTCCACTATGATGAATGGTGTGATCGGCATGTTTGCCCAGCGTGATTTCGTTCTCATCCCCGCGCTTCGCACGCATGCCGCCAACAAAAAAAAACTGATAAAAGGGGGCCGGCGCGCATGAGTGGGGATGCGGGGGGGGGGGGGGGATGCGACGGGATAGAGGGCGAGGGGTGGGATTGAGGAGGGAGTGGTTGAGGAGAGTTGCGATGTCCTGTGCTATCCCAGGATGTCTTACCGTAGTCCTCTGGGCAGATCGGGCCCCTCAGCCGCGCGCCTGATCGCGCCTTCGGCGCAGTGCGGTTTCGGGAGGGACACGCCAACGTGTTTGGGAGAGCGTGTTACTTTTGTACGTGCGTGCGCCTGGCTAGCCACGAGCGCCCATGCGTCCTGATATATAGGAGTTACCGCCGCTCTGCGGCAAACCCGATGCGTTTCTTGCCTGATGACGGCGTGTCAATGTGCATGGCTTCTTGCGTAGTCCAGGCAGTGTATTGGCTACAGCATGACGATGGCGTTGCCCAGCCGCTGTTGCCGCGGATCCCTGGCCTAGCAGCGGCGTGACCTTGAAACGCAATAGCAACAATATCAATAACAGTAAACAATACCCGACATTGAAACACAATAGCACAATAACAATAACACATGGCAATAACACAACAACATACCCACAATAAAACAATAACAAGTACAACAAACAGTTGAAACACAAAACAATACCAAATCACGCCCAAGATATCCATCATTTTCTAAATGAGGAAAAGGAGGCGGGGGAGCGGCAACATGGCATGGCGACGACGGCGACGACGATGACACGGGGGTCGCGGCGAGCCGTCGACCTTCGCTAACAAGCGCAGAAGGCGCGTGCTCTCCAAGCAGTTCCCGAAGCGCGTTCTGACCAGGGTGCCCAGGCGAATCCAGCCGTGACGGCGAGGGCCTAGAGGAAGCCCCGAAAAGTTGGAGATCCCCAGCTTCGTCGCCCGACTCATCCTCCTCCCTGTCCTCCTCTGCATTCCCCTGCCCATATTCCCGTTCGCCCTCTCCCACCACCACCCCGCCCTCTCCTCTTCGTTTGCTTTCGTTGCCCCACCCCCCCCGTCCGCCCCGTTCGCGCGACTTGGCATGCAGCTCAGACGGTGCGCCGCGGCTGCATAGCCATTTTTGGCTCAGCATGGCGAGTGGCATATATTCGGGCCACAAGGATGACCTTGCTTTGCTCTACAATGAAGCTTTCCAGCTCGACGGCAAGATCACGTCCGCGGAGAAGACCATCATCAGGGAGGCCACGGGCTGCGAGGTCCAGCATCGCTCCAGGAGGGGCCAGCCGAAGACGCTGAAGATCACGGTCGGGGGTGGCCAAACTAACTTGCACCTTGCGTCGCCGACGCCCCCCCCATCACCCACTCGCAGCCGCTCGAACGATGGGCCAAGGAAGGGGGATGGGGGCGCGTTGCCGAGCAAGGGGCGGCTGGTTCGTCCACCCTCCCCAGGGCCCCAAAGGCATGGAGGCCCCCGCTGCATCCATGACGTGGGGCTTCTTGCGCAAGAACGGCATCGAGACAGAAGCCCTGGCTGCCCTGATCAGAGAGGCCTGCGCGCAGGCGCAGTCGGAGGCAGCGCGCAGATACTTGCTCAGCAATCTTGGCTGCAGTCCTACGCCCACCGCCGTTCCTGCCCACGATGACTGGGGCGTCCCCGACGCCTCGGGCGAGGGCAACGCCCGCGCGCATCAGGATGACAGCTCCTCCGCCGATGCCCACCGCGCGGTGCCTTCGGAGAGCTGCGCGCCCGCGTACGTCACCCCCCTGGCGGCGGCGAGGACCGACATCTCTGAGAGCCAGGGCTTTGACGACATCCCAAGGCTCGAAGAGGTGCTGCGGCAGGTCGCGAAGGAGCTCCGACAGCAGGCGCGGCAAGATGAGCACTTCTCTGAGCACGCTCGGGTGGCGTACTAGTTCGTCACTCTCGGCATCGGCTTGAGCGTTGTACACGTTGTGTGTGTGTGTGTGTGTGTGTTGTTTTGCGCGTGTGCAAACGCGCATGCGCTGCGGGTCCGACTGCGGGTGATGTTCCGAGTTGGCTTGTAGAAAACGCCAACGCGCGCTTCCCGCGAGGCCCGCGCCATTCCGCCGACCCCCAGATGGAGGCGACGCCAAGGCCACCCGACGCGCCCAGAGAGAGGGGGGGGGGCACCCCCCAGAAGGGGAGGTATCTATTTAAAAATAAATACCCCCCCCGCCCCCCCCCCCCCCCAGGTGGAGGCGACGCTAAGGCCATCCGACGCGCCCAGAAAGAGGGGGGCGCCACCCCCCAGAAGGGGGGGTAATTATTTAAAAAATAAATGCCCCCCCCTGGGGCGATAACCTGCGAGACAGGATCGCTCGAGCCTTGAGCCTCCTTGAGCCTTGAGCCAAGATATGGAGATATCGTGCTATCGTGATATCGTGCTATCGTGCCATGTGTGCCGCGATGCTTGGAAGAAGCTTGTGCCAAAACGACTACGGATGTCTGAAGGGGGCGCAGGTGGGGTCCTGAGAGGGCTCCAGGAGGGTTCCAAGAGCCCCCCCGACACCTTGTCACGAACAAGGCCCTTTTTCGTGACAAGGTGTCGGGCCCTCTTGGGGGGTCCTTGGAGCCCTGTGGGGGCCCTCTTAGAACCCTTTTGTGGCCCCAAGAGGGCTCCAAGAGAGCCCCAAGAGGGCTCCAGGGCTCCAGGGCTCCTCCTTCCTCGTGGGCCTCGCCCCGCTTTTCCCCTCCGCCCTCCCCTCCCCAGATTTCTGGGGATGTCTCGTCTCGCAAAATTCGCGACCGAGATTAATTAATCTCGGTCATAAATCGCTCGGGACTTTCGCGCACCCACGCGCGCGGTCGCAGCCCTGCGCCGCGGCCGTCTCGCTTCCGCGGGCGTCGGCGTCGGTGTGCCCTCCGCCCCTGCCGCCCGCCGGCCCGCCGCTGGCCCTGCCCCCGCCCGTGGGTGCGTCTGGGTTTTGAGGTTAGGATCGACGTTCCCTTCTTGCACAGAGTAGGTCCAGGACCTCCTGCGGGCAAAGGGGCCCGGCCGGAGAGAGTCCATCGGGCATGCGCCGCAGTACTTCAGCCTACGCTTCATCCCGAATGCCACGTTCCCGCTGGTCCATGGTCCGCACTCGCACAAAAAAAAGGGCTCCAGGAGGGTTTCAAGAGACCCTCAAGAGGGCCCGAACATGTCAAAAATTGACCTTGTGGTCTGCAGGGCGGACCGGCCTGGCCCCGTCAGACCACCCAGGGAAAAATTGCACGATGACTGGGCAATAGTAGGAAAGAGGGGGGAGGGGGGTTGCCGCTGCCGCTTCAGCTCGAGGTGTTTGGCGGCACGCCGCATCACCTAGACGAACTGCCTTGTGGCCCGATTCCTGTCGGTTGCAACTGCAACCTGTCTTTCCAAATTCCGCGATGTCCGACGTCGTGGCCACCTGCCCCGAGACCATCGGTGAGGATACGTTATTGTGCTGCACTTGCAAGCAGATGAAGCCCACCACGGAGAAGCAGAACGTGAGGAGCGAGGACATCATCTCTGGAACTTCCCAGCAGGCCAGGTACAAGCCCTGCGCGAACCTCAAGAAGCGCGTCGACCGCGTCACTGGCGGCGTGGGCTGCGACACGATCGCCAAGGCATTCTCCAACATAAATGCCGCGGACAAGGCCGTGTTCTACCAGGAGGCCGCCACGCTTTGCGGCGAGGATCTCAAGAAGAAGATGGCCACCGTGGCCACGAAGGTAGCATTCCACTCGGCGCGCATGAACTTCGATGCCAAAGGCGACTTCGTGAAGGTGACAGACCTGTGGGACGACGTCGAGAATGGGAAGCGCAAGAAGGCGGACGTCGAGACCATGATCGAGCACAGCCAGAAGTTTTTCTCGAACGAGTTCCAGTGCGAGATGGTGTGGGAGCCGAAGTACAACATGTGCCTTTCGACCAGCGCTGGCTCATCCACCGAGAGGAAGGCCACGATGGACAGCGAGCAGATCGCGAAGCCCCCGCCGAAGAAGCGCGCCAAGCAGCAGGCCGCCTTGGAGCCATCTGCTGCAGCCGCGCCTGCTGCTTTGAAGTCTGCTGTTCGAGCTGCGCCGCCCAGCCCGAACTCGAAGCCTCTGGCGAAGGCCATGGCGAAGCTCAACCAGGCCTCGCAGAGGATCGGCCAGTTCTCGGTCGCCCTCCAGGCCGCCATCATGGAGGCCAAGGCTCCAGATGCTGATGGCCTCGTGGCGAAGAAGATACTCGAGGCGGCGGAGAAGCTCAGCGACACTCTCATCGCGCAGAAGAAGCGCGTCGACGAGGCGATCGAGAAGGGCACGGGAAACCAGGAGACGCTGGAGGTGTTCGTGGATTCCATCAAGGGCGAGCTCCAGGACGCCAAGAAGCTCACGTTGCGGATCGACAAGGACTTGGATGAGCTTCAGGAGGGGGAGGAGGACGAGTCGTGAGGTTAGGCATAGGCTCCTGATGGCTCGCCACAGGTGCACTGGTGTGCCTCGCTCGCTGGCGCTCTGCTTCCCTGCCTGAGTGGTTTGACCATGCCTTGCTAGCGTGCGGGTTGCTGGCAGGCGGTCAGGCAGGCCGATTGCGTGAGCACCAGCAAGCCCTTCCCGAAGCAGGCCCTCCACGTTTTGGTTTACGCCAGACTGTTTTCGCGCGCGCGAGACGCGCGGCTCGCAAACTTGAGTGCAGTGAAACAAATCCAAGCCACCGTGTTTCTTCCCAACAGTGCTCCACCCAGCTTCGAACCTAGATCCTCGAAGGGCCCTCGACGTTCGAACCTCGACGTGAAGCTCGGCCACAAAAAACTTGACCCTCGGGGCGAGCTCCGTCCCACAAGATGTTACCTGGGGACGGCGACGGCGACGGCGACGACGACTACGACGGCGACTGTAGGCTGGTGACGCCGAGGACGCTTCAGGGATGTATGAGGGACGCCTGAGGGACGCCTGAGGGACGTCTGAGGGACGCGTCCCTCAAGCATCCCTCAGGCGTCCCTCAGACGTCCCGCAGGCGTCCCTCATGCGCCCCTCAGGCGTTTCGCACACGTCTCTCAGGCGCTCCTCAGGCGTCTGTAGGCTGGTGACGCCGAAGACGCTTCAGGGATGTCTGAGGGACGCCTGAGGGACGTCTGAGGGACGCGTCCCTCAAGCGTCCCTCAGGCGTCCCTCAGACGTCCCGCAGGCGTCCCTCAGGCGTCCCTCAGGCGTTTCGCTGACGTTTCCCAGGCGCTCCTCAGGCGTCTGTAGGCTGGTGACGCCGAGTACGCTTCAGGGATGTCTGAGGGACGTCTGAGGGACGCCTGAGGGACGTCTGAGGGACGCGTCCCTCAAGCGTCCCTCAGGCGTCCCCCAGACGTCCCGCCGGCATCCCTCATGCGTCCCTCAAGCGTTTCGCAGACGTCTCTCAGGCGCTCCCCAGGCGTCTGTAGGCTGGTGACGCCGAGGACGCTTCAGGGATGTCTGAGGGACACCTGAGGGACGCCTGAGGGACGTCTGAGGGACGCGTCCCTCAAGCATCCCTCAGGCGTCCCTCAGACGTCCCGCAGGCGTCCCTCATGCGTCCATCATACGTACACACGTGCACACCGAAATTGAGAGCCAGGCTTGAACCTATGAGATCTCGGAGCGTGCCCCAAGTCAGGTATATCAATTTACTCTTCTCCTGGGGGGCAGGCGGGGGTAGAGCGAGAACCCTAAACAATACAGTGGCAAAGACCGAATGCCCGACACAGCATCAGCAAGCGAGAGCGCCAGCTCGACCTACCCTTAAGTTACGATATGAGGCGGCTATCTATACATGTTAAGTGGTTGTGTAAAAGTGTGTTTAACAACGCGTATTTCGCAGACGTCTCTCAGGTGTTCCTCAGGCGTCACTCACTCAGGCGTCCCTCAGGCGTCCCTCAGGCGTCCCTCAAGCGTCCCTCAGGCGTCCCTGCGGTGGCGGCCGTCGCCACCGCATCGCCCTTTCCCCTCGTAATCCTCCTTATCTCCCTCGCCCGTCCTCCATCATGCCTCCGCCACCCCTCCTCTCAATCCTCCATCTTCCGCCACCCCTCCACCATCTTCCTCAATCCTCAATCCTCAATCCTCAATCCTCCGTCTTCCCTCCTCAATCCTCCTTCTTCCTCAATCCTCAATCCTCCATCTTCCATCTTCCATCATGCCTCCGCCACCCCACCCACCTCAGGCTCAAAGTCCGAGGGTTCGCCCCGACCTGCCTGCGCGGTTGTTGCGCAACTTTCTTTTCGGACAATATGCCTCCCATCACGGGAGCTGCGTTCCTGGCCTCGCTCCAAGGCCACGTGGACCTCTGCAACGCCATGACCTCGGCTGGTGGTGACCAGCTCCCGCCTAGGCTCTGGGGGGCCCGCGGGGGGCGTCCACGGTGATGATGGGAACCCGCGGAACTCTTCCAACTTTTGTAAACGAATGTGCGCGGCGCTATGGCGAGAACCACACGTTGAAAGCGAGCCGCACTCAATCCTCGAGACACCTGCAAACTTTTGGAACGAGTGCGCGCCCGTGAAGCTCGCGGGAAGCGTTCGAAAAGAACGTGCGCCGCGCTGGAGCGAGAGCCGCACTTTAAGAACGACCCGCCCTCACTCCGTGGAGTCAGGGCATACCACCCCCCTGCATGCCCAGTCACTTCCCCCCCCATCACTGGTAGGTTCGACGCCGTCATGCAGGACTGGCAGTCCGTGGTCGGCATGACGGCAGCCGACGCGACAACGTGTCTCAGGCGACTCCACAAACGGGCAAATGATGCATGGGCAGTGGGAAACCCATGCGCGGGAGCACCACGCAATCCAGACATCCAGGGCATCGCTGGGCCCTCTTGGGCCCTCTTGGAGCCCCATAACACAACTACCACAAGACACCAAACTACCACATCCAGAAACTACCATAAGACACCAACCTACAGACTAAAACCTGAGGCCTCTCCTCCCCCTCATCCTGCCCTTTCCCCCCATCGAGGCTGGTAGGCGAGGCTCGCGGCGTCTTCGACCGTGCCCAGCGCCAGGAGCTGGCCAACACGATCGGATCCGCGGTGAGAAGCCCCGCCACCCCTAGAGGCCTAAAGGAGGACGGCGAAGGGTGGAATGGGATGGGGGAGGGGCAGGAGGAGGAGGAGACGGGGGAGGAGGAAGATGAGGGTAGGAGGGCGACAGGGGAGGAGGAGGAGGGGGAGGAGGAGGAGGAGGAGGAGGAGGAGGAGGAGGAGGAGGAGGAGGAGGAGCAGGAGGGGGAGGAGGAGGATGAGGAGGAGGTGGCAAAGAGGGAGGAGGTGGAGGATGGGTAGGAAGATGAAGAGGTTGTCGCATGTCAGCCATATGGCGTAGTGCCGCGTGTTGCCATGGCTTCCGCTGGCCCCACACAGGGTTGACAACTATGGGTTTTCTATGTTTTTGCAGCAATTGTTTTATTTACTTTTGGGCCCTCAAGTTCCCTCATCGGCATGTCCATTCCCTGTGGTGCTGGTGATGGTGCAGGCGGTCGCCCTCGCCAGGGTCCCGCTGGGTCTGGGCGCCACCAGAAGTGCTTCACGATCCAGAACTTTTTCACGAGGGCCCAGTGGGTGAGCCTGGCCTCCGTGGAGACGTCTTACGACGTCAAGGTGGACATGCTGGCGCGGTTCCTCGTGAGTGCTGGGTTGATTTACTTGTCGGAGCCATCGTACGTCCACATTGTCGCGGTGGCGACCCTGGCCTTCAACCGCACGCCCGCGTTCACGGTCGCGCCCAGTGTCATTTTGGCACTGATCGACGACGTGAAGGCCAAGGTGAGGGAGCTGCGCGCGCCGTTCCAGCCGCATTTCGACGTCATCCAGGACTTGCCGACGCGTGCAAAAGAGGGCGAGGATCGGAGGATGATGAGGATGAAGATGAGGAGGATGAGGATGAGGGGGATGGGGGGGGGCGAGGAGGGCGAGGAGGGCGAGGAGGGCGAGGGGGATGATGAGGGCGAGGGCGAGGGGCACGAGGGAGAGGAGGAGGAGGAGGAGCGCACGTAGCTTGAGTGACGGTGACTCAGCTACTGCTGCGGGCTCTATCGACGCATTGCGGCGAGAGCGGCAGCTCGTATTTCGTAATGGTAAGTGGGCGACGCCGACCTCGTTGGGTGGGAGGCCAGGTCAGCCTTCAGCTTGTGATAGATATGGAAGCTGAGGATATGGAAGCTGAGGACGACCACACGGTGGCAACGCGCACGCGGGTATTCGACTTCAGCGTCAGGCGAGGGCCCAAGCCCAAGGCGGGTGAGGGGACAGGAGGGGAGGAAGCCCCGAGGGACAGCGAGGAGGTGCAGGAGGCGAGGGCAGAAGATGTAGTGGGCAAAGTCATCAGAAGCGTCAGGACAGCCAAGGATGCACTGGCGAGGCGGCTCGCAGGGGACTCGGGCGGCTGTAGTCCAGGCCCCCGCCAGTGTTTTGATGTGGGCCCATGCCCAGGCAGGGGGGCTCCGAGTGAGGACTCGTCGGAGCTCCTCCCAGCGGCAGGTGAGGTCAGCAATGGGAAGAGGAGGAGCAAGAGGAAGCCACGAGGAGATGCGACGGGCGAGAAGCGAGGGAAAGGAGTCAGGGTAGAGGGACGCATGGAGGCTCAGAGAGAGGGCGCGCTGGGGCCTCGGTCGTCGGGCGGCGGCCGAGGCATCCGCTATTTCATGGCGAGCGGCAGCCTCCGCTCGGTGCCAGGCGGCACGGGCAATCCCTGTCGGACCGCCGCGCAGCACTTCCTCGAAGAATTCAACGATTGAGAGCGAGCGACGCCACACAGCGCTCGAGAGCCCTCTGGAGCCTAGAGCTTGGAGCGGTCCGTGCATCTCGGCCTGGGCCCGCAGGATCGCCAAAGCCTGGCTCCAGCCCCTTGGGCCATCCCTGGGAAGGGTGGACGCTGCGGTCCGCCAGGCGGAGGCCCCGGCCAGAACCCGCACGGACCTGGGGACCGAGGAGCGGAGCCAGGAGCCAAGGCCCAGGAGCTCCCCCAGGCCGAAGGCATTCGGGGGGAGGCGGAGGAGGCGGTGGAGGACGTGACGCTCGGAGCGAAGGAGGTCGAGAGGAGGGGGGTAGAGCTGACAGACGTTGCTCAGGACTGAGAGGATGCCGAAGTTATATACTCGGCAGCTGGCTTCTGCTGGTGTCCTGCTAAGTGCGACTTCAGCTGTGCGTCGTCGCCACTTGCGAATTGGGTCGGTCCACTGATCCGCAAGAGACGCCCCTGGTCCAAAAGCGAATCCCAAGAACGGGGTGCAGCCGCGGACATGAAAGGAAGCCCACTCGGGGGCCAGGGCAGTTATCTTCGCGCTCACTCGTGCGGCAACACAGGGCGTGCATTCTTCAGCCAGTGGAACGGCGCAGCATTTCTCCGGCTGGAGCTCGAGGTTCGCCAGCGTGCGGGCGGCGGTGAAGGGTGGGACGAGCAGGGGGAGAAGTCGGATCGAGGGGAGAGTGGCACCAACGTCATCCGCCGTCACACCGCACTCAGGCTCTAGCCGTGGGCACCAACGCTCGGGGTTCGGGCAGAGGGCCAGTGCTTCGGGCGACATTAGCTGAGACTGGATGTGGCGGGCAAAGGGGTCCATGGACAGGGCCCAAATCGTGCCTGAGAGGGGACAGCCCTGGGCCACGCCAGACGACACCAGGAAGAGTGGGCGGCGGGATGCTCCACATCGGGAGTGGGCGAGAGCCCCAGAGTACAAGGCACAGATTACATTAAGAAAGCCCTTCGGGATGCGGTGACGCTCGAGCACACGCCAGAGGAAGGGTTGGGAAAGGGAGGGAAACGCAGCACGGAGGTCAAAGGAGACAAAGAGGGGGGACAGCTCAGGGTGGTGACTGGCAGCACGAGCGACCGCATCCTGACGGACGACGTGAGACAGGAAGTTCCGTCCGCACACGAAGCCCTGCTGGCTTCCATGCACTCGTGCGGCCGCGAGTGGGGCGAGCGCATGATTCGCTGCACTAGCCACTGCCTTGGCATCACAGTTCTTGAGGCTCAGAGGTCGAAGCTTCGACGCGTGGCGGACCACCTCCACGGAGTCCGAGGGCTCGTCACCCTTGGGAATGAAGACCATGTCAGCGAAATTGAAGCCATGCGGCGCGCCCCTGCCCTGGTACAGGCCAATCATCATGTCGTAGAGGATGTCCACCAGCCTTGGGTCCGCCAGCCAGGCAGCCGCAGGAAGTCGGTCAGGCCCAGGGGCAGTGGGCTTGGCACGAAGCAGCGCAGCGCGAAGAACAGCTGGGGAAGGAACCTCCAGAGCTGGGCTGTCAAACTCAGGGAGATGAGTGCGCAGGTAATCGTCGACCGCATTGATGTCGACAGGGTGATCTGTGAAGGCAGGCTGCCAGTGCTGACGCAAGCCATCCATGATCATGGTCGGGTGACGCTCGATGCCCGCCTGGTGTCCCTCACCATCCATGCGAAGACCCTTGAGCACCAGCCGACGACGGTAAGGAATCCAAAGAAGGGCTCGCCGTTGAGCAGCACGCTGTATCTTCCGCAACTGCTGGATGGTGGGGTCGCCCGCGTCGAGCTGCAGCTGTGCGTGTTCACGAAGTCGGGCGGCCGCTGCAGCTTGCTGGCGTTCGTGCCAGGCGAGATGAAGGTCCATGCGCTCTCGTTCAAATGCGGGGGGATTGACCAGCAGGATGCGGTTGTCTCCGTCGATGGTGAGGTGCAGGCGGCCCATGGCAGTGGAGTGGATCAGCTTGTGCGCGAGGTGCAGGTCCTGCCTCCATATGGCTCTCGCAATCGCCCGTGTCGAAATTCTGCGGCCTTCGAGGGCTTCAGCGTGGCCATCGCCAAGAGGGAGGGCCTGGAGCTCATTGCGGGTGATGCGAGCAGCTTCGATCATCTGCAGCTTCACCTCGGCCCGGCGATTCTCCTCCGCTAGGTTCGTGAAGTCGGAATGGTTGAGCAGGTTAGTGACATGCTTGGCAAACCGCGGCGAGTGGAAGACGCTCTGGGGGATCGCACGATCGTCGGGAGCAGCCGCGGCGCGTGGCTGGATCCGCAGCTGAATGATGGCGTGATCGCTGAGACCCCAGTCCGCCAGTGAGGTCGCCTCCTGCCAGATCTCGAAGGCGATGGAGGTGTCCAGGAGGAAGTGCGATTTCAAGGAGATGAAGGCCCTGTCAATGAACGTGCATGACTGGTGGCGCTTGGAGTAGTGGGTGGGTAGCTCGCTCACCACCTCCACCATGTCCCGTTGGAAGAGGTTGCGCCAGAAGCTCTGCGCCTGATTGCCACGGTGCCAGACCGATCGGCTGTTGCCACCAGCTCGTCGGTAGTCTCCCAGAGCCATCTCCGCAGCAGATTCCGAGGAGGAGGAGGACGAAGTAGAGGACGAGGAAGAGGAAGAAGTAGCAGACGTTCTCCGTCGCCCAGTGCCCCGTGCAGGCGCCGAAGCCGAAGCCGCGCTCGGAGAAGAGAGGTGCACCGGTTCAATGTCAGCGATATTGAAGTCCCCAATTGCGATGAAAATGCGGTGTCGTTCGTCACTTTGAGCCCATGCAGCTCCGTCAAGCCAGCGACGGCGCACGAGAGGTAGTTTGGCTGTGGGCAGCTCGTGGTTGTGGACGTTCATGATTTTGATGTGCTCGTTGTTAGTCGAATTGCTGATAGTGAGGACCGCGACGCGACCATCAATCACAGGGTCCAAGGAGAGGGAAGGGAGCAACTGTGGGTCCATCGTCGCAAGCTCCGCCTCGGAGAACCACGGGATCAGGAAGGCGAGGCCGCCAGCCCCAGGGGAGTCGCCCGCCGACATGATGGCTCGGTAGTGGTGTGGAGTTTGGTTCACCAGCGTCTGCAACTTGATCTCGGACCCGTGCGCCTCCTGGACGACAATCAGCATGCGCATCTGGAGGAGCTTGCAGAGTCGCTGCATCTTGTTATTGCGGCGATGTGCGCGTTGGCAAAGGAGTCCTTGGGCATTCCACGATGCGATGCGGAGCGCCTGTGCTGCGCTGGAGCCTTGGCCCTGGGGAGCAGCCGTCACCCAGGGCGTCCAGCGTGGGCTAGGAGCAGGACCAGGTGGAGGTGTCCACCTCCGTGTTGAATGTGGTGGCCTCACAGAACTGGTCGATGATCCTCTGCCGCTCGTCGTCATTGATGTAGCGTCTGGTCTCAGGGTGCCAGTAGATCCGCGAGGGCTCGTGGAAGCCTTGGGGGACCACCTCGATGATGGGTACTGCATTGACGCTGATGATGCCCTTCGGGCGGATGGCCGTCCAGTCGCGATGATCCGTGGCGAAGGACTGCTGCAGCAAAGAGAGGAGCCTCCTGGTGTGCATTTCTCGGCGAATCTGGCGAGGAGCTTTGTCGGCTCCCACGTGTAGTGGTACCAGGCGCCCATCAGGTGTCTTGACTTGGAAGGATCTCCAGCTGCCTCCAGGGAGCCGAAGCGCGCGAGCCAATGCAAGGGCACGGGCTCCGCCGACGCCAGCATCACCCCGAACGCGCAGGAAGAAACGTTTGGACGGGACCTCCGCACCACCGACGAGCTCCAGATATTCAGGTGCCACTGTGGAGGCACCGAACCATTCTGAGAGGCTAGCCATGACCGCGCTCCTGGCCACCATTGAGCCGCAGTTGGCCGAGAAGAGAAGTGGGTCAGCTTCGCGGTCATACTCGGCCAGCTTAGCCAGGTCGGTCGCTGGGAGGGCCTTCTCCGCCATCGCCAGCTGTTCGCGGATCTCGCCGATCTGCTTGCGGAGGACAACGTTGCTCTGTTCCAAGTCGGTCTGGCGTCGCTTGAGCTGGTGGATTTCATTCGATTGGTGGGCCACATTCTTGAGCACGGGGTCGATGTAGCCAGCCATTGCGCCCACCAGCTCCTTGTGGGCGGTGGCCAGGGACTGCGTGCATATGGTGTTGAGCTGGCTGACCGTGGAGTCCATGCGGGCTTGGACCAGCTCCAGGAGGCTGTCTTGGACGGTGCTGGGCGTCCCGCACGCTCCGGCGCCAGGTGCGCAGGGCGTGGCCGTGCCGCCAGCTGGTGTGGCCGTGTCCTCCTGCGTCTCCAGCACCTGGAAGTCACGCTCGATGTCGCGTAGCTCCTGAGTGGAGAACTGTGGCACCGCAGCCGCTGCACCCCGCCAGGGATCGCATGTCTGGAGGGCATCTGGGGCAGGGGGGGCCGCTGCTGCCGCGCTGGCTGACGCCGCAGCGCCAGTGCTGCTGCCCGCACCAGCCCACTGCGGTGGGGCTGCCAGGCTGCAAGGTCCGTCGCCGCGCCGCTGACGATCACGTTCACTGCGCTCAGGAGCACGTGGGGGGGGCTGGGCAGGTCGAGCAGTGGAGCCTCTGCCAGCATCAGCCCAGGCTTTGCGCCGAGCGCGGCGGCGCGGGCGCTCCTCGCCCCCACTGCGGCTGTGCTCATCGCGATCCCCTCGACCTTCAGAAGAGCTGCCAGAGACATCAGAAGCCATGCGGAAAAACAAAGTCGTATCTGCGGAGAAGGATTCGTATTGGCAAAGGTGTGGGGCACTAGCCCAGAAGGGGGAGCTCCAGCAGCCTGTGGTGTCGGGCCGCCGCTGAGAGCCCCCCGAAGCTGACCTGGCCAGCTGCCTCGGGACATGGATTACTTGAGCCAAAATGGCTACGGAAGGAGGAGGAGGAGGAGGAGGAGGAGGAGGAGGAGGAGGAGGAGGAGGAGGAGGAGGAGATCCGACGCCTACTCCCTCCTTCCTCTCTGGAGTGGCACCGTCTGGCCACGTCGCCGACGGCTGGATTCCCATCGAAATCCTGAGCTCGACAGGGAGGCTGGAGGAATAGCATGAGGATTCGAATGTTGATTTTGATGCCCCCGAACCCCCTGGAGCACCCAAGTAGGGGCCCTAAGATCGCCGACGGCTGGATTCCCATCGAAATTATGTGTCTGACGAGGGGGGGGGGGGGGCGCGACGCCCACTGGGAGGAGGGGGATTCAAATGAATGCCGCCGCAGGAGCTCCCCCAGAACCCGCTGGAGCTCATGCGCAGGTGGCCTGAGATCCATCGCCTCATGTACCCTGGCGCTGACCTCAGGCCGATGGAGAAGGGCCCGATTCCGAGTCCCCTGGACGAGGTCCAGCGACGACGACAACGATTACGACGACGAGCGACGGCGATGCACGACGACGACGACGAACAACGACCCTCCCTGTCCATCCTCCGATACCACCCCCCTCGTCCTCTTCTTTCTCCCCCATCTTCTTCCGACTTCTTCCTTCCCGACGCCCTCCTCCCCCTCCCTCCTCCTCCTCCTCCTCCTCCTCCTCCTCCTCTCCTCTCCTCCTCCTCCTCCTCCTCCTCCTCCTCCTCCTCCTCCCCCTTCCTCCTCCTCCTTATCCTCCTCCCTCCTGGCCCGCCAAACTTGTCCGGTGTACTGGGCAACTTTAAAGATTTCTGTGTGAAATCAAATTATTTATTCTCCCTCGCCCTCCTCATCCACCCCCTAACCTCCGCCGTCGCCCCAGGTCGACATCGTCGGCCTCAGGAACCGCTTCCCCGCCAGGTCGAACCACCGCTCGATGGGTGTCCAGGTCCAGCGTGGGAGGGGCCGCCCTTTCAGGCCGCGCTCGCTCGGCGTGGACATCGCGGGCCTGCAGTTCACTGGCCAGGAGGGCTCCGCCGCGATCGCGCTTCCTGCCCAGGGTCACGCCGCCCTGACGATGGCGCCTGGCATGACGGTCCGCAGCCTAGCCCTGATGGACGCCCCAGCGCATGGGCCGCTCGGGCCGCCTGCCGCACCCGCCGCGCCGCAGCAGGAGCACGCGACCCACGCGATCTCGGCCCCAAGGCCCAGCCTTATGGAGGCCCTCGTCCAGGCACAGCCGCTGACTAACGGCAGCGATTCGCAGCCGTCGGTGAGGGCTGAGGAGGTCGACGAGGACGACCTGCCGCTGGTCCCGACGGCGGCCGACACGCTGGCCCCGACGGCGGCCGACACGCCCCCGTCGGAGGCCGACCCGCCGAAGGATCAGGCCAAGATGTCGCTCGCGGAGCTCACGCTGAGCATGCAGGCGGCGATGAAGCGCAAGGCGGGCACGTGGGATGAGGGCGAGGTCGCGACCACCGACGCCTCGGTCGGCAAGGGCGGGGCCACGCCCGCCGCAGCTTCGGGCGCCCACGGCGCCGAGGGGCAGGAGGTGAACGGCGGCCCCAAGCGCCGCAAGAGCATGAAGACGGCGGACCCCACCTGGACTGGCAAAGTCACCACGCCTGAGAAGGTTGCCACGGCTTCTGGCGCGACTGTCAACGCGGGCTCGAGCGGCGAGAAGCAGCGCAAGGCGCCCAAGGCGGCCAAGGCGGCCAAGGCGGAATGGCGCCTGTCCAAGTATGGGATCCCGTTCCCTGGCGTGCCCACGGTGGGCGCCAAGCCTCCGACGCTGCGCGTGCACGGCTTCAAGGTGCACACCGACATGAACAGGGGGGCGTGGAGGGTGCAGAAGGACGGCCAATTGAAGGACAGCGGGTTCTCCTTCAAGCCGTCGGTCGACCCCGAGGAGTCGTGGCAGGCGCTGCGCGTGTACATCCTCTCCAACAGGGACAAGAAGTAAGAGCGTCGACGTGGCTTCTATCTACGTTCTACCTCCCCTCGCCTTCCCTTCCTGCTCTTCTCGCCTGCTGAGGCGGGTAGTGGTAATACAGTATCGCATCATGCTTCTAGCAGCTGGCCGAGTGCGCTCTCGGCTGACCGAGTGCGATGCGTCGCACGCCTAACTACCGTGAGAATTTGATTGGTGGTGCATTGCTCAGTTTCCGCAGGCGGTTGACGGCGCGCCGCAACCGCCCGACCTCAGGGGAGGCACGTTCGATCAAGTTGGATAGCTTCTCTGCTCGCAACAAAAGCTGACATCCGCCTCCCTCCCCACCCGCCCCATCACAAGGAGAGTAAGCATCATGAGTAAGTGTAATGAGGAGTAGGGGTAAGAGTAAGAGTAAGAGTAAGATGAACAATAAGAGTAAGAGTAAGAGTAGTCATACGGAGAGACTGGACGAGTAAGAGTAAGGAGGATCAGCGAGAGCGAGGAGGAATGAGGTTAAGATGAGGAAGAGTAAGCGCGATGAGGAGTGAGAGTATGGAGGAAGATGGTGCCAAGGCGAAAGCTCCATTTTGAAAACGTGCCGCCCTCCATCCGCGTGGCTGCTGGTAACTTTTAAGACGAGTTTCTGCGGCGCCAAGGCAAACATCCCATTCTGAAAACGTGCCGCCCTCCATCCGCGTGACTGCTGCTAACCTTTAAGACGAGTTTCCGCGGCGCCAAGGCGAGATCACTATTTTGAACAACGCGAAAGCCCCGCCCACTCCCACCAAGTAGAGTGGGGGGTCCTTTTCGTCCCCTCCTCCTTCAGCACCCCCCCCCTGCCTCCTCCCCCCCTGCTCATTCCCCTCCTCCTCCTCCTCCCCCCCCTCCTCCGCCCTCCTCCTCCTCCTCCTCCTCCTCTCCTCCTCCTCCTCCTCCTCCTCCTCCCTCCTCCTCCTCCTCATCCTCATCCTCCCTCCTCCTCCTCCTCCTCCTCCTCCTCCTCCCCCCTCCTCCTCCTCCTCATCCTCCTCCTCCTCCTCCTCCGCCTCCTCCTCCTCCTCGTCCTCCTCCTCCTGCTCCTGCTCCTCCTCCCTCGTCCCCCTTGCCCATCCCCCCCTCGTGTTTGGTGGCCACGCCGTGGCCTGCGCCCGCTCATCGCCGCGGCGGCGACCCACCCCGCAGCGCCAGCAATTCCGCTGCGTTTGCCCTCCGCAGCTCGGCGGCCGCTCGTGCGCGTTGTCGCGCTCCGCGTACGCCTGGCTCGCGCGCTCGTTCGCGACGCGGGCCATCCTCTTGAGGTCCACGGCATCTCTGTCGAGCGATCGCCACTGGTGGCGCAGGCGTATGGCCTCGGCCCACGCCGCGTCCGCATCGGCCAAGGGCTCGGACGCGGGTTCGGCGCGCTCGGCCGAGGACTCGCCCGCGGCGTCCGCCGCGGAGGCCGTAGGTTCGGCCGCGGCGGCCGATGGGCGCCGAGGGTTCCTCGAGGCCGCGGGCGGTGGGGGGCGTCGGCGGTGGGCGGCGTCGGCGTCGACGCTTGTGGCGCCCCGCCGCGCGGCGGGCGGCGTCGACGACCGCGGCGCCCGACGGTCGGCGCCAGGGCGCGCCGCGGCGCATTTGCGCCAGGGCCTGCTGCGGGCCCTGGCGCCAGGGTTGGCTGCTGCGGGTGGCGCGGGGGCGGCCCAGCTGGTTGCCGCGGTTGCATGGCCGCCAGCGGGCGCGATGGCGGCCCCGCTTGCGCGCGCCCGTGGGCGCGCGCCTGAGAGGTGCTGCGGGTGGGCTCCTCCCCCTCCTCCTCCTCCTCTTCCGTCCTTCTTCCTCCTCCTCCTCCTCCTCCTCCTCCTCCTCCTCCTCCTCCTCCCTTTTCTCTTCCTCCTCTGGGGCACCGCGGCGCACCGTCGGTCCAGGGTATCCGAAGACTTCAGTTTGGGACAACTCCCCCTCCTCCTCCTCCTCCTCCTCATTCTCCTCCTCCTCCTCCTCTCCTCCTCCTCCTCCTGCTCCTCCTCCTCCTCCTCCTCCTCCCTCCTCCTCCTCCTCCTCTCCTCCTCCTCCTCCTCCTCCTCTCTCCTCCCTCCTCCTCCTCCTCTCCCTCCTCCTCCTCCTCCTCCTCCTCCCTCCTCCTCCTCCCTCCCTCCTCCTCCTCTCCTCCTCCTCCTCCTCCTCCCCTATATGTGTCCTCTGCACCTTGTCCCCCAAACACGCGTTTTCACGTATCAGGTTCTAGCTTGGTCTAACCATCTGGTCACCCGTGCCGCCCGCGCCGCCCGTGCCTCGCGCATATACATTGTACCGTATAGATTGCACATCATAGGTTGCACCACGTGGCTTGCACCACATAGAGACTGCACCACGTACATTGCACCGCGTATTTTACAACGCATAAACTGCAACATCTATAATGCACCACGTAGCTTGCACCACACAGGTTGCACCACATAGCTTGCACCACGCTGGCTAACATAGATTAACAAATGATTCGCTAGTGATTGGCTAATCGATTAGCGAGCGAATAAGTTGCATTAAGCTAATCGGCTAGCTAATGCATTAATAACTGCTTAACATAATGTGCATTGCCATCCAAACAATCAACATTGCAATGCGTTGCAATCCAGATAGAGCCCGTGACCCATCAAGCACACCCGTATAGGCGGGATGCGGCCGGGGTCTACTTTGCAGCGCCGCGCCGTGTTTAGCGCCTGGAGTTGCTGCTTGCGGTGGTCCAGGTTGCGCTCGTAGTACTCCTCCGCGGTCGCGTCGCGTGCTTCAAGCGGCGTGGCCTCGGGGTCGCTGGCCGCGGCGGCGTCCTTCTCGCAGCGCTTGCAGCACTTCTCGTAGAATTGGCGGACCTTGGCATAAGCCCTGGAGCCGGACTTGACGGTGTCGCAGGCGGCTGCGATGGACTCCAGGAACGCGACGTCTACGGTCTCGGCGACGGCGACGCCGTTCTCCCCCTTGAGGAACTGCGGCGAGACGCTGTCCACGACCAGCGCGGCGTCGTCCAGCCCCTGCGCGGCGAGGTGGTCGCGGACCTGCTGGGGCAGCGCCGCGACCCAGTCGCCGAACGCGGCCGCGACGCTGCCCGGCGGCGGCGGCGGCGGGGAGGGGCTCGGGCGCAGGCAGCTCCGGGGAAGCGCGGCTGCGGGTGGGACCACAAGAATTGTTCCCAGGGACAGCACCGCCTGCCACCGCCGAGGACCCCCCCCGCCGCAGTGCAGCCGCAGCTGCGCCACACCGAGAACCGCACCACGAGGGCCCCACCGGGGCCGCGCGGGGAGAACCAGGGCAAAGACGCGGCAAGACGGCGGGGCAGTCCCCGAGCTACGCATGCGGGGCACCGCACGGCGGCGGAGCACGCAGCGTCCACTGGCGCTGGCCAACCAGGGAGAGGGACCACCGAGGGGGAAGGGGGAGACACCACCGCCCAGGGCAGCAGACCTGGCCGCACTGCATGGGACACTGCCTGCTCCCTAGCAGGCGCCTCTTTGGGCACCCGGGCGAGGAGGACGAGTCCGCGTCGCGTTCGGCCCCGCGCGGGATTTACGCCCACGCGCGCAGCCAGAGCCGACGACCAGTCGGGCGGTACGCCGCCCGGTGGCCCGCCCGCGAATGCGCGCGGGCGTGGCCCGCGCGCGGTGGGCTGACCGCGACGTCGTTAGCCTGCAGGGCCATCTCCGTCGCAAGCGGAATGCCTTCCCGTGTGCTTCCAGGGCCCTTCCGCGGCAGGAAGAAGGGGGGGGTCCGTCGCCCCGGCCGAGCGGCGACGGCGCCCGCGCATGCCAGAGGGTCGGCCAAGCAGACCCCCGCGGAGCGCGCGCGGGCGCCGCCCCCGTGGGCCTGGGCGTTGACGAGGCACTCCCCTTTTTCTGCCCGCGCGCTTATGGGGGGAACAGGGGGAGGGGCCAGCGGTCGCACTGGACTCGCCATGCCGTTGCACTTACTGCCGGCACTTGACCCACACTCTACTCTCCTGCCACTGGTGGGGGGGGAGGGGGGAGGAGTGTCGGGCAGTCGGCGGGCGCGCCGCCCCGGGGCCTCACTGGGCCCTCGGGCTTCTCTTGGCGCCGCTCTAACTCAGTCTCGCACACGCTTTGGGCTACACCTTCCCTGGCACGGGCCCTCACCGTTGTTCACTCAAGCGGGAATTGCATACCTTGCAGAACACGTGCGCGGGCCCCGGCAGCTGCTGGGACCAATTCGCCTGGGCCACCGCGAAGTCGCGCAGGCTCGTGACGGGCCCGTGCGGCGCGTCGACGACGAGGCGCTCGTGGCGTCGGCGCTTGCGCGGCTGCTCTGCTGGCGGGCTGGGCGGCGCTGCCTGCGGGGGTCGCTGCGTGGTAGTACGCAACCGGCTTGCGCAATCCGGTGGTCTCGGCGACGAGGTACCCGAGTTCGTTGGCGGGGCGCTGCGTTCCACTTGATCGGGCCTCGGTCTCGCCAGGGAACCACGCTACCGCGGGGGCCACGGCGCTGCCCCCACTCCGCGTGCCTGCCCCCGCAGACGGCACCACGGAGCACCCATGTCCTGCCGCGGCAGCTGCGCGCGGTGGCGCGGCGGCGCCCACCTCCGGGCCGCGGCTCGCCTCTGGCGGCGAGGCGAGGGGGCCCAGCGGGGCCCGCTCCGCAGGGCTGTGCGCCCGCTCGGCGGCTGCTGCGTGCTCGGTGGGCGGCGTGCCCGCCCGTTTGCTGCGGGCGCGTGCAGGCTGGGGCGCTGGCGCGGCGCTTGCCTGCCCGCCGGCTGGCGCGGCCGCGGGTGCGCTGGCGGGCGTCTCGGGGCTTGCGCGTGACGGAGCCGCGGCGAGCGTGCATGGGCGCCGCTGGCTGGGCGGCGGGGTAAGCGCCCTCTCGCCGCTGCATGCCGGCAAGCGCGTCTGGGTTGAACGCCCCTTGCGCTACGTGTTCGAGCAGTTGACGCAGCTTGGTGACCGGCGCTGCCAGCACCGCGACGTTGTAAGCGCAGACGACTTTGCCGATCCCCGAGGAGCGGCGGCGTCCTAACACTTCGATCTCGCGGTCTGTGAAGATGCCACTGCTGCCCGCCCACGCGAGGACAGCGCGCTTTGCAGAGTGCAGGCCGATGGTTTTGGCCCCCCTGGGTGAGAGGCCTGCCGCCCTGAGGACGCGTCGCATGGTGGCCACCCACTCGTCGGACTCGGCCGCGCCAGGCGCCGCTGCCGCGGCGAGTCGCCGCGGGGAGGGGGCTGCGAACTCGGCCGTCTCTGGGGGGCCCAGCTGCTCGAGGTCCTAGGAGTAGCCGCTGGCCCAGCACGAGGGCGGCCGGGAGACGCCGCGCAGTGGGGCAATCCACGGCGCGCCGCCTCGCAGGCGCGTCGCTGCGGCCTCTGTGGCTTTTGTTTTGTGCGGTCCCAGACAGGCGCCCTCCGGGCGCGGCGCCTTCCTGGACCCGCCCACCGAAACGGCCCCGCACTGCGTCGTCATTCCGCAGGGCGGCGAACAGCTTGCGCAATTCAGTGCGGATGGCTACCCTATCCAATGGGTTGTTCAGCGCCGTGGCTGCACGCTCGAGCATGCGGATCTGTTCCAGTGTGTAGATCTGGGGCCGCCGCGCGAATGCTGGGGCCTCTCGCCTGCGGGCGAGCGGGGGGTCAGCCCAGCGGGGCGATTGAGGAATCGCAAGGATTCCAGCCGTGCCGCGGGCATTGCGGGGGCGGCCCCCCCGTCCAGGAGGTCCATGACGCGCCTCGCGAGGAGCTAGACCGTCGCGTCATGGTCTTGGAAGCTGCCATGGTCGACGCGGGAGCGCTCTTCGGAAGCCCACGCGAGAAACTTCTCCATGTTCGCCACGTGCATCTGGAGCGTTCGCGCCGACCAGCGCCGCAGGGCGCGCTCCTGGTGTCCCGGCGCAAGGTCGGGCCCGAGGCGGTTCGACGGCTTCCAAGCGCTCCCCCCGACGGTGTCCGGGACCCAGGCCCACCATGGCAAGACCTGATGCAGCGCGAGTCTGCGCTCGTCTGCGAAGCAGAGCACTAGCGGCTTCAGCAGTAGCCCCGCTGTCTGCCGCTGCTCTGGGCGCCTTCGCTTCCGCCGCGGCGCGGGCGCTACATGGCTGGGGCCTCCGTGGCGTCGCGCGCGCCGGGGCGGCGGCCCCCTGCGCCTCTTGGGGCAGGAAGCCGTGCTCCGCGGCTGCCGGGCGAACTGGCGGCGCGGCGCGCGCCCTTGGCGGTCCGGCTCGGAGGCAAGGCGGCCCCTGGGCAGGGGCTGCAACGGCGAGGCACTCGGCTGGCGAGCCGCTGGATCGCCCGCGGCTGTGCAGGGGATGGGCCCCGGGCGCTGGTCGCTGGCCCAACGGGCGCTGCGCGCGTCGCCCCAGCCTGTCTGGGCTGCGCGCCGCTGCGTCTCCTCTGTTGTCCCGGCGTCGCTCGCTGCGCTGGCGGCCTTGTCTAGCGGGTGGCGCCCCGGGGCGGCGCGGGACAAGCCCGCGGCCGTCTCCCGCTCGCGCCAGCAGGCCGAACAAAGAAACAACAATGCCCCACTGGCGGGCGCGGGACGCGCGGCCCGCGCCCCCCACGAACACGAGAACAGAAAAGGCAATGAGATCGCGCCTTTGCCGCGCGCGCTTGCCCTTGCGCTCGGTCCGCGGGAGGGGGCCGGGGTCTCCGCGCTCTCTCCCAGGAGGCGCAGCGCGCGCGGCGCCCCCCGCCTATCTGTCGGCCCCCCGCGCCCTGGCCCGACCCAGCCCGAAGCCGGGGCAGAGGCGATTCTATCTATCTATCTATATATATATATATATATGATATGAAATGACATGATATAATAATGCGCCAACGCGGCTCAGCGCGCCAACGTGGCCCAGAAGCCCTGCGAGCACGGTGGAAAACCAACGGAAAAAACCTGGGGGTCCCAGAAGGATCCGCGTGGTCTCAGGAAGCCCAAAAGGCCCAGAAGTCGATTCACGCCCCAGCCGTCTGGGAGGACCTCGATAGCTCCAGATTCCGAGGAGGCCAGATGGCTCCAGATAAGCTTCCAGGGGCCTCTAGCGGCATCCAGGAACGGCCCCAGCGCGAGCAATAATAAATGTAAAGCCAGCATCGCCAAAGCAACCATTTTACTCATTATTTTGCGCGCCCCTAGAGGATCGTGGGCGGTTCCGGGGAGGCTTCTGCGGACGTCTGGAACCTCCCGAGACGTCTCCGCGGGTCTAGCAGCTTCCAGCAGCGGCCTCAAAAGCGAACGAACGCACATGGTGACGCCGTATGCTCGGAAACAATAGCTCTACTATCTGTCTTGGGCACCCCAAGATTGGTCCGAAATGCCATGGAGGCTCTCGGAGACGCCTCCAGAGGCCCCTGGAGGCATCCAGAAACGCCCCCCCCGGAGTCCCCCGAAGAAACCTCCGCAGGCTTCAGGAAGCGCCCAGAAGCAGCGACGCGGTGCATTGTTTGCCAAGAGTCAGACGAAAACCCGTGCGATCCGCCAGCGGCCTGTCTTCCGCCGACCAGCCTGGCCTCTGGATCGAGAACGCTGGCGGCGCGGGCCGCGAACAAACTCGGCGCCCCATCCGTTGCCGACGCGGCCGCGCGGGAACGCGCGTTGCAGCGCGCCCAAGAGATCACCGTCGGTCATTCCAGGCGCCTGACTCGGGCCAACAACCTGGGCGACGCGCGCGCGGTCGCCGCGGACTTGTAGATTCCCCAAGTCAAAAAAGAATCGCAACAGGCCGTCCCCGGGCATCCCGCGGATGATGGGCGTCGACGACTGCGACGGCGCCCGCGGGCGCTCTGCGTCGGCGCCGCGGTGCCCACGCGCACGGTCGCCCCCGGGCAGAAGAATGTCCTGCCCGGTCAAACCTTTGGAACCAAGTCTGTCGCGCGCAGATGACTCAAACGCGTTCTGCCCGCAGGCTGCCTCGAGATCCCGCGCAACCAAGACTAGCCAGAACCCGTGGGAATAACCCAGTCAGTTCAGCAATCCGACCCAGAAAGACAGTGTCTGATTGTTCGTGCAGTTGCCGTTCCACTGAGGCATCATGATTATAGTTTCCATCAGTAACCGTCTCGCCACTGCACTCGTCAAGCCCATTCTCAATTACTGAACAAGACATTTGGTTTTGAGCAGTATCCGCGGCCCCATGCCCATTATGTGTTGTTTGGGGTCCCATGTGCCCGGCAATATACGCACAGCGAACTCTTTGTCCCACGTGGTGGATTCAATCACTCGCCATGCACTCTCCCACGAACTGCCCAAGCGCCCCGTTGTCGTTCCAGTGCGACCTTGCGAACATCACCACGAAAAAATCGAGCCATATCGCATCCGCGTTTGGTCAGGAGCGGCCCTGCCAGAAACAAGCTCAAGTGATCAATCCTCAAGTTGGACGCGCCATGTTTCTGCACGTGCTCGGGCCGGTCGCTGCGCACTCGCAATGAGGCCAGCATCGGATTTCAAAGGTTTTGTACATCTGGGCACACTCGCCGCAGAAACACACAAATCCCTGTGGCCACCAACAGTGTGTGCTCATTGAGTCTGGCACGTAAGCCAGACACCATTTCATAACAAGTCCCACACGTGTACATGGCGGCGCCCGCTCTGACCTCTGAGCCTTCGTGCGTGTAGCCGTCGTTACGCACCAACTCCAAAGTGTTGATGTCAACCATGCCATAAATTCGGTTGCTTACATCTGACGCACACATGACGCAGTGCCGTGGCATGGCTGATGTATTTCCCACCTAACCAGCAGCAAACTCGATACGTATGGAAATTGCCTCAAAGCTTGTGCCAACACGAGCACGGACAGGCAACAACATGCACTTTTCGTGTATTGGATTTGCCGCTGATTCTCCGAACCGTACTTGCACCTAGGGGACCTTGCATCCACATTGCGCCAACAAAAACGCTGGAAAGCACTGTTTGCGGGGCCACGTTGGCAGACATGCCAGACTCTCCGAACAGGAAGGGACATGGGGGAAGCAGGAAGGAGGCTGAAAGGAACGGCCCCCCCCCGAATTCCATAAACATTGGGTTTCCATTGATTCAAAACTTTGCAAATGCTTAAGACTATTCGGCAACCTGGACATTGCAAACCTTTGAAATGTTTACAACTTCCTGGGTCCTGGATTTCTCGATCTCCCCTTTTCCGCCGGAATTCCAAACATCGGAGGCTTCAAACGTTTCAACACTTTTAGACGATCTTGAGTATTCAAAGCTGTTACCTGGCTTAAACTGTTTGCCCCCCGAGATTCCAGAAATTTGGGCGGGGGGTCGAAAGTTTCAGGCAATAGGGAGCTTTTAAAACTTTCGAGCAGTGTAAGTTCTAGAAGTTCCAAAGCAATGAGCAGTTTGAAAATGTTTCCCAGCCCTCCTGCGGTGGGTTCTCGTTTTGAATAGATCACTGCGGTATCATCCTCCTCTCTTCGCTCCTCGTCTCATCCCACTTCTCTCTTCCCTCCTTCTCTCCTCTTTTGCCGTCGACAGAGCCTCGGCGCTGAGGACCTCGCCATCCCTGGGGGGCTGCGATGTGCGAAACTGTCGCCACTTTAGAAGGCTGCGGGGGGGGGGGCAACAGATTGGGTGCTTGCCGCAAGTTCAGATTAGACCTCGCCATCCCTGAGGGACTGCGATCTGTCAAACTGTCGCCACGTTGGAGGGTTGCTGGGGGGCCAGCATGGTGGGTAGTCGCCGCAGGCTCAGATTAGACCTCGCTATCCATGGGGCGCTGCGATCTGCGAAACTGTCGCCACGTTCGAGGGCTGCTGGGGGGGGGGCAGCATATTGAGTACTCGCCGCAGGCTCAGATTAGACCTCGCCATCCACGGGGCGCTACGATCTGTGAAACTGTCTCGAGGGCTGCTGGGGGGCCAGCATAGTGGGTACTCGCCGCAGATTCACATTTGACCTCGCCATCCCTGGGGATCTGCGATCTGTGAAACCGTCGCCACTTTCGAGGGCTGCTGGGGGGCCAGCATAGTGAGCACTTGCCGCAAACTCAGATTAGACCTCGCCATCCCTGGGGCGCTGCGATATGCGAAGCTGTCGCCACTTTCGAGGGCTGCTGGGGGGGGCAGCATAGTGAGTACTCGCCGCAGGCTCACATTAGACCTCGCCATCCCTGGGGCGCTGCGATCTGTGAAACTGTCGGCACTTTCGAGGGCTGCTGCGGGGGCAGCATAGTGGGTACTCGCCGCGGATTCAGATTTGACCTCGCCATCCATGGGGCGCTGCGATCTGCGAAACTGTCGCCACGTTCGAGGGCTGCTGGGGGAGACCAGCATAGTGGGCACTTCCCGCAGGCTCAGATTAGACCTCGCCATCCCTGGGGCGAAACTGTCGCCACTTTCGAGGGCTGCTGGGGGAGCCAGCATAGTGGGTACTCGCCGCAGGCTCTGATTAGACCTCGCCATCCCTGGGAGGCTGGGATCTGTGCAGCTGTCGCCACTTTCGCCGGCTGCTGGGGGGCCAGCATAGTGGGCACTCGCCGCAGATTAGCCAGCTACTGAGAGCAGCGGTACTCTTCTGTTTCCTCCCACCAGTTTCATCGTCACCCGATTCCCCGTCACCTTCTCCATGCTGCTGATGCCGCTCCCCGCCCCAACAATTCCGTCATTCTCCTGCCCGTTGTTCCCGCCCCCGCTCTTCTTCAAGCCTGGGGCCCCAATCCTCGTCCTGTCGATCGCTGTCCTGTGAGTCGTGCGACGTGCCCGCATCCCATGTAGCTTGCAGAACAAATCGCCGCACCTGCACTGCGGTTGTTCCTGCCAATATTGGCCTACGTCTCTTTCTACTCGATGCACATGGGTTGGGTGCGTCGCGGGGTACTTGAAATATCTGGGGCCCTTGATTTTCAGATCTCCGCATTCCCGACATTTTAGCACCCACTGAAGTCTTTCATAACCTTGGACCGTGGGCGCGGAGGAGGCAAAATTGGAGGATAACGACAGGGCAGGGATGAGAGTAGAGGGCGGGGGGAGGTGGAGGAGGTCGGTATCCACTCGACCGTGGTCGCCCGTGTTCCCATCCAATGTCTGGTATGTGGTTGTGGTCGCCCGTACCACCCCATCCCCCATCCGACCGGCGACAAACCATGAGCAATGCCCCCCCCCACCGCTCATGTCAAACAGAAATACAGCATGCACTTTGCAGCAAAATCTGAATCACGCTCGGGCACCCCACGATCACTTTACATTGCTTTTTGACATGGACGACGGGGGTGTGGCATCATAGTCGACCATGTGCAGGCTTCCCACGATAATCCTGCATTGTTCTTCGACAGGGATGATGAGGGTGCCCTAGAGCGCGCGGCGCACCTCGTATGCGTCGCGCACCTAGCCGGCGTCGCCCGATGGTTGCCGATGGCGCCCCTGCCCATGCTGAGACTCGAATGCTACTGATGTGGTTGGAGGACGGGTGGGAGTGAGCGAAACGACCGCTCTTCGGGGAATGTAGCTTGATTGTTGGTCCATATTAATGAATACGCCCTCCACCACCCGACTGGCAGCCAACCAGGACCCATGCCGACACCCCACCCACGCCGTCCATGCCAGAAAAAATAACATGGCGCCCCGTGTGCACCTTGCATACTTGTGTTTGACAGGGACGGCGAGGGGGGACTCATATTGTCCGCTCTGCACAGGCCTACCATCCCTGTCTTAATAAACACAAAAGACACTGCGCGGAAAAATCTGGACAGTGCGCAGGCGCCCCACGATCGCTTTGCATTGGTTTTTGGCTTGGACGGCGGTGGTGACCTCAAAATGTCCACTCTGCGCAGACCCACTCTTCCTGTCAACACACACTGCAATTCACACTGTGGGGCAAAATCCGGTTCATGCGCAGGCGCCCCGCGATCATGTTGCAGGTTTATGAAAGCGGGGGCGGGGGGGGGCCTGATATTGGCTGCTCTGTGCAGGCTCGCGATCCTGGACAAAAAAACGAACAACGTGCACTGTGCGGCAAAATGTTGATCATGCGTGGGCGCCCCGCGATCGCTTTGTTGCATTGGTGTTTGACAAGGCGAATGCCCTCATATTGTCTGCCCTGTGTTTCCGTCGGGACTGATGAACTTAGTGGGATCGGGGCCCCAGGCTCGGAGACTGCCTACGTGTTGAAAGTGCGGGCGGGAATGAGCGACATGGCTTGTGGCTTGGGATAACTTGACCTGGATCATGCGTGGGCACCCCCGCGATCACGTGGCAGTGGTTTTTGACAGGGGCGACGGGCAGGCCCAGCAGACATCATGATGGCCATTCCGCCGCGATTGTGCGTTGGTTTTCGACAAGGGTGGTGTGGGGGCTGACGTGGCGCACCTCGCCCCAGCGCCGCGCACCTGGGGACTGTCTTGGTTCACAATAGCTGCCCATCCAAAGACGACCGCTGAATATGCTGAGACTCGGATACTAATCACATTTCGGGAGGGCGTGCAGGAGTGAACCAAACAGTTTGCGTCTGGGGGAGGTCTCTTGACCCTTCCCCACAACCCCTACGTACCCTTGGGATTCCACGGGGGCCGCGGGTCGTTAGAGAGTCCAACAGGGCCTCGGCGGGGGCGACGCAAATTGACGACGCCACCATCTTTGATCGATGGCCTGAAACACGGCCCCAAAACCGCCCGAAAAACTATCCAGAGAACCCCGCGAAGGTCCCATCGACAAATGCTCCAAGCGACCCATGGAGGCATCCACGGGGACTCCGGCCCACGCAGACTCCCCGAGATCTCCAAATTATGCAGCGCTCCCCCGTTCAGGGCAGCTCCGCTGGGCATAGCGTCTGGATGGGCTGGTTGCGATACTTTTTGGCTAGCGGGCGCGCGACACGAATCGAACGCCGAGTGTGCCAGGGCGGGCCGCGCCGGTAGCGAAGTGAATAGCAGCGCAGGCGGCGGCGCGCGAGGAGCCGCGACACCGACCAGGCGGTCAGCAGCAGAAGAGCGCGCTGCTGGCAAAGGCCACGTGAGCGCAGCAAACCTGGCGAACAGGGAGCACATGCAACGCCCCAGGAAACTCGAGGAGGACGCAGGAGAGGACGGAGGCGGGCGATGGTGGACCGTCGCACCGAACGAGATACCGCTGCGCCGATGCGGAAGACGCAGCCGCACTGGCGCGAGGAAGGCGAACGGGTGGCCGTAGAGGGTGACGGTAACGCGCAGGCGGGCCCCGTGAAGCAGCACAGACGGCACCCTGGGTTAGCGGAACAGCAGGAAAGAGGCGACCACGCCAGGCGGCAACAGTCGTCCAAGTAGCCGTGGTCAGCGCATCCCAAGGGACAACCTTGCCGCGCAGGTGGCCCCCGCGAGCGAGAACCAGAAGACAAAGCTGATCGGCGCGAACGGACCGCGCGTGCGAAGACGCCCACGGGTGAAAGCCCAGCGCGCACCCGGGGCCATGGAGAAACCTTGTCGAACTGGTAGGACTCCAAAAAGCCGTCGGCTGATACCCTGCGCTTCACGCGAGCGAGCTCGAAGGCAAGAAGGAGCCGCGCGAGAGAGCCGCGCAAGTGAGCGCCGCCAATCGGGCAGCCCGAGGGCGGAGCGGCGGGGGGCCGCGCGAGGCCGGCGGGCGCCCGCAAGTGCCTGCGAGGGGGGCCGCGCCGCCTTGGGCGCAGCGGGCCGCTGGCAGGGGTGGGGCCAATGCGCCCAAACAACAAGCGCGAACCCTTGCGGCCATCGCGCGGCGGGGAGGGCGGGGGCGAAGCCCCGGGGGGGCCGGCGCCTCGCCGACTCGCCGACAGGACCTATTCGAAAGAGGTTCTTAGGAGGCAGCTGACCGCTGCAAACAATCGAAAGGCCTCGGCCAAGGAATGCCCGCGGTAAACAGCTGATCGCTGCAAGCACTCGACATGTCTCGGCAGAGGGATACCCACGGTGAGCAGCTGATCGCTGCAAGCACTCGCAGAACCTCGGCAGAGGAACACCCGCGGCACTCAGCTGATCGCCGCAAGCATTCGGAGAGCCTCGGCAGAGGAATGCCCGTGGCCCGTGGTAAGCAAGAAACGCGGATAGATCCGGCTTAAAGGGTCGCAGGAAGACGGGGTCAAGGGCTCCGGTCGCAATGCTTCCTGGCGCGCGGCTCTCGATCGTTTCGTCTGCAAATGCTCTCGAGGCCTCGGCAGAGGAATGCCCGAGGTGGACAGGCAGCTGATCGTTGCAGATACTTTGGAGACCCCGGCAGAGGCGCGCCCAAGGTGATGCCGTCACCACGGGCAGGCAACGAGAGCGGGGCGCAGGCGGCGGGGGGCGCCTGCCCAGGGGGAGCGTTCGACGACGTCGCTGCCGAACAACTCGGCAGCTGCAGCGGCAGGAGCGGCAGCCTGGGCCACGGGCCGCCAGACGGCCGGCTGTCGCTGCGCCCATCGGCCTCCGCCGCGCCCCCACCGAGGCGCGCCGCGCCGCTGCGCCAGGGCTGCGGCCGGAGCGGCAGCCTGGGACGCTGCCGCTCATCGCCCAGAACCTGCTTTCGCTGCACCCGCCGGCCTCCGCCCCCTCCCCGCCGCGGCGCACCGCGCAAGCTGCGCTGTCGCTGCTGCGACGGGGCCAGCTTCGTCGCGAAGTCCAGGCGCCTGCGCGAGGCGATGCGAAGTCCAGCCGCAGCCTCCACGTCGCGACGAGCGATTTGAAAGCGGCCCCCCACGTGCACGGTCGCGCCAGCGCGTTGGTCGCGCACTGCTGGACCTTCTCTGCCAATGCCATCGGCGCCAAAGGCGGGGGCCGCGAGGAGGGCGCGGCGTCCGCGAAGTGGCCTCCAGACGCCTGCCGATGGATGCAGCTGGCGAGCCGCCTCCGCGCGTCTGCGCCCGGCGCTGCCCTGCGCCGCGGCCTCTGGGGGGCTCGTCGCTCAGGGCGCCGGCAATGTCGAATGAATCGCGCGTGGCCCCGTCGCCGGCGGCAGGGTCAGTCGAGGAGGTGGGCGGGGGGGCGGTCGCCCTCTGCTCGGCTGGCGCCCCGCGCCTCTGTGCCGGCGCCTGCTCTATCCCCGGGTCGTCGGCGTCGGCGTCGGCGTCGTCGGCGTCGGCGTCGTCGTCGCCGTCGTCGGCGTCGGCGTCGACATCGGCGTCGGCGTCGTCGTCGGCGTCGACGTCGTCGGTCGCCAGCCGCCTGTCAGACCCCGCCTGGCCGTCGACGTTGCCGCGCGCCGGGTTCCTCTGAAGGATCGCAGGTTCTCGGGGCCAGGCCTGGTGTCCAGCCGCTTTCAGGCGGACGCGCCAGCGTCGCACTCTGGCCGTCGCGCCGTCGCTCCTTGGCGCTGGGATTCGCGCTGTCGCAGGCGAGGGCGGCGTCTCGAAACAATTCGATGAGGGGGGGCGGGAAGATGGGGTCGAGGGCCCCGGTCGCGCTGCTTCCTGCACGGGGCGCGGCTCTCGATCGTTCCGTCTGGATGGCCGCGGCCTCCGTCGTCTCGCGTCTGCGACGGAGGATCCGCCGCTTCCCCAGGGCGGTCTGTCCCCGGGTCGTCGGCGTCGGCGTCGGCGTCGTGAGCGTCGTGGTTGTCGTCGTCGTCGTCGTCGTCGGCGCTGGCGTCGGCGTCTGTCCCCGGGTCGTCGGCGTCGGCGTCGGCGCCGTTGGGGTCGTCGTTGTCGTCGGCGGCGTCGGCGTCGTCGGCAGCTGCGCCGTCGGGTCCTTGCCTGGCCGGTAGAAGGTCAAAGGGGGCAATGGGGGTGACGCCGCTTTCGGATGTTTCCTCTGGTGCGTCGCGTGAGAGGGGGGGAGCTTCGCCCCTGCCCCCCCCACCCTGGGTGCGCGACTGATCGCCGCAAGCAAAGATGGAAGAAGGGCCACGGAACTCTCCGCAGGGGGTGGCGGGTGGGCTGGAAGGTCGTCGCCAGTTTCTATCTTGCTTGGGCGCGCGACTGATCGCCGCAAGCACATTCACATGATTCGCTGCGCTCCACGACCCCCCCTGGGTGAGTGACTGATCGCCGCAAACGCAAATGGAAGAAGGGCCTCGCGATTCTTCACGCGGGGTGGCGGGCGGGCCGGAAGGTTGCATCGATCCGCAAGTACAGCTGGAAGAGGAGCCTCGGGACTGCAGGGGGTGGCGGGTGGACCGGAAGGTCGTCGCCAGCTTCTATCTTGGGCGCGCGACTGATCGCTGCAAGCGCATTGACTCATTGACATGATTCGCAGCACCCCACGATTCCCCCCTGGGTGAGCGACTGATCGCCGCAAGCACAAATGGAAGAAGGGCCTCGCGATTCTCCGCGCGGGGTGGCGGGCGGGCCGGAAGGTCGTTGCGATCGGATCGGTCCGGCTCGAGGGGGCGCAGGAAGACGGGGTCAAGGGCCCCGGTCGCAATGGTTCCTGGAGCGCGGCTCTCGATCGCTCCATCTGAAGCACGGCCTCCGTCGTCTCTACTAGGCGCCTCCTCAGGGTCGCGACAGGGCAGAGCTGGCGCGCCGTTCGTGCTGTCCTTCCCCAGGGGTGCGACTGATCGTCGCGACCGCGCTGACGTGGTGCGACGCGTCCCCGGGCCCCTCCCTAAGCGGGCGTCTGACGGCCACGATGGCAGAGGAGCGGGGGGGCTCGTGCCTGGCAGCACGACCAATAATCGCAACTGCATCGATCGGGTAAGCGGTCTTCCCAAGGGTGGCGGCTGATCGTCGCAAATGCATCGAACATGGGCGGATGACCACGGCCTCCGTCGTTGCGTGTCTGCGTCAGAGGAACCGCCGCTTCCCCCTGCTTCAGCTCCCGCTCAAGCTCCCTCAGCTCCAGCTCCCGCTCAGGCCCAGGTGCGGTCGGGGAGCAGTGGGCCGCGGCGGCCGCCGCCGCAGCGGCGGCGGCGCTGGCGGCCGAGGCAGCGGCAGCGGCGCGAGCGGCCGCGGGCCCCAGCGCGGCAGCCCGAGCAACGGCGGCCGCGGCGCTAGCCGCGCAGCTGGCGGCAGCAGCGGAGCCAGCGCCTGCGGCGGCCGCGGCAGCCGCCGCGCTGGCGGGCAGGCCCAGAGGCGCCGCGGCGGCGCCGGCGGCGCCAGCGGCCCACGCGGCGCCAGCAGCGCCGGCGGCGCCCGCGGCAGCCGCGGCGCGGGGAGCGCCGGCGGCGCCAGCGCCGGCCCAGGGCGCCCGCGGCGGCCGGCGGCGCCTGCGGCGCCCACGGCGGCCGCGGCGCCGGCGGCACCGACGGCGCCAGCGGCGCCAGCGGCGCCAGCGACACGAGCCGCCCAAGCGGCCGCCCGCTGCCGCCGGCGCTGCGCCGCGGCAGTCGGCGCCGGGCGGGCCCGCGCCTGGCCGTGGGCGTGCTCGAGCCCTGACCCCGGAGGGAGGAACACCCCCAGGAGACGGTTTGGGCCAAAAGGGCTACGGACGCTGGTGGAGATACATTTTTTTGGTCGCGGCCGCGGGCGAGAGCGCACACGGCGAGTCGTAAGTCCGGGGCGCGGGCCTACTAATTGACGAACTGGTGCAGATACACGAAGCGTTAAGGATTAGGGGTAACACTTGGTTTTTCAACACTGTCCTTCTGTGGTTCAAAACGGCTGTTGGGTGTCTCGAAAGACATGATATGTATTCAGCTACCTCACGCGTGATTAATTCGCGCCAGTGTTTTTCCAACTGGACCCGGCAGCTGCTCCACGTAGCAACTAGCACGTAGGCTATCAATCAAGGCAAATACCGCGTGCATCACCCTGCTCGGATTGAGCGAGCTTGAGCACGTCAGTGCTACGTGTTGACATGGAGGGTCGAACTTGCCTGGTGATTCCGCGTGGGAGTCAGAAAACATGCAAAAGTTGGTGCGTCCCTCGCGCAGATCGTGATTCGACGGGTTGCTCAATCGGCTTGCTCATACGTGTACGAACAGTACTGCGTACTCAATGAATTTAAGTGCGTACTTCAACCACACTATTCCACGCCTACCTGGTCCAAGCCAGCGTGCTTGCCAAATGGTCTAGGCATGTTTGCCTCCAGCAGTTGCTTGACGCATTCACTACCGTACTGGCGACCAAGTACGACTCCTCATCGCAATTGCTGAATTAGTTTGCAAACGCATAACGGTAACTGAGTGATCTTGTGTGCCCTACACCGGCTGTCTGACCTGTTTAACGTACTCTCAACGAGCTTGCTTGCACCTTCAAGGATCAACATGTATGAGCCTTGGCACGCCGCTTGTAGATGTATGCCACCGTGCCGCGAGGCCCTGAACAGAGTGTTCTGAGGTCCCTTCAAGGTCTCTGCGTTGAGCATTGTGAATATGCCACCGTGCCTTCAGCACGTACCGGAGCGTCCCAAGGCTCACATCGATGTGGGCGTGTGAGAAGGATTGTAGACATCGTACGAGCCCAGGCCGCCAATTCGCCGGAATTTCCGGGCGCTCCTGGTCGCTTCTGGCGTTTCTCGACTGCGCCTCTGGGAAGCCGCACCCGCCCGAACCGACTCCCGCATCGCTTCCCTGTGGCCCCTGGGGCCCCCGAAGGTGCCTGCAAGGAAACTTCCCCGGGACGCCCGAAGGTGCCTGCTGGACGCTTCCCCGAAGGCGCCTGAGTGGATGCTTCCCTGGGGCCTCCTGGAAGTGCCTGCCGAGAGGCTCCCCTGGGGCGCCCGAAGATACCTGCCGGATGCGGAGGGGGAGCGGCCACCGGCTCCTTGTGCCCGACGCCGGCCCCCGCCGCGAGGGCCTCCAGCGCCGCGTCCTCGTCGCAGCAGACCTGCGCGCCCCCGCTCCGCGCCCCCGGGGCCAGGAGAGCGGGCACGCGGCCGGGGAGCCGCGACGGCGCCGCCCGCCCAGAAGAGGCCCTCGGCCCCTGTGGCGCGGGAGGGTGGCTCGGCGAACGGGCGGGGGCATTTGCTTCAGCAGAGGCGTGTCGACGCGTGATGCGAAGTTCCCTCCTCCTCTTCCTCTTCCTCCTCTTCCTCCTCCTCCTCCTCCTCATCCTCCTGCTCCTCCTCCTCCTCCTCCTCCTCCGCAGATTCGCATCACTGGCGGATGCAAATTGCCGATTAAAACCATGCGGGGGGCGTGCACGAAAACGCTCTGAATTTGGAAGCCTGCGACGCGAGACCACCCAAGGCACACGACGGATGCCCATTCGATGCTGTTCGGGGGAGCCGACGCGTGTGGAGACTCGGCATCTCCAGACATCGTGTAACACGCTGAAGATCGCCGCGGCCGTCGTTGGACTGCCACCGGCACCTGCGGCACCTTTCGCAACAGCGAGGTTGCCATCATGAGCTGCACCGTGCCCGCCCTCCTTATATCGGTAATGGTCCTCCACTTCCTGTTTCGCGGCAGTTTGCCTGGGCGTCGTTTCCAAATTGGCGTTGTGCAGATATCCAAAAAGCCCGCAATTCCAATCCGCGCTAACTTCCATATTGATTGAATGACTCGTAGAGCTTCCCTAAGAGCGAAGCGGCGACGCTAGAGAGTAATTCCGGCGCGCTGGCGGGCTAGTTGGCCCGAAAATATCGACGGAAGTTCTGTCTTGGCTTGGCCTTTTTAAATTGAGTTTCTCGAAATTCAAAAATTCTTTGGAGCATTAATATTGGTTCCCCCATTTTCGATCTTACTCCCGCTCGGCATCTTGAAATCAGGTCGATCGGGTGGGCACTGCTATCAAACAGCATGTGGGCGGGATCTGGCGCTGAGTGTCATCTTGGCAGATGCTGTCGGTTTTCTTAACTCGGGTTGCAGATGAGCTACAGGGCTGTTCGGCACAGCAATCGAAAAGGAAATCATCCGAAGCGCTAGCCCCAAGTATCTAGATGTCTGAGATCGGTCTGCTACTAGAGCTGGGACCAAACAGCTATTCGTACTCTGCTGATTATTTCAGAGATGCTGATCGCTTTCTCTATTTTTCGAGCTGTAGGCTGGCTATGGAGCTGGAAAGCACTCTTCGAAACAAAAAGTCATCAGTACATTCGCCTACGGTATCGAGATGTATCAAGTCGGCCTGCAACCATAGCTGCGACTGAGAAATATTCGCACTGTACATATGTTGCGAGAGATGATGTGCGTTGAGTTCTAGACCAGCTATGGAGCTGAGATGCACACCAATCGACCGGGAATGCTGAAAACATGTAAAGTATCTAGACGCCTGAGATCGGTATGATACCAAAGCTGCGACCAAATAACTATTTGCAACTTTTCATTATTATGAGAGACGGTGCTGGGTTTCTATACGTAATTCGAGTCATAGGCAAGCTGGGGAGCTGGGAAGCACACTGCTCAACAGAAAACCATCAGATACTGTCGTCTACTGTGTCGGAACGTCTAAGATTGGTCTGCTACCAGAGCTACAACTGAACAGCGACTTGCACCCTGCATTTTTTGTGAGAGATAATGTTTGTTTTCTGTGCTAAATTCGAGCTGTAGGCTAGATACCGATCTCAGACATACACCAATCGACAGGAAATGCTGAGAAACGCTGGTTGGTAGCATGTAGACGGCTACGATCGGTCTGCTACCAGAAGTGCAACTAAAAAATACTTGCGCTCTTCAAATTTACCATAGGCGGTGATGGCTTTCTCTACTTCATTCGAGTTGTACGCAAGCTACAGAGCTGGGAAGCAGACTGTCCGAATGGGGATGATCACGAGGGCTAGTCTTCAGTATCAAGACGAACTCGAGCTGTGGACAAGCAAGGAGATGTGAAGCACATATCCATGAAACCGCACCCTCCTATTTCTCTTCCTATTTCTCCTCCTCGTCCCCGTCCTCCTCCTCCTTCTTTTCCTCCTCCTCCTCCTCCTCCTCATCCTCCTCCCCCTTGTCCTTCCCCTCCTCCTCCTCCTCCTCCTTCTCCTCCTCCTCCTCGTCCTCCTCCTCCTTCTCCTCCTCGTCCTTCTCCATCATCCCCATTGTCATGTTTATCATGCTCCTCCTCCCTCTCCCTTTCATCCACATCCACCACCTCCTTTTGTTCCTTTTCCTCCTTTTCCTTCTCCTCCTCCTCCTCCTTCTTCTCCTCCTCCTCCTCCTTCTCCTCCTCCTCATCCTCCTCCTCCTCCTCCTCCTGCTCCTGCTCCTGCTCCTGCTCTTGCTCCTGCTCCTGCTCCTGCGTCTACTCCTCCTCGTGCTCCCGTTCCTGCTCCTGGTCCTGGTCCTGCTCCTCCTCCTGCTCCTGTTCCCGCTCGTGTTCCTCCCCCTCCACCTCCTCCTCCCCCTCCTCCTCCTCCACTTCCTCCTCCGCCTCCTTTTCCTCCTCCTTCGCCTCTCCTCCTTCCTCCTCCCTCCTCCTCCTCCCTCCTCCCCTCCTCCTCCCCTCCTCCTCCTCCTCCTCCTCCTCCTCCTCCATGCACACACACACACAGGCACGCGCACACGCGCGCACAGAACCGCAAACGCAGTGGGGGTCCTCCGAGGCTCCCCGACACGGGCCTGCCCACAAAAAGGCCACGACGTTGCGGCAACTCCAACAACTTGTCACCCGCGCACTGACAAAAAAACATGACATAAAATTGAAGGAATTCCGACACGCAGTGCCCGCCGGTACCCACGCATCCCGGCGCACAACGACGATTATGTATATCGCAAGGGAGCTCTACGAGTTCCCGGCGGTAACCAAGGTTGACGGTTTACCGCCGGCTTCCAGTTATGATGGAAGGCCCATTTGAGGTCTGCGATAGCTTTAAGCCAGCCTAATGACAGATGGTGCTACTGGCGATGGTAAGATGCCTGATGACGTCGGTGCGCGTGAGGCCGATGATAAGCCATTGCGCAATCCATGCTGACCAGCGTATGAAAACATGTTGACCTTCAGGCCCCCTTGACATCACTCAACCAACACGCCTGGTCCCGATCAACATCTCTACTCGGGGAGGTGATTATGTGGACAAAGCAACCATGTAAGGGATCGCCCAAACCTGGAAGGTACTAAGAAGGCGAATTCACGGGCAGTCGACACATCTAGAAAGGACGCTTTCAACCAAAACGCGCACGTACATGCCAGCCTCCCCCTGCACTGCCTCGACTCTCTCGGGCCAACCTTCACTCTTTCATAATTCCTCCAGTGCTTGGCTTGTGGGAAGTGCTGGCTAGGACTGGGACATGGCAAGCAGATACCCCTGATAATGTCCGCACCTAACTGCTGAACCTCCAGTACCACATACCTGCCTGCGGGAACGGTCCTCATGTGTGGTCTTGTCATGCGACTGCATTCCGTCTGCTACGCAATAGAAAATCCTGCAGTGCTGCTCATGGCACGAGACCGCAGATGATGCAACCCCCTCCCGCAGACCACGGCCCGCATCAGCGCATCGCGTGCTGCTGCGGGATCCATCTGCACAGCTGGCACAGATCAAAGAAGCAGAAGCGGTAAGAACAGAGGATGTCAACGACCAGGGCTCCGACTCCCGTTCCGCTTTCCTGTCTCTGCATCCCCTTCCGCCTTCACCGAGCCTTGCCTTGCTACTAGCCTACTAGTATACTGCACCTGGACGGAAGAAAATACGGATGCACAGCTGGGCCTCGTGCAGGCCAGAGATCTCTCGGCAAGGCGCAAGCGATAGGACCACGCCCGCCCTCCCGACTCACCATGCCATAGAAGCGGGGGAGCTCCGAATAAGCACCCGCACCGTGCCAAGTGGCAGCGAATTTCAAGCCCCCGACAAGGCCTTTGCAGGAGGATGTCGCTGACAGACGGGCGGCCCAGGGAGGCTGACGGCAAGAAGGGATGCGGGTGAGGGCGACTCGGAAGACAAGCTGGGTACCTTCCATACCCCGCCTGGGCGAGGAGCGAAGAAATGGAGCAGTGCGGAATAGCAGGAGAAGCAGTCCGGGGAGCACGGGGCAGGGGCATGCATGAGGAGAGGGAGACGTGGACGGCATGATCCGTTCGCTTTGTCCGTGGGCGTGCTCGCTTCTCTGCTCCTCGTGTGTGCAACGTTCTCACTCAAGTCCCTTGCGAAGTCGCATCGGCGATGCGCCCACGGGGGCAGGCAAAGAAGGTGGGCCTTCTCAGTTGGCTCAGAAGGCATCCTGCCCGTCTGCGAAACTTCCCGAGTCTTCTCCGAAGCCCCGCTACCGTCTGAGAAGGCCCGCCTCCTCTCACTTCCCCCCTGGGCGCGCCGCCGGACACATGTGAGATTTCCCCCCCTGCCAGATTTGAAAGGGGGGCGACCGGCAGCCAGTCGGCGACCAGCACGGTTTCCCTCCACGCCTGCCCTGCCCAAGCTGGAAGGACCAGCACATGTGACGTAAACCTGCCGAATGCCTTCGGCCAGATGGCCTGGCCGTCCGAAGGCGGGTGTGGCAAAGCGGAGTTGGGTTTCTGAAGGCAGCGTGCCCCGGTATCTATCACTTGCAGCAACTGCGCACACAACTCGCACTACGGTGTCTTAGCAAATGTTATACTTACTCGTAGAATCCGCCGGCTTTGTCGGCGTGTGCGAGCCTCTGTTTGGTTTGACTCGTCGTCGTCGTCGTTGTCGTCTTCGTCGTCGTCGTCTTCGTCGCCGTCGTCGCCTTCGCCGCCGCCGCTCCCCCTTTCCATGGGCCCGCCTCCTCAAGCGCGCAAGCCGGCTGACGACCTCACCATGGTGCTGCGCGAAGAGGGGCCCCTGTGGCCTTTTGGGTTGCCAGGCCGACGTCCGCCGCAAATTGGTGAAGGCGCAGCAGGCCTTCGCGCCGCTGGCCGTCCCCATCTTCGGTTCCCCAGGCTATAGCGGAAGAGTCCATGGGGATGACATTCGCCAAGACCTCCGCGTTGTCTCCACAGCCTGTTCGCAGTGGCGGGATGGCGAGGTCAGCTGGACAAGGGCTGGCTCCCACTCGAGGCCAAGCACCACCGAGTGCTGCGCCACATTCACGGCTCAATGCGCTTCGGGGCCCCCAGCACCCTGACGGACCGCCTTGCAGGCCTAGCCCCTAGCCTCGCAACTGCGAGCTCCACCGCTTGTGCAGCGCTGCGTCGCAGCCGTGCCCAAGTCTGCGTCTGCTCAATAGCTCGAACCTCCGGCAGCTGGCAATCGCCTTTCCGACAAACGCCCAGACCCTCGGGGACCCATTCCACTTCCCGGGTGCCTGGCGCCAGTTCATTGTGTCGGAGCCCGCGAGGTGGAAGCGCCTTTGTCACGCACGTCGCGCTTCTCCGAGTGAGGCCCCGCAGTCCGAGGCGACGCGTCGGCTGCGAGGAAAGCGGCTGCCCCCGTCTGGCCGGCTGACCGCGCCGGTCTCGACTCTGACGTGCCCTGACCGCCAGAAGAAATACCGCAGCCCGAAAGGCCTGGCCGCCCACGGGAGGCACGCGCACAGCATACAAGTACTTACGCGGTATCAGATCCTTGGCACGGAGTGCCCAGCTTGTTCGAAGGACTCTTTTCACGCGCCCTCGCGCGCGCCGTAACCCCCTTTTCGGTAAGCGGCGTGGGGCCCAGATGATGCAAGGAGGTGTTCATGCCTTTGCCGCCTCCCCGGTCGCCGACGCCGACAGGGCCGACGCGGCGTCCAATCGCGGCCACACAGCGCGGGGCGAAACGCGCACGCGCGCACTGTGCCCGCCACTCCCCGCAGCAGCGGTGCAGCCCGCCGACGCTCCGACAAGGGCAGCGGCCCCCCATCGAATTTAGCGTCCATGTCTACCGCCCTAGGCTGGCGCCCACAACTACTGCCTGGGTCGGGCCTCCTGTGTTCCACTGTGCACGGCCAGGGCAGCTCTACATCTGTCATTCTCCCGAATTGAATCGGAGATTTTTCCACACACGTGGTGTTTTTGTTCCCATCTGACTGTGCTTGCTCACCGAGCCAGCGAACCCTGCAGGCCTCGCACTGCGTTGCCAACTTCATTGCACATGGGCTCTAGGTTCGCCTTCAATCGCATCGAATCGAACCACCACAATCACTATTCATCCCCCTCGTCCGCCACAATCATCCTCATCTTCTCATCCTCCGCCTATTTCTCCTCCCCCTCCTCCTCCTCTTCGTCCTCCTCCTCCTCCTCTTCATCATCATCACCATCACCATTGCACATGTGGTTTTCGGAGTCGTTGTCCCCTGCCGTTGATGGCACATTTATGGCCTCCAGTGCGCCATCTCAGCGAGCACAAGAGGGGCCTCAAACGGCCCAGGAGAGCAACAACCTGGCCCAGAACGGCCTCAAGGCCTCGAGATGACCAAACGGGCTTCACGAACGTCCACAATGGCACCTGAAGGGGCCCAGACAAGTCGGCCCAAGACGGCACCAATACCAAAATGGCCCGGGGGAAACCTGAGACGGTATCAGAGGGCCACCGGAGAGGCCCAGAAAGCCAAGCAGGCGGAGGAGCGGGGACATGATGGGGGGGGCTGCGGAGGAAGTGGTGGAAGAAGCCCCAGCAGAGCAGCAGGAAGGGGACGAGGGGATGCAACCCGAGAAGCTCCATCACGGCATGCAGGAGCACGCCCAGCGGACCAAGAGAGGCGTGCCAGCCGGTCTGGCTGTGCTGCCGCGCCACTGTCGTGGAGCCTTCGCAGGCACGGCACCTCCCCGGCGGGCCTGCTCGCCCTCGGCCCGCGCCGGCGCGCGCAGCGCCTCTGGCAGCAGGGGCGTTGCGGCGATGATCATCGCCGGCGCGCCAGCGCGGGGGCCGCATGGCGGAGAGTAGCCAGCGCAGCGCTGCCAGGGGCACGGCTGGTAGGGGCCTCTCTCATCCCATGCCTCTTTCCTCCTCTCCCCATCTACTCCATCAGCCTCATCCTCATCCTCTCGTCCTCACGATCGCTCAACATGACACACGTGTTACACATATACACATTATTATTCCTCAGGGCCTGGTAGTCGCAAGACACACGCTGTACACACGAATGGTGGCTCCTGCTATGCAGAAGCTCGGCCAACTACACTGCCAAAGCGGTTGCGGGCAACGCCTTTTGCTATGACGTGGGATCGGCCGCTGCGTTGAGCGGCTCGGCGAAGCTCCCTGTCGGCTCCGTCGAGGTTCGCCACCGTGGCTGGCGGGAGTCGCTGGCAGTGCCGGAGGACCCAATCCCCTGCATCGAGGGCGGCGCTGGTCTGACAGGTGTGCACGACAGCGGACACGCTGTACAAAGTCGGTCTGACAGCAGGGACAGACGGCGGAGGGGACGAACTCGCGGATTATATTCCGCTTGAGGCGCTTGACCCTCGCATGAGATTCAAGAGCGCGCGAAGACACAAAAGCGCAATCGCAGTCTGGACAGACAAACGGGCACACGGCGCCACAACTAGATGCATCCTTCCGGCGATCGCAGACTGATTCGGTGAAGAAAAATGCGTCCAGCATTGTGCTCCACTCACAAGGCTGCGACATTTTGTCGTGCCAGAACTGCGGGGCCGGCGAATAGGGAAGGCCATTGGCTAATCGCAAGGAAGTTCAAAAGTACATCGACATCACTGGCCAGCTGGGTGACCCATGGCAAGCGGCTGGAATCACAACCGGCACGAAGATGAAGTAGAGCTAAAAGCTCAGCCGGACGATCGCGGCACACCCGCGCAGCGAAAGCAAGCCGGGCGCGCGCGAGGAGGCAGTCGAGGCTGGGCTGTTGCAGCGTGTCCCTGATTTGCCTGTCGGTGGTGCTGTTCTCTGGACTGAAACGGGGGACGCTGGCTATGCGCCGCAGACCTCGCATATAGCAGCCGCTCATGGCCTTCAGGTCGCGCCCCGTCGGAACGAGGGTGTGCCCGGCGAACAAAGCCGATCGAAGAAAGGCCAAACGGTGCTGGACGCTCAAGAGGTCGGAGCCGAAAGTCTTGCACGCCAAGGGGGCGTACGCCGCCAGTGCAGAAGAAACGCGATGCCTGGTATTAGCAAACGTGTCCCCGTTACCCATGACGCATACGAAATAGCCAAGGTGCTTGTACTCCTGCACGACGGACAGCCAGACGTCGTCCCGGCGAGGAACACGAATGGCAAGTTGACCGTCAGACTGGCGACGACGGTGAAGGTGAGCAGCAGCACCAGGACCACGGCATTTCAAGAGGCACTCGCTTTTGCCTGGCTTCCACTTGAGCTCCAGGTGCAGATTGTCGAAGATCTCGATCAACACATCCAGCTGCTTGGGCGTGTCCGCCACGAGGACGATAGCCTCGTCGTCCACAAATGTGGCGTCCAATGTCGGCACCGCGCTCTCGTTCGCGGGGTCTGGGTCAGCCCAGAAGGCAGCGTCGGGAACGCGAAGACGAAGGGATATGCCTTTTTCCTCGCAGACGTGGTGCAACAAAGAAAGGGCAACGGAGTAGTGGCTATTGAAGGTCGTGGCCCCCAGCTTGCAGCCTTGACGCCCACCTGTCGCACTCGCTACGGGGTCCCCATCGGCGCCGACGGCGAACCAAGCTCCAGCGTGTAACGCCTGAGCCATTTCCACCGCTTTCTCGTTGACGCCCCAGCCGAGCAACACTGGGCCATGTGTCTGGAGGTAGCTGGCGATCCAGGCGGCAGCGGGTCGCGACACGCCCAGAGCCTCGAACGCAGCGGCCGGATCCTCGGGGGGCATCGGGCCGAAACCAAAAACAATCTCCCGTATGGCTTTGTCGAAAGCCTTGACAAGATCAAGGAACAGCACGAAAATTGACTTCTTGGACGCCGTGGCGAACGAGATGAACAGGCGAACGACCATCGAAGCGTAGTCCGCGCCGCGTTTGGCCACGGCGCCGTACTGGGATCGCGGGATGTGCGCAGCGCACGCTAGATCGATGGACTCTTTGATGATGGAGGTCAGTCCCTTCGAGCAGGTGTCGGCGAGGAGGATGCCTCTGTGGTCGTCGCAGTGAGTGGGCTTGCCCTTGTTCTTGTAAACGTTCTGCATGCGCCCGCCCCTCCAGCAGATGGGCCATGCCCCGGTGTCGTGTATCCTCTGGTTGATGCTGGCGTAGAGGATGGCAGCCGGAGCAGCACCGGCGACGAGGAGCTCGGCAGGGATGCGGTCGCGGCCAACCCCATTACCTATTGCGCCCGAGCTGCGCGAACGCAGTCTGCGTTGCGGCGGGGCCCACGTCGAGCTTCGCCTTGGAGAGGGATGCCTGTTCGAGAGGTGTTTGAACGAGGGCCTCTGCGGTGGTGATCTGGCCGCTGTGGACGCTCGCGTAGTGCTCGGTCCAGCGGCGCTGGATGTCGGCAGGGTCAGTGGCAAGGGACCCGTCGATCTGCTCGACCACGGGGCTCGCCCTGGGGCGGGCGCCTCCGAGGGAGCGGACCACAGCAGACGCAGTTCGAAAGTCTGCTCGGCCCATGGCACGGTCAGCCTTGAGGACTAAATTGTCCAAGAATTCCTGGCGGTCTCGTTGGAGTAGGGGGCGCAGGCGGCGCTGGATGTTCAGGATGGCAGCCTCGGCTACGCAAACACGGCGACGGACCCAGTGCAACGTGCGAGAGGCATCGATGACTGCGCCCTGCCAGAACAGCTTCCGCGCCGGCGCCGCTGCACAGCGCCACGCGTGTAGTCCCACAGCCAACCACTGTCGGTAGATCAGGCGGAGGTCGGGGGAGCGAGCCCGTCGCAAAGGGGCAATCTGACGAATGTACCACCACGCATCCCATGATATCCACTTCTTGTTGGGTTGGTCGTTCGGCCCCCCAAATGCACACACGGCAGCACGGCGAACGGCGACGTTGACGGCATCCAGGTGGGAGTCGATGTCCAGGCCACCCCAAGATGAAGAGCGTGCTACTGCCGACCAGAGCTCCTGCCGGAAAAATGCACACCGGGACTCGCACTGCAGCGACGCTTTGTTGAGGACGAATGGGGGCGTCGCGGATGTACGGGAGTACGCCTGGGCCGCGGGCGGCCGTGACGTAATCCTGACTCGAGCTTCGACGGCGACGTGGTCGACCTCGGTGGAGAAAGTAAGAGCGACTGAATCCAATGTCTGGCACCACGAGATGCCTGGAAGGGCGTGAGTGGAAACCAACACGTAGTCGATGCGCGACCAGTACCCTCGCGTGGACCGCCATGTCTGCGACGCGTGATCGAAAAACGTGTTGACAGCAGCCATGTCGAATGTCTGGAGGTAAGTCCGGATGCGCTGGCCGTTGCGATTCTCCACCTGCGGGGAGAAAGGTCCAATTCCTTTTTCCAGTATGCTGCCCACGCGGGCGTTGGCGTCGATGAGCATGACAGACTCCATCACAGGGTGCTTGACCCTTAACTTGATGGTGAGATTTGTGAGAGCATCCCACCAATCACAAGGTACATCATCATCAACATGCTCAATAGGCCCGTGGGCAACGATAGAGAAGAACGTGACGTCCTTCTTCTGCAGTGCGGCGTACAGCAGGCAAGGAGAGGCCGCTTGCCAGGTAAGCACGTGAATGGATGCAGCGAGGCGAATCCATAGCTGGACGCCCAGGCCGCCATGCTCGTCGGCGGCGGAAGCGAGCATCTTGTAGAAGCAGCCGACCTTCTCCACGGTCGAAGGTGACCTGCCCTCTTGGATGCCGATCAGATCGAGCGGCACCTTGTGGAATTGACATTCCAGGGACTGCACCTCGGAAAGCAGAAGAGCGGCCGACACTTTCGCGTAGGAGCGATTTTCCTGGTACGGAAGCAGTGTCCGCACGTTGGCAGTGGCAGCCGAAAGGTGGAGGAATGGCCCCTCCACGTATGAACTTCCTGGTGATGTGCTTACACATGTACACATCTGTATATCCGCCGCCGTGCCCCACGAGTTGTGCCCTCAAGTCCCGTCGAGTTCCCAGTCCTCAATCCTGGACGGATGAATATCCGGAGTCTCTGGGCGTGGCGCGTGCTGGTCGCGTGACTTTGCCGGAGCCCCTAGGGCTCCAAGACGGGCCAAGAGGCCCCAAGAGGCCCCCAAGACGGTCCCCCAGGGTTCCGAGTCGGCCCGGGAGAGCTCCAAGATGTCCAAGATGGCTTCCAGACGGTCTCCAGACGGCCCCAAGACCCCCCGAGAGAGCTCCAAGAGCCCCCCAGGAACGAGAGGCCTCGCGCGGCTTCCACGACCTCGTAAAATAATCCCAGGGCCCCCCCCCCCGCGCCGGGGATCCGTCCCAGGACCGGGGCCCAGGGCCCCGTCGCCAGGTGTGTGTGTGTGTGTGTGTGTGCATTTTGTGCATATAGACATACATACACGCGTACAGACATAACGCACGATACATGTGTGCATGATCGTCTCCACCTCTCTTTCTTTCTCTCCCTCTTCCTCCCGCTCTCCCTCTCTCGAACTATCCCTCCCTGCCTCCCTCACTTCCTCTCTCCCTCTCATCACACCTGTCAGCCCTCCCAGGGAGGCACGGCTTCGAGGGCAACATCAAAGAAACTACATTTGGGACACGATCCGCTGTCTGGCCTGGGCATAGGTTTTCAATTGATCCAAGATGGCCTGGCCCCCTACCGCGCCTGCCACTCGCTCCCGTCGACCGCCTTTGCACCCTACACCCCATGGCTGCATCGCTCACACTGACCACGAAGTATAATGAACACCAACTCTACGTCAACTCCACCCGACCTCGAACCCTTGACAGTTACTCCATTAACTGCGCGGTCTAACCTCTCAGAACACCCTGGAACTTCTGGGTAAGAGCCTAACCCACACTGGGACAGGGCTCCCCCCTACCCACGCTCCTCCCGAGAATTTCGAACTACGACCTCCGCATGTCCTCGCCTTGATTGTATAGAGCTGGTCTACGTCTCCGCGAGTATCGAATTCCGCGGTACGCTTCTCAAGCGCATTCCCCATGAGCCTCGAGCCGAGCTCCGCCGCGGTGACGGGGAGGGGAGTCTCCAAACAAACGACCGACCAACAGAAACAACTCGCGAGTAATTGGCGCATGAACTGAAGCCCTCCCCGACCCGACCACTCCACTGCCGCGTCCCGCTGTACCCCCGACTTTTCTGAATCTGCCCAGCCGGCGGCCGAGCAAACGGCCAGAGCAACGTTCACTGTCGGGCCTGGCGCCGAGGCTCCGCGCGGGATTCGCATGCAGAGCTCTCAACGGGGTCGGCTGCGCATACCAGTCGCGAGATGACGGTCGCGCGCCAGACACCCGGACAGAAGCTTTACGCTCTTCCCGCTCAGCATCGGGCACGAAACCACACGGAGGTACTATCCTAGCATTGCATTCGAACCGCGTGCAGCCGCACGACGGCCTCGTTAAAGGCCCCAGAAGTGAAACAACTTTGTATTTTCCAAACTTGGGGACCGTGCGGTTCGCACGCGCCGGTAAGCCTAGCTGAACAACAACCCTGGGGCAATTATAAGCGTTTCTAAAAATCTGCTGTACATCCCTTCGCTCGCAACATACGTGCCTCTAGACTATTTGGCATGCGCTCGCGCAGTGCGTCATTCAAGTCGGGCGAGGCGTGACGTGGCGTGCAAGAATGGCGGACGCATGCTACTGACACTCAAAAGGCTGTGCAGGCGATACATCATGCCATCGTGAACCCTGCGAATCGTATTGGATGAGTGTGTCAACGACTTGGCTGACACAAGTCTCAACCCAAACTGGCCACTGATTCGAAACATCTGGGAGGGGTCAGGTTTCGCCGCTCAGAAAATTATGGAAGCTGCTCGTAAAGACATCAGGCTCGCGGCGAACGCCTGCATTGGTTCACCCGTCGTAGCTGGCGTCACAAGCGTCTTCGTGCACGAGCGCTCGAGCGCTCGAGTCTTGAGCGGTCGTGGGCTGAGTGGTCGTGGGCTGGTCGTGCGCAGTACGCTCACATGGGGCGGGCACTATTATTGTGGCCACCCGTTGCGAAGACATTGCGGACGCCTTCTCCCTCTTGTTTGCGCGGACCCTGCCTGTGCCAATCTCGCCCGCGAGCGTGAGTTCGTTCTCGGCGCCGATGCCAGTCGCGCCCACATCGCCTGGCAAGGGGCAAAGGGCGCTGCTCACGTCGTGCGCTTCGATTTGCAAGTACTGGCGGCAGCAATGACAGAAGCAGTGCAACCAAACATTTCAATCTCAAACTGATGTACCGGGCATCGTCAGTTGTTGGTTCTTGCCACCAAGGGTGACCATGCGGCTGGGTCGTTCCACTTGGGCGGTGGTGGGTTTGGCGGGAGCAAGTGCTCAACGTGCTTGCAGGCACGTGGATGAGGCAGCGGGCGCCTCATCTGGAGCCTCGTCGATTGTGGGCTGGCTGTTATGCGAATTGCATAAACATCGGCACACGATGGATGCAGTGAGATGGGGCGCGCTTGCGGACGCAACTCCCTTTGTCACTGCTGTAAAAAGGCTTACGGTGCAAGCATCATGGGGGCAGTTGAAAGAGCAGATGCGGCTGCGACGGTTCAGATACCCGCACATTGTTCCAACGCTCTGGTGTCGTTTTTGAACGGCTAATGTCGTGGTAGCGATGCCCCCATGTATACATTTTCCCGTGCCTACCTGTTGCCCCACTAAGTATCTGCCAACGCTGGCGTTCTTTGGGGTCATATACATGCTGAGAGCTGCGAATGAGACGGGCGCGACTGGGACTCTGCTATTGCAGCCGACGTGATACCGTGTAAGGTACGCGCTGTCCTCAACGTTGGCCGTGCGAATCTCGAGCGATATGCTCTCCAACCTGACGTCACCGAAGAGGCTGAGCAGACGCCACCCCAACACGGAGGACTGCCTGGGCAGATCATGCATCGAATGCAACAAATCACAAGATGGCGAGGAGCCCCTGAAGCGGCGCCATGCCAGGGGCGATCGGTAGCTTGATACTTGCCCTGTGCTGGAGCGTGGCCCGAAGGCAGAAACCGCTCCGCTGGTGCAAGTGTGGTCCCAGCGCGGCGTTCGAACCCAAATGAACGCAAGGAAGAATAATCCATTGTGGCGGCCGTCGAATCGCCTACTCACGCGTGCAGAATTCTTACACTGGTTTTGAAACAAAAAAGCTCGATAGACAACACGGGGCTTCGAAGGCGGGCAAGGCGGCTGACTGAAACTCCGAACAACATGCCTCTCTGCATGTACGGCCGACGGTGGGGGGGGACCCGATCATTCTACTCTGACGCTTGTGTCCGTGAGGGCCGACGCTCAGACAATACATCGCACGTATGGAGGTCGAATATCGAAGAGCCTTCTGTGCACCTGGCAAGGAACGATCCAACGAGCTCTGGAAACATGAGACGGAAAATGGTGATCGTTGCTGTACTCGTGGGCCGCTGGGCCGATTGTCTCGATTGCTGCGAATATCAATCACGATCTCGATTCAAAGTCTCGCATGGTTTCGCTATCTTGCCCAATCTGTAGATGCGCAAGGGATCGCCAGGTACAGATCATTCGATTCAGTGCGTCGTGATTGGTGGCGCTCGACCGCGCGCCCTAGGATACCTTGGCAAACCTCCAGCATACGCGTGCTACGCGGGCGCTTTTCCCAAGCGTTCCCTTTGCTACAATTTGAGCAGCTGCCCGAACGCAGGCAACGCCGAACTCCAGCGTGGGAAAGCGGCGAGGTGCCAGGTGCCGCACACCTGCCGGGGGCATCCGAAGGAACAACACTGCCTTAGGAGAACAAGGAACACACTCGTTGTTCTGGGACGCGTAAGTCGCCAGTCGGGTCAGTAAGCGAATTCTCCGTCAACGTTCCACTTCTTTTCTCTGAAGTCACGTGCGCGGGGGCCCGTGTGATCTTCCGTCTGCGCCCTGCGCCACGATTGGGGGGCAAGGGCACAGACCGCAACAAATCAATCATGCGGTGCGCGCTCTTCCCCGTCAGTCTGCATTTCAACGCTCGGAACTCCAAGTGCAACAACTATGACGCACCAAGCTTATGGATGTATATCCATCTGTGTGTGTGGCTGTGTGTGCGTGCGTGTGCGTGTGCGTGTGCATGTGCGTGTGCACGTTTGCATGTGTGCGTGTTCGCGTGTTCGCGTGTGTGCGTGTGTGCGTGTGTGCGTGTGCGTGTGCGTGTGCGTGCGTGTGCGTGTGCGTGTGCGTGCGTGTGCGCGTGTGCGTGTGCGTGTGCGTGTGCGTGTGCGTGTGCGTGTGCGTGTGCGTGTGCGTGTGCGTGTGCGTGTGCGTGTGCGTGTGCGTGTGCGTGTGTGTGTGTGTTTGTGCGTGTGCGTGTGCGTGTGCGTGTGCGTGTGCGCGTGCGTGTGCTTGTGTGTGCGGGTGCATGCTCGCGCAGGTGAGAGCGCGAGGCGCGCGGTTTGTCTAGGAGCTGCTCCTGTTAGCACGACTCCGCCGCGCCGCTGCTCGTGCGGCCGCGGCTCTACACCTGTGTGGGTGCATGTGCGCGTGTACGCAAATAAATACCAACGCAAATGCGCACGCGCGCATGCACCTATCCATGCGGGTGCGGATCGCAACTGCGCGATCACTCACATAAGTCCGATTGCACTCACAAGGACCTCTGTCACTATCTCCGTTTCTGCGTGCCTCTCTGTCCGTGCCTCGACATGTATATGATTATGCCTTTTGCATATCCCTGTCTCTCCTCTCTCTCTGTCTCTCTCTCTCTCTCTCTTTATTTCTCTCTCTCTCTCTGTCTTTATCTCTGTATTTTGCCAAATGACCGATAAGACCTTCCTCTTTTCCTAACACGGTAGACCCCGTCACGAAGGTCTGCGGGACGATGCGATCATTAACGTTGACGGGCGACAAGGCGGCGCGCGCGCCGTTTCTCTTTGCCAGCTGCAATGCGAATGACGCGCACTGTCATTCAGCTGTTGAGCCAAGCGCGCAGTATCGGCGGGCGGATGGAAATTCAAAAGTAGGCCAGAGGGAGCGAAGGTATCGACTGCCCTGGCGGCCAGAAACAGAGCACCTTCACCCCGCGCGCCAGCCTTCAACACACCGCGTCAAACTGCGCCACCCCCAAAAGAATATTACAGCGCCACCCATCCGCGTATCGCCTACTCCTGCTGCAGAGGTGAAGATTCGATCGCTGGACGGGCCGCTACTTGATTCGCCAAGCCCGTGGGGCGCCCAAGCGCGGATCGCTCAGCCAAGGCACGTCCTCCCCGCGGCTCGATGCGACCTCGCTTGCCTCGTCAAGGTGTCCTTCTTGTCCCACTTCTTATCGTAATCCGCCGACCCCTTTGGGTATTGTAGGCGCGTGAGATGATTCCCCCCTTAATCACCCCCGGTCCAGAGTCGCGCGTTTGAGCGAGACTGGGGTCTGGAGGCCGTTTGCATAGGTGTCCTATGCAACTGGCCGCCAGACCGGACCAACACTCGGTGAGGTCGCAGGACTCCGTTTCGGGACCATTTGCGCAAGCGCCATATGGTTGTGGAAGGCTCTCCGTGGCTCCACACCCTGGATGCGCGTTCTGGCGTCTCGACTTCGTGTCACAGCCAAGGTTTCCCGCTGGACTTATGCCCCCAGTCAGTCTGTGGTACCCGTCAGGCTCCCTGGATCGCTGTCCTCGGGAACGTTCCTTTCTGTCCGCATCTGGACTTCTGGGAACGCCTCACGCGCCATTTTGGCTGCGCTTGGTCTCCTCGGTGCCTGTCCTCAGGCTCGTTGGATGCACCGTTGCATGCCCGTCCTGGGGCTGTCTCAGTCTCTCTGGATTGCACGTCGGCTGCCGCCCTGGGCGCTGCCTACCTCGCCGCCTGATCCACGGCCCCCGCGCGCGTTAGGCAATTTAGCCGCGGCCGTAGCCCGCCCGCGACCTCCCGCCGCTGGCGCTTCCGCCTGCGGCTGTAAAAAAAAAACAGCGCCATATGCAAATCGTCAATTGGACGGGCCAACCCCCCCAGACGACCCTCGACCGAACGCATCGGGGGTCCGCGCCCATCTGCATAGGGCGGCGACGCACATGGCCCCGAAAAGCCCCCGGCTGAACGCCTCGGAGGCTCGGGCCCATTTGCATAGGCGCCCTATGCAAGTGGCCGCCAGAACGGGCCAACCCCTGGCGAGCTTCTGGGACCCAGTGTCGAGGCCGTCTGCATAGGCGCCCTATGCACATTGCTAATTGACTGGGCCAACCCCCTGGACGGCACCTGACCGAACGCTTCGGGGGTTCGCGCTCGCTGGCACGGGTACCGCGTGCGAGCGGAACGTAAACGACCGCCGAACGAGCTCCTCCAGGGTTCGCGACGTTTCACAAGGGCGCCTCATGCCGGTTGCCAGCGAACGCACTTTGGAAGAAGAACGATGACTTTTCTGGGAAACTATGGGACACCGCTGGACACCCTTCCAGAAATTGCTCGTGGACACTCAAGCTCCGAGCGAAACTCACATGTTTGAACGAACGGGGGGATGAATTTATGTTAGTAAAATCGCGGTGGGGGCCCACCGCCCCACTCGAGCTCCCGCGACCACCCTCCCTCTCCAGGGTCACGCGGCGCCTTTAAATGCTAACACATGCGCTCGTCCGCGTCGCCCCGCCATCGCCGACTCTGACGAACGCCCCCGCCTTCATCTGACGGCCCATCGTACTCGCCGCCCTCATCATCCACATCGTCATCGTCATCGCCACCGACATCGTCATTATCACCATCATCATCACCCATCATGATCGTCCATTCCTCCCCGCCTGCACTGCCTGGGACAGGTCGCTCCTGTCTCACTCGCAGGTGCTGCGACACGCGGCGAGGTGCAGCAACGCTCGCCGCAGGGCGCTGCAAGAACCATACACGTGCTGCACGCCAGTGTGGTCGGCTTTCCGCCAAAGCCCTGTCTTGCAGCATTTTGATGCTATGCTTTGGCGCACGCCACCAATGATCACAAATTTCCGGAACCATTGTCCGGCACAAATTGCAAAGCCAGTGCAATGGTTCATGTACGCCTGTGCGCCATTTTCTCTCCTCGTCCTTCCAGGAAGCCAACGTCAAACATCAACGTTGGGGCCGCACGCATCATTGTGCTATTAGGTGGAGAATCCACCTCCGCTAAATATCGTTGCACGTTCTAATTTTTCCCTATCGTCCTCGCTCTGGGCGGTTTGCCTCCACTTCGAGGCCAGTCGGCGGGTGGCATATGCACATAGGTTTCTGGTGTTGGTGCCGAGGGCCCCAAGAGGCCAAAATCCTTGATGTTCAAAGTTCAGCGTTTTGGGGTTTCTCGCCTTTCCGAGCTTCCGACTCTCCAAGACGGGCCAAGAGGCCGTCAAGACCGCCTCAAAGCGGCCCAAGCGGCACCCAAGAGGGCCCCGAGGCGGCCACGGAGAGCTCCAAGACGGCCCAACAAGCGCCCAAAACGGCCCTTAAACGCCCCAAATCGGCGCCATGCAGGGGATCAGGAATCGAGACTCCAACCCTGAAGCCTCGCCAGGCCCTCAAGGGGCTCCAAGAGCGCCTTCAAAAGGCCCCACGAAGCCTCCGAGAGGCCTCACAAAGACCCCAAGAGGCACCCAAGAAGCCTCACAACTGCTTCCGAGAAGCCCCCTCAGGGCCTCCCACGAGATCCTAACGAATATACAAGAGGCCTCTGACCAGCAACCCAAGCACGGTGGCTGGACGGGCCGAATACCATTCGATATTTGAAGGCCGATCTCAACACGTATATGGACAAAAAATGCAGAAAGACCCGTTTGGGGTCTCCAAGCGCGCGAACTTTCCCCCCTTGAACTTCCCCGGCGGGCCGACAATCTCACGTTTGAAGAATAGTACAGGCTAAGTCCGGCTGTGTGAGATCCAAGGCAAGTTCGAACAACGAAGCCGCCAGAATGGCCTCCAAAACTCCAAATATGCTTGCTTCAAACATGGCCAGAATGTCTCCAAGTCGGCTCCAAACCGAACCGAAACAGCACACGACCGCTTGAAGACGGCGCAAACTGCTTCCAAAACGGCCCAGCAAAGACCGGCGGATCAGGCAACGCCACAATGAAGACATAGAAACATTACTACACAAACGGGCATCACGTGATAATCGAGTCCGCCGACCCGGTTTTCATAACCGACAACGACCACACAAGAAACGAAATGCGAATCCGCACAAGTGGAGGCACAACTCATCCAGGGCACCCTGCATAATGACACTGGACACTGCACAGTTACAAAACAGAAAAACACAAACACGGCCGGGCATGCGCCACAAACGTCCCCCCAACATGCCCGCACGGCCCAACCCAGACGGCCCCGGCATGGCTGCAGAAGCACCTGAAGCCCCCTCATGACCAATCGCATCCGCATGGCGGGCGCACCGGCTGATCGAACACAACGCGACACCAAACAACATAAAAAACACTTGCAAACAGCTGCCAAAATGACCCTGACAAAAACTGAACGCCTTGACGGAAAACAGCACGCCAAACACAATCCCGAAGAGTAAGGGGTCGGCGGATGTGGCGCAAGCCTGAAGAATCGTCCTTGCACGATGACTTCTCGGACTCCTCATTCGATTTGTTGCGCTGCCACTATTTGCTTTCCGATCCGTAGTTTTTGTCCGCTGGCACTGCCAGGTTCATTACTTTTGCGCCACCAGCAACCGCCATCGTTCCAGCGACTCTTGTTGTCATCACTGTTCGCTCACTCGGCTGTCTCGTCTCCGTATACCATGAGCATCTGCCAGGTGTATCTCGAAGGTTTCGGCCCGTCGCAGAACAAGGGGACAGGGTCCCGCCTTTCCCCACAATCAGAACCTACGAACATTCCACGCCAGACAGTCAGCGTCGGCTGGGGAAACAAAGGAAATGCATGATGCGCTGTCTCTTCGCCGAAATACGGACCCTCGGCCCCAATGGAGCTTCACTCGTGATGTCATCGTGTTCTTCAGGAACAGTGGTATGCCCGTCGATACTGACCCAGGCAACTTTTTCTAAACTGGGTGAAGCATCGCGTCGGCTCGGGAGTGGATCCAACAGACCAGGGCGCTTACAATTTCGTCTTTGGTCGCATCCCCTCATGCTGCCGATGGAATTATCGCCCACCTTCCCTATTCCCGAGATCCCGAAGCAACCTCCAGTGAAAAATGCAAAGGGGACGAGGTACACGAAAGGAGGGTCCGGAGATGGAAGAGGGGAAAGGTGGCGGGGGGGACACCGACCCCTCCAATAATTTTGCAAAGAGGACTGGGGGGCGCGGGATCTGGACCCCCCCGTAATTATTGTTCCAGAAGCAGGGGAAGGTTCTGGACCACCCCCCGGAATTCAATTCCGAGGGGGGGGGGGAGATTCTCAACTTTCCGAGGGGGGCGGGGGGGGGGAAGGGCGGACCACCCCCCCCAGGTTGTGGAGGAAGGGGGGGGGGGAACGCCCCCCCCCAACTGCCAGCAGCGGCAGAAAGCGCTCTTTCACAGAGCTCTTCTCCTAGCTCAGCAAGCCCCATCACGAAGGTATTTGGGACGATGTGATCCTGAACGTTGACGGACCACGCGGCGGCGCGAGCGCGCCGCTCCTCTTTCCCCAGCCGCAATGCACACAGCGCGCACTGTTACTCAGAAATGAACCAAGCGCCCGCAATGGCGGGCTGATGGAAACTTAAAAAGGGCAGAGGGAGCGAACATAACGATTCCCTCTCTGTCTCTTTCTCTCTCTCTCTCTCTGTCTCTCTCTCCATTGTTTGTTATATATCTCTCTCTTTTCTCTTCATATCTGCATGTATCTATATACATATATGTACTTATAACTAATTGCATCGATGGCGAGATCTGGAAACCCTGAACCCAACAACGTTGTCATCTTTGGGGGGCGCTGGTCTTACTTTCGCCAACTTCCGCCGAGTTTCCGCCGGCGGAAGCGCGCTCGTTTTACTTCCGCCGCCTTCCGCCGCCGTCCGCTGAGAAAGACATGTCAAGTCCTTCGACCATCGAAGGCAAGGCCGCTTCTGGAACAACCAATCTACGTACATGCATACACACATACATACAGAAATGCATACACACAAACAGACAGACATGCATCCATACATACATACATACATACATACATACATACATACATACATACATACATACATACATACACACCTAGAGATACACATATACATACAAATATCCTTGTAATCGTATCCCCCGGAATTGCCCCCATACCGCCCACACCGAACGACTTTCGGCCCCTTCGCGAACACTTGGCGCGTCCAACGTCGCTCCAAGACGGAATCCGATGATTTCCATGGCTCCCATGTCGCTTAAGACAGCCCGATTGGTCGCCCCAACACGGGCCAAAAGGCCCCAGAGACGGCCCAAGAGCGCTCTTGACGGCCCGCGATGGCCCCTAGACAGCCCACAAAGGCTTTCGACACTCTCATTTCCAGTGGGGGTCGCCCCCCCCCCCCCCCCCACACACACACACACCTGCCAGCAGCGGCAGGAAATGCTCTGTCCAATAGATTGCGTGTGCGCGTGGGTCTGCATGCCAACCTTTAGACGAACGTGCAATACATGTGTATGCGCACGCAGGGGCCGACAGGAGCCTGGGGCTTCCGACCACCTCACTGCAGCACCCAGCACCTGCCCAATACTCAACCCTGTAGCTCATCCGCGGAGGCCGACTGCGGCTGCGCTTCCTTCAGTTCAGACACAATCCTGGCTTCGCTATTTTTCCCAACCATCCTGTGGTGTCGGGTCCTCGTTCTGAAAAAAGTCCCCGCGTTCCTCTCATCTCCTCTCTTCCTCCCCCCCCTCTCCTTCTCCTCCTCCCTCCCCTCTCCTTCCTCCTCTAGTCGCCCCCTCACGTTGGCACACCCCTCACACGTTTCGTGGCCCCAAAGGGAGCTCCATCTAAGGTCCTAGTGGCACAGTTCGCATAGCGGCGTCGTCCCATTTTGACACACCCCTCACACGTTTTCGTGGCCCCAAAGGGAGCTCCACCAAAGGTCGCAGTGGCGCAGTTCGCATGGCGGCGTCGCCCCATTTTGGCACGAATACCTCACACGTTTCGTGGCCCCATAGGGAGCTCCACCTCAGGTCCCAGTGGCGCAGTCCGCATGGCGGCGCCGCCCCATTTCGGCATACCCCTCACACGCTTCGTGGCCCCACAGGGAGCTCCATCTAAGGTCCCAGTGGCGCAGTTGGCAAGGCGGCGCCACCCCATTTTGGCATACCCCTCACACGCTTCGTGGCCCCACACGGAGCTCCACCTCAGGTCCCAGTGGCGCAGTTTGCATGGCGGCGCAGCCCCATTTTGGCACACCCTTCACACGTGCCACCTCAGGTCCCAGTGGCGCAGTCCGCATGGCGACGCCGCCCCATCTTGGCACAGAGGTCCATCTAAGGTCCAGTTCGCATGGTGGCGCAGTTCGCATGGCGGCGCGGCCCCATTTTGGCACACCCCTCACACGTTTCTTGGCCTCATAGGGAGCTCCACCTAGGGTCGCAGAGGCACAGTCCGCATGGCGACGCCGCCCCATTTGGGCACATCCCTCACCCGCTTCGTGGTACCATACGGGGGCTTGACCGAAGGCCCAGTGGCAGCGCCCGCATGGCGGCCCCGCCCCATTTCGGCACACCCTTCACGCGCTTCCTGGCCCCATGAGGAGATCCCCTGAAGGCGATACCCACAACGACGGTATTTAAAAATGCATATGGTTGGGTCCTCTGCCAGGCTACTTTTTCCCAACCATCCCGTGGTGTTGGGTCCTCGTTTTGAAGAACCGGTCCCCGCGTTCCTCTCCTCTCCTCTCCTCTCTTCCTCCTCCCCCTCCTCCTCCCCTCCCTCTTGGCACACCCCTCACACGATTCGTGGCCAAATAGGGAGCTCCATCGCATGGCAGCGACGCCCCATTTTGGCCCACCCCTCACACGCTTCGTGGCACCATAAGGAGGTCCACCTAAGCTCCCAGTGGCGCAGTTCGCAAGGCGGCGCCGCCCAATTTTGGCACACCCCTCACACGCTTCGTGGCCCCATAGGGAGCTCCACCTAAGCTCCCAGTGGCGCAGTCCGTATGGCGGCGCTGCCCCATTTTGGCACACCCTTCATACGTTTCGTGGCCCCATAGGGAGCTCCACCTCAGGTCCCAGTGGCGCAGTCCGCATGGCGGCGCTGCTCCATTTTGGCACACCCCTCGCACGATGTTTGGCTTCATAGGGAGGGAGCTCCACCTAAGGTCCCAGTAGCGCAGTTCGCATGGCGACGCCACCCGATTCCGGCATACCCCTCACAAGCTTCGTGGCCCCATCAGAAGCTCCTCCTAAGGTCATGCGCATCGTTATTATCATCGCCATCATCGCCGCTCGCCCCTCGCACATTGCGTGGCCCCATAGGGAGCTTCACCGAAGGCCCCAGTGGCAGCGCCTGCATGGCGTCCCCGCCCCATTTGGGTACATCCCTCACACGTTTTGTGGCCCCATAAAGGGGGCTCTACATCAGGCCCCAGCAGCAGCGCCCGCATGGCGGCCCCGCCCCATATCGGCACACTCTTCATGCGCTTCGGGGCTCCATAAGGAGATCCACCGAAGGCGACACTAACAACGACGGTATTCACAACTGCATATGGTTGGGTCCTTCGCCAGGCTATTTGTTGTTGTTTCTTTATTTCGTTATTTGTTTTTCTCTCTCTCTTTTTCTCTTTCTCTCTCTCTCTCTCCAACATGGCCGATCACCCTCACGTCCCTCTGATTTCACACTGCTTGTCCATCCGCGCCAGCCAGAGAAGCACAAGCTCGCATTTTACCCCGTCGCAGCCTTCCTCAGACCAATGTCTGGAACACTCTGAGACAGTCTTCGAGAGAGAGAGAGAGGAAAAAAGAACGACATAAAGAAAACAAGCAGAGAAAAAAGAGAGAGAGAGAGAAAGAAAGAAAGAGAGAGAGAGAGAGAGAGAGATAGAGGTCCGCCCAACTGTCTGATCCAAGTTCGGCAACGATTGCTCCCCTCACTGGCACATGAACGACGCTGCCCATTCGAGTTGAAAGCTCCGTTTGCGGGTAAGACACCAAAGACCCCAGACCCTCTTACATGGATCACTGGGGACCCCAACGTAGCTCCCCGAAAGATCGAACCATTAAGTTTCCTGGTCATATACCATACCGTCGCGTAGCGGCCCTAACACATTGGAGCAGCACGCGAGAAATCAGCGCTCGCACCATCCAGTTTAATCACATGCGTGAATAGCGAACTCTCTCACATACGCACACACCTACTAAGAAGTTCGACTGTATCTCCCCGTGACCACTTCAATGTGCGAATAACCTGACAGTTTAGTGCGAGCGATGACTCGACGACACGCGCTGGGTTGCTTAAGCACGGTTGAAGCTAAGGCGCGCTACAATCATACCATTTCGATCTCTACTCATAGTTGTCCGCCGCCGTGTCCTTGGCACGAAGTAGAGCTCCCCAGGGCTCGCGGCTGTGTGGCAATGCAGCCTAGACTCTAGATTCGTGAGGGGCCAGACACCCGGAAGTCTGGGCCGTCCCGTCGTCTTCTGAGGTTCCTGGATTTCTCATGTGAGTTCTGGGATGTTGCTTGCCGGTCCTCCGGCCTGAGAAGCGCCCGAGAGGGTCCAAGAGCGCCCCGAAACGACTCCAGAGGGCCCCAAGACTACCCACGATGCCCCCAGACTGCCCCAAAAGGCCCCCGAGAAGCCCCAAAGAGGGCTCCAAGGGGCCACCCAAGAGGGCCCCGAGAGGGTCAAATCATAGTTTCCATACGTTAAAACACATGTTAGCGTTCCCATCCCTTCGGGCTTCCGACGCTCCAAAACGGCCCAGGATGCGTGCAAGAGCGCCCAATAAGGCCCCTAGACGGTTCAAGAGGGGCCCACTACGGCCCAAGAGACTCGAACTGGTAGTTCGCGCTCTCCGCCCCAAGATGACCCCCGAGACCGCCATCTGGCCCCCAAGAGCCCCCCCAGAAACTTCAGGAGGCCCCCGAGCTGCCCAAGTCAAGCCCCAGGGAACCCCCCAGAGGCCCCGATAAACTCGAAAACAACCCCAAAACCGCCTCCAAGAGGCCTCCGAGAGGCCGCACACGAGATCCCCACAGGCATCCAAGAGGCTTCTGACCTACAACCTAAGCGTTATTAGATCTCCATGTCCAACCAATCCCCACATTCATCCCTGCTTATCCGCTCCTGCTGTCCCTGCGCTCATCGCTGCCACTCAAATGATCATGTTATGGAGGTCCCCCACCCGTCCTCAAATTTCAGAGCTGTGATATCTCTCATCCCCATGTGGTGTGTGAGACTCATATCGACGAACGGCGCTGGCGACGGCAGCGACCGAAACGACACACTGAAACCAAGAACATTGCCAAACTTCGAGGCGTGCAAAGGTCGCAAGCGGTTTTTGCTACGCACGTCATCCGTTGGGATAAGGAGGGCGAAAAGGGGAACGAGTGGATATTCTGCCTGAAGGCGCGATCGAAAGCGCCATCAATGAACACTTCGGCCATCGCATTGCACAGTGTCCTGGGATAGGCGGCAGCGCGAGCTACCCAGTGAACACCGAGGCCATCACGGCCTTGGAGGATCTGGTGTTTCCGATTCGTGAACGTGCATGTCCCTCGGATAGGTCGACAAAGCTTGGACACATCGCAGGCACGAGACAACATGAAACCGCGAAGCCTGGTCGGCTTACACCACAGAGCAGCCCAGTCACAATAGTTAGTGAATATAACCTGCACACCAGGCCAATGCAATACACGACGGGCGGAGCCTACTTTCCACATGTCGGATGACTGAGGGTTCTCCCATCAGAGGAAGGGGAAGCGAAGGGAGGCCCAGGGGGTGGTCATTACTACGGATGGCGTTGTGGCCACCACGAGAAATAGAGAAGCTCTTTCATTGGGCCCCACCGAGGAGCCCGAGACGCTGGTCACTCTTGATCATACGCAAGACCCTACGCAAGATACAAGGCCTAAGGAGGTCGCCTTACGGGCCCTGCAACGCATCGAAGAACAAAAGACACAGAAACCACGTTCCCTGAGGGCGTTGGAAAACCGCTCTGATCCCGAGAGCACTTCGTTGACAAAGGATTGGCCAGCTCTCAATCTAGAGGGAGGCAGGCGGAGCCTCTCACTTAGCCTGCAGCTAGCAGCGCGGGCAACTCAGCCTCGGCACGCTGGCAGCACTCCCTCGAACGAGGAGCCATCTGGGCCCGCGCTGCTTGGGTCAGGCCTCGCTTCTCGCAGCGGCGCGCGGACGCGGGCTGCCTCCGCCCGTCGCGGCGCTGGACCTCCAGTAGCGAGATCCGCCCCGTGAACCTGTCGATCGAGGCCCCGCTGCGCCGCGCCATGCGCAGCGCGGCCTGCAGGCCCTCGAGCCCGAGGGAGGCCGCTGCCCTGTCGAAGGTCCGCTTCGCCACTGCCATGGTGAACGTCCAGAGTGGGTCGGTCGGCGCGCCCTGGCTCTGCCTCGCGATGAACGAGGCCAGCCAAGGTCGGGCGATGTCGACGGTCTCGTCCATCTCGCCTGTCTTGCTCGCTCAGCCTCTTGAGGTAGTCGGGTTTGGTATGTATCGTCACGTTGGGCATCCTCGCCCTCGGGCGGCAGCGCCTGGCCCTTTGTCAAGCGGTGGGCTTCGCCGGGCCCGAGGTAGGCATCGACCATCGGCACGCCGTGGAGGGGCATTTCCACCCTGCCACTGCAGGCTCGAGGAAGCGCCAGACGGCCCTTGCTCTGGCAGCCGGGCGCGCGCATGGCGATGGCGGCGATCAGCTTTTCGCCCGTCGCGGCGACCTTCCCCGCCAGGTGCAGTTCGTCGAAGAACCTCGTCGCAGCGGCGCCCGGCACGCGCGCGGCAACTCCCGGCGCCCCCAGCTCGGAGGCTGCCAGGAACTGCTCCCGCAGGTTGCGGTGCTGCTGGCGGCTGCGGCGGGCAAGCTGTGGGCCCGCGGCTCGGGCCAGGCGGGCTCGGGTGGCCTGCGGCCCAGGGGTCGCAGCCTGAGCCGAGTCTCGCGCCAAAGCTTGGGCCGGAGCAGCCGTCGGCGACGGCTGAGCTGGAGCCGCCCGCCCAGGCCGCGAAGGCAGCCGGGGGGCAGAGCCCAGGGGCGCCGGCGGGCGGTCGCTGGCGCCGCGATGGGGCCGCAGCTGGCGGCCCTGCGCAGCAAGCGCTCGCCAACCCGCGGCGCGCGCGCGTTGTCCGTCAGCGCGCTCGCGGGCACGGCTGGCGCCATCGGCGCCGTTCGGCTCGCCGGGCACCCATCGCCTCTGGATCCGAGAGCCCGCCGCCAACGCGCGGGCGGCCCCTCAGCGAAGTATATTGAGCAAGCGAATGTCACGGCAGCGACCTTTCGAGGGTGCGAGTGCAAGTGCGAGATTACCCCCTGGGGCAACGTGCCTCCTTCTTTAAGAACCCGCGTCCGATGGAATCAGCTTGGCGGCGAGTAGATCCCCTCTGGCCCATGGCTTCTTTTCGGCGCGTAAGTTCTTTCCTGGGCAGCAGGGCGCAGCGCGGCAGTTTCCAGCTGGCGCGGCGGAGGGCGCGCGCAGACACTTCGGGCGACCCTTTTCATCAAACGCGCCCATCAATGCTGCGAGCGACGGCTCGGCATCAAGCAAGACGGCCTCGGCCGCGCGAGCCGCGCGGCCTCGCGGCCGCCAGCCGCCGCCCTCCTCGCGCGCGCGGCGGAAGCGCCAGCTGTAGCGCGGGCGCCCTGTGGTGGCGACGGCATCCGCGCCCCGCTCGGCGGTCATCGAGGCGCGGCCTGTCTCGTGGGGATCCGCCACGACCGCCTTGCAAGGCCAGGGGGGGTCGGCTGCGAGCTCAGCGCGACGAGGGCGCCGCGGAATATCTCCAGCTCCATCCGCGCTGACGCCCGCGACGGCCGAGCGCGCTGGCGCCCCTGCTGAGCGAAGGCGTAGACGGCGCCGAAGCAGCTCAGGCTCTCGCGGCGGCAGAGCGCCGCGAAGGTGCAGTGGCCCGGCGCGCGCTCGATGTCGCGGCCAGTTACTCTGGGGCGACGCTGCGCCAGGTAGCCACGGCCCGGGCGCAGCTTCCAGATGCGGCGCGGCGCCAGCCTGGCCCGCGCAAGCCACCCCTCCAACTGCCCCCCCCAGCATCGCCATCGAGTCAGTCGCGCCGGTCTCGTCGTGGACGGCGGGCCCCGCGGCCTCCAAAGCCTGGGAGGACAGCCGCCTAACGCGCGCCACCCGCCCCCGATCCGCGCCGACGACGAGCGCGGGTCGGTTCGGCGAGCGGCCCCAGCGGCGGCGCAAAGTCCACGGCCCGCAGCTCGGGCCCGAGGGCGTCTCAGCCGACCAGCGGGCGCTCGTGGGCCCTCTGCGCGAAGTGGAGCGCCCAGCCCCGGCCCGTCGGCGCCGCGGCCAGCCGCGGGCGCTGGCGGGCCCGAGGAGCCGCGCGACGCCCGCCCAGCCTGGCGATGCCCAGCTCGCCCGCGGCGACGGCGGGCAGGCTGTGCAGCGGCCGCAGGTGGGCAGGCAGCCTGCGCCGGTAGAAAGCGTTCTGGACGTCGACCCCCGCGAAGTGGAGCGGGGCCCCCTCGGGCACCTTTAAGTCCGCGAAGCCCGCGGCAGGAAAGAAGCTGACTGGCGGAGGAGGCTGAAACCGTTGAGTGCTCCTCCTGCAGTCGAGCACCACCCTGATGCGGCCGTCCTTGTGGGGAACGAAGAAAGACATGACATCCTCCACCCCGGTCTTGCCAGCCACGAAGAACGCCCCTGGAGATCCCCGGCTTCGCGGATTCTACGCGCGTCGCGCGGTTCCTCTCAAGCACATGGCCCATGCGCAGCGCGCGCCCCCAGTCCCCCTCCACGACCGCGTCGAAGCTCGGTGGCGGCGGCAGCAGGTCGCGGTCGAGGCCCAGGAGAGAGCACCGGTCGCGGGCCCCGAGTCGGTCGGCAAGCCAGCCAGGCCCGCCCCCAAGTCGGGGCCAACTCACGAGACGCGGCGCACATGGCCTCAGCGATAGATCGCTGGACGCGCCACAGCGAAGACACGGGCGACCCAAGCTCTCAACGCGCTTCCTGAGCCGAAGCGTCCGATGGTGCCTCCATTTGGCGATGCAAGCGGCGGGCGCGCCGAAGTAAAAGGTCGCCCGCGTCTGAGAGGCGCCCCGGCGTGCGCTGCGGCGTGACGCGGCCCCCAAGCGCGTCGAGGCACTCCGCGGCGCCCCTCGCACGCCCCCCGCTGGACTGAGCGCGATGAATGTGGGCCCGAACCGAACGGGATGGCCCAGGCAGGGGGCGCGGAGAGACCGGCGCGGCAGGGGCAGCAGAAGGAGCACCCCGCCACCAGGAGGATCACCTGCGTCAAGTGGACAAAACTGGCTCCCACGAAACGGCGGACGGGCCGAGCCGCCCCCCGTTCGCCGACTCCAGGTCACCCCTGCCCCTCCTTGCCGGCGGCGGCGCTCTTCCCCTCCCGCGCCCTCCGCCGTTGCTTCTGGATCTCGGTCTCCTTGGCGAGCTGCTCGGTGGCGCGATTGGCGAGCTCAGGCGCCGCAGCCACGCCGCGGCGCGCGCTCTGCTTCGAGCGGCCGATGCAAAGCTCGACCCCCTCGATCCCCATGCTGCCCATGGCCCCCTCAACCAGCAGGCGCGCGTGAGCGATCGCCCCGAGGCGCGCCAAGTTCGAGCCGTCGACCTGATTGTGGGCCTGCGCGAGCTCGATCGACGGCCGAGGAGGTCGTGGACATGCGCGGCTGACGAGTCCTTGGCGCCGCCGCTCTCGCTCGCCCACTTGGTCTGGCGGCCGTCGGGGGCACCTTCATGATCGAGAATGCACCCGCGCGGCCACTCGTAGCCGCGCTCGCCCGACAAGGGGAAGTCGTCGAGGATCCCCCGACGCATCTGGCCGACTGGATCTCGGAAGTCTCGATGGCGACGATCGTCGCGATTGCGCATCAGAGGGCCCAACAGGCGCGCGTCATTCTCCCCGCCGCCAGCGCGATGTCCAGCGGTCGGCGTCGGCGCCAGCTCCATCGGTACAACGACGCCACTCGGAGTGCTGCGCAGGCCGCTCTCGCCCCAGAGGACGCCGCCTGGAGCCAGTGACATCTCGTCGCCCCGCTGGATCTCGTTCAGCAAAGACTTGCAGCAGACCCCAGCCAGACCAGGGGCCGAGGCCTCCGCACTCACGAGCACGGGGCGCCTGCAGGGTCTGGCACGGGCGCGGCGGCCCCCCCAGCGCCCAACCACTCCCCGTCCCTGGCGTCATCGTCCAGGTCTGGTGGCGCGCCCGCCGGCGGCGGGAGGGGCGCCGGGGATGTCGTCGCCGCGCCGGGGCGCGCAGGCGGGGCAGCGGGACCCTTGCGGCCCAGGCGCCGGTAGAAGCCGGGCACCTCACCGGAGCTGACGGTCGAAGCGCCGCCGAGGACGTCACCGTTCCGCATCCAACGCGGGGGTTCTGCCACGCCGAGGCCAGGCGCCCGCGTCTCGCGCCTCGCGGCGCGAACCATGTCGAGCAGCGCGGTCTCTGTCAGGTAGGCGCTGAAGCGGTACTCCCGCCCAGCGGGTCGCTGCCGAGCGGGGGTGGCGCCGAAGGTCAACGACGCCATGTCGGGACCCATCCCCGTCGGCGCCGCTGACGATCTCCTCCTCGTACACGTCGCCATCGGGTGTCACAATCGTCCATCGCGCGGATGGTTGCCGGGCATCCGCGGGCCAGATCAAGACCCGCTCGTGCCAGATGCCGCGGCCGTCCCCGTCGTGGAAGGTGGCGATGCAGCCCGGCAGCAACTCGTTGAAGAACTCCGCCGCCACGGCGGCGCTCCCCTCCGCTTGGTAAAGCAGCAGTGGAGGAAGCAGGGCCACGACGGAAGCAACAGTGGCTGAGCACAGTCACGATCTGTGTCAGGATGCCCGTCAGTAGAAGTCCTATCGAGCGCGCGTAGAACGAATACTCGTCGGTGTGCTGCTGCGCTTGATCCCTGCGGAGCTCATGCAGGCGCCGCGCAAGCGCCGCAAACTCTGCATGCAGCAGTTGAGAGGTTACGGGCATACGACGCGGCACGCTCAGCCTCGCGAAAGGCGGCCTCGGCCGCGAGGGCTGCGGACGGCGGCTCGTCTGGGGGACCCCCTCCGCCGCCGCTGCGCACCAGGCCAGGCCAGAGGGCGTCCAGCGTGCACCAGGCGCAGACCAGCAGCCAGGGAGGGATGTGCGGTTGATTGGGGCGCATAGAAGACAGGTGCTCCCTGAAGGCTTGAGCGAGATAGAACGGACTCTCTGCAGCACCCCATACACGTTATCAGGACAGGTCGGACCACGCGTTCTTGCCTGCGTCGCACATCCTTCAACCCTCGCGCACGTCTGATGAATAAACCGGATATCGCTCAACAAAGCATCAAAGCTCGCGGTCGATTCGTCCGCCGCTCACACATCCTTGCCATACCGCCCATGCGCTGCAAACTGCGTCCAAAGACTGGGCCAGGCCACTGGAAAATAAACGCTCCGCCTGTCTTACGCCATGCCTGTCGCCAGGAAGACATCTGAGAGAACACTCCGCCAGGGAAATTCGCCGGCCCATCGGGCCAGAGGCGTGTTAAGATCTCCCGTAACTGCTTAACAATATTTCTAGTTCGCGCGCGCGGGGCGGCCCCTGGGAGCCCCCCGGACGAACAATACCCCGGCTGACCCCCGGCCTGGTCCCGGGCGATCTCCAGGGGGGAGGCTATTTTTCGCCACCCCTCACGAGGATCGTGGCCTCCGACGGGGTGGCTGCAATCGACAACCCCCCCTCCCGCCCCAAGGGCCCCCGAAGAGCCCCCCAAGAGGCCCCAGGGGAGCCCAAGACGCCGCCAAGGAGCCCCAAGACGCTCCCAAGAATCCCCTAAAAGGCCCCCAAGACGGCCCCAAGAGGCCCCAAATAGCGCTCCAGGGCCGGCGGAATGGGCGAAGCGATTAAATAAGAAACACAATTATTTAATGGACCTGCCCAACAGGCCAGAGGCGTGCTAAAAACTCGGGCAACTGGTTTACAATTTTCTAGTTCGCCCGCGTGGGGCGGCCCAGTCCCCAGGGGGCCCTCGAACGAAAAGTACCCCGACAGGTCCCGGCAAGGTGAGAGCCAGAGATGGTTTTCCTCCTCGGCGCTGCCTTCCAAGCTTTCCCGAGCGCCCCAGGAGCGTTCCAAAAGAGCCCCGTGACGCGCTCCAGACGGTCCGAAAGGCCCTCGGTCGCCGCCAGACGGCCCAAGCCGCCGCCAAGAAGCCCCAAGAGAGCCTCAAGAGGCTCTCCTAGAAAACCTCCGCAAGCAAAAAGTGTCACATTCCCTTCGGACAACGTACATATTGCGCATAAGCGACGTTTCGAGGTCCAGCGCGTCCAACACTGCCCAAGAGACCTTCCAGATCGCCCCAAGACGGCCCAACAAACTTCCAAGATGGGCCCAACACGACCCAAGAGGGCCCCAAGACGGCCCACGACGCCCCCTGGACAGCCCTAGACAACCCTACGAGGGGCCCCATCGGGGGAGCTCGAATTGAACTTTCCAGCTTGCCGACCCGCACGATCGCCCCAAGACGCCCGAAATCGCCTCCAGACGGCCCAAGCCGCCGCCAAGAAGTCCCAAGAGAACCTCAAGAGGCTCTCCTAGAGAGCCTCAGCCAGCAAAAAGTGCCCCATTTCCCTTTCGGAAAACGTGCATTTTGCGCATAAGCGACGTTTCGAGGTCCAGCGCGTTTAACACTGCCCAAGAAACCTCGAAGATCGCCCCAAGACGGCCCAACATACCCCCAACATGGGCCCCACACAGCCCAAGAGGGCCCCAAAACGGCCCACGACGCCCTCTGGACAACCCAAGACAGCCCTAAGAGGAACCCCATCGGAGGAGCACGAATCCCACCAGCCCTTAGGGCGTAGGTGGTTTGGGGTGTTTCCTCTTCCACCCCCTTTTTCTCCTTCGGGGAGGGGTTCATCACTGTTCCCTATTAATAAACACCCCCTCCCCCAGGCGACTGGGGGCCAACCCAGGTCCATGCCAACACCCCCCCACAATCCCTTGTAAAAAACAATACAAAACACACTCTGCCTCCAAATTCAGAACATGCGCAACCAACCCGATGCGCCCCCCCCCACCATCCCTGTCAAAAAAAACAATACAGAGTACACTTGGCGGAGGCGGCGGCCGCTGCGGCGGCGACTGCGGCGGCGGCGGCGGCGGCGGCTGCGGCGGCTGCGGCGGCGGGGGCGGCGGCGGCGGCGGCGGCGGCGGCGGCGGCGGCAGCGTGACGGGCTGGACCACCTCGCGCGCGGCATTTCGGACCCCAGAATTGCGACGATGTCTCGGGCGAAACGTGCTGCGAAGAAGTCTCAGGCGAAACGGGCCGGACCACCTCGAGCGCGGCGTCTCAGAGCTCCGAGTTGCGGGGGCCTCCTGGAGCCTCCTGGGACCTCCTGGTGATCTCCTGGGGCTTCCTCCTGGGCCTCCTGTGGCCTCCTGGACCCCACCTGGGGCTTCCTGAAGCCTCTTGGGGCTCCCAGGGGGGGATATCTAACATGTGGCCGTCGGGGCCCCCCAAAATGGGAGGGGGGCCACAAAAGCAGGAAAAATCAACGAATCGACACCGGATGTGTATTAACTGGACACGTTCTGATAGCGGGCCTCCTGGGGCCTCCTGGGAGCATCCTGGGAATCTCCTGCGGACCCCTGGGGCCTGTCCTGGGCGTCCTGCGACCTCCTGGAGCTCTCTGGGGCCTCCTGGGGCTCCCAGGGTCCCAGGGGGGATGTGTAACATGTGGTCTTCTGGGCCCCCAGGCTGGACCACCTCTTGCGCAGCATCTGAGAGCTCAGAGTTGCGAGAATGTCTTGTGCGAAACGGGCCGGACCACCTTGCGCACGGCATCTCAGAGCTCAGAATTGCGAGGATGTCTCAGGCGAGATGGGCCGGACCACCTCGCGCAGGGCATCTCGGAGCCCAGAGTTTCGAGGATGTCTCAGGCGAAACGGGCTGGACCACTTCGCGCGCGGCATCTCGGACCCCAGAGTTGCGACGATGTCTCGGGCGAAACGTGCTGCGAGGAAGTCTCAGGAGAGACGGGCCGGACCACCTCGAGCGCGGCGTCTCAGAGCTCCGAGTTGCGGGGGCCTCCTGGGGCCTCCTGGGACCTCCTGGTGATCTCCTGGGGCTTCCTCCTGGGTCTCCTGTGGCCTCCTGGACCCCACCTGGGGCTTCCTGAAGCCTCTTGGGGCTCCCAGGGGGGGATATCTAACATGTGGCCGTCGGGCCCCCCCAAAATGGAGGGGGAGGCCACAAGAGCAGGAAAAATCAACGAATCGACTCCGGATTTGTATTAACTTGACACGTTCTGATAGGGGGCCTCCTGGGGCCTCCTGGGAGCCTCCTGGGAATCTCCTGCGGACCCCTGGGGCCTGTCCTGGGCGTCCTGCGGCTTCCTGAAACTCTCTGGGGCCTCCTGGGGCTCCCAGGGTCCCAGGGAGGATATGTAACATGTGGTCTTCTGGGCCCCCAGGCTGGACCACCTCTTGCGCGGCATCTGGGAGCTCAGAGTTGCGAGAATGTCTTGTGCGAAACAGGCCGGACCAACTTGCGCACGGCATCTCCGAGCTTAGAGTTGCAAGGATGTCTCAGGCGAGACGGGCCGGTGTCTCGGGCGAAACGCGCTGCGAGGAAGTCTCAGGCGAAACGGGCCAGACTACCTCGAGCGCGGCGTCTCAGAGCTCCGAGTTGCGGGGGCCTCCTGGTGCCTCCTGGGGCCTCCTGGGGACCTCCTGGGGCTTCCTCCTGGGCCTCCTGTGGCCTCCTGAACTCCACTTTGGGTTTCCTGAAGCCTCTTGGGGCTCCCAGGAGGGATATCTAACCTGTGGCCGCTTGGGCCTCTCAAAATGGAGGGGGGGGCACAAAAGCAGGAAAAATCAACGAATCAAAACCGGATGTGTGTTAACGTGACACGTTCTGATAGGGGGCCTCCTGGGGCCTCCTGGGAACCTCCTGGGAATCTCCTGGGGACCCCTGGGGCTTGTCCTGGGCGTCCTGCGGCCTCCTGGAGCTCTCTGGGGCCTCCTGGGGCTCCCAGGGTCCCAGGGAGGATATGTAACATGCGGTCTTCTGGGCCCACAGGCTGGACCACCTCTTGCGCGGCATCTGGGAGCTCAGAGTTGCGAGAAATTCTTGTGCGAAACAGGCCGGACCACCTTGCGCACGGCATCTCAGAGCTCAGAGTTGCAAGGATGTCTCAGGCGAGACGGACCGGACCACCTCGCGCAGGGCATCTCAGAGCTCAGAAGTTCGAGGATGTCTCAGGCGGGCTCCCAGGGTCCCAGTGAGGATATGTAACATGTGGTCTTCTGGGCCCCCAGGCTGGACCACCTCTTGCGCGGCATCTGGGAGCTCAGAGTTGCGAGAATGTCTTGTGCGAAACAGGCCGGACCACCTTGCGCACGGCATCTCAGAGCTCAGAGTTGCGAGGCTGTCTCAGGCGAGACGGACCGGACCACCTCGCGCAGTGCATCTCAGAGCTCAAAGTTCGAGGATGTCTCAGGCGAAACGGGCCGGACCACCTCTCGCGCAGTGCATCTCAGAGCTCAGAAGTTCGAGGATGTCTCAGGCGAAACGGGCCGGACCACCTCTCGCGCTGCATCTCCGAGGTCAGAATTTCGAGGATGTCTCAGGCGAAACGGGCCGGACCACCTCGCGCAGGGCATCTCAAAGCTCAGAGTTTCGAGGATGTCTCAGGCGAAACGGCCCGGACCACCTCTCGCACGGCACCTCGGGGCTCAGAGTTTCGAGGATGTCTCAAGCGAAACGGCCCGGACCACCTCTCGCGCGGCGCCCCGGAGCGCAACTTTTCGAGGATGTCTCAGGCGAAACGGCCAATCCCGGCCAACTCAGAAACGAGAGCTGTGAGGATCTCTCAAGCGAAACGGCCCAGACCATCAAATTTTTGTGAGGATGTCTCTGCTCCGACTTCCCTCGGCCGGAGTTAGCTTCTATCACAAGAGCACCCCGTTCAGCAAACTGTTTGGGGAAATAAATCACCGACCATATCCGTGACCACCCACGATTGCCCCAGGACAGCCCCGCCAGAATCTGCGACGAACCCCCGAAACCAAATCCACAGTCACTGCGACCCCCTCAGGAATACACCCCCAAATCGACAGAGGTGCAACAAGAAGGGCCGGCGGAATGAGCGAAGCGATTAAATAAGAAACACAGTTATCGAATGAACAAATAAATGCGAGGGGTGCGAGAATCGAACCTTGGTCAAATTTCAACCGCTGGTGAGATTTTAACCGCTGGTCCTGGGCAGGTTCCGTCAAGCGGCCAGGTCAGGGCGGCACTGCAAGTCGTTGGGTCGAGCTCCAGACAACTACTGCTAGCGAAGAATCAACGTTCCAACCCTGCGACGCCCCCAGCCCGGCTGGGCACTGATATCGTTGCGTGGGCTTCGAAGGCCGAGACCTTCCCTCCCGCCTGTAGTGTCATTGCTGTTCGTCGTTGACGTCGTCCCCCCACATCTTCCTCCTGCTGCTCCTCATCGTTATCTTCCTTGTCAGACTTGCTCCTCATCCGCATCAGAATCGCCATTATCGCTCTTGAAATCCTCCTACTGCTGCTCCTTTCGTTCATGACCGTGTGACAAGCTTGATCACATTGGATCCAGTTGCTCCCCCACGCCAGGTCCATGCTGTGGCTCCTCTCCCCCTCTGCGTTTAGCTTCTCATAATCCTGCATGCTGCTAGATTGCGCTTAAAGAAACGCGCGACCCGCGAGGTCCATGGATCAGCGCAAACAAAAAAGTGCTGTAGGATTGAAGCGCGGATGGTCGAAAACTGGTCGGACGAATTGAGCACTGCCTGTGTGTGTGGGTATATTGACCATTGGCCGACCGCCTCTACATCTGGCAGCTCCAAGTTCACATGCCATGTGAACAGTTAGATATATCGCCGAGCCTTCACCCATGTCGATTCCCGGATCTCTGCTCGCAACAATTCCTTGGGTGCGACTCCTGAAATGCACCACGTGGTGGTGCAATGCAATAGGGTGTTTGCGAGCTCAGAGTAAGGGGGCCGGCCTCGTCGAATCGTTGGTTCATTCATGTCCGTCGTCTGGTTTGGGGTTCAACATTGCCACAGCGTGGTCCTTCCACTACTGGTTCTGCGTTGCTCTGGTCCCTGGCCGCCTCCGCAACACACACACACACACACAGTCGGCTGATGCCTGTGCGGTCACCGAGCGCACCGAGATGTGTGTTCCCCATATCTTGAGATGGGGTCCTGTTGCTACTCAGAGCGCGCCGACATCTCACCCTCCACCTCCCTCCTCGTCCTCCCTCACACTCAGACTCACTACTCAGACTCACTCATATTCAGACTCACTGACACTCAGACTCACTCATACTCAGGCACACATATTCAGACTCACTCACACTCAGACTCACTCACACTCAGACCCTTGTTCGTGCCCAAGGAACGAGGATGTCTCAGGCGAGGCGCTGGTTTCAGCACTCCCAAAGGGGTGGGGGCGCCAGTTGGGGTATAGCACTCACCCGCTCGCGCCCAGATGGTTCAAATCACGCGAGGTGCTGCTGCCAGCACCCAGGGGGGGGGCGCCAGGGAGTATGCCAGGAGCCCGTTCGCGCCAACGTATTCGGGATGTTTCGAAGACTCGGCTGCGTTCAAAGCACATTGCGAGGATGTCCCAGGCGAGGCGCTGGCTCCAGCACCCCCAAAGCGGGGCTACCAGGGGGTGTGTCGCGGGCTCGTTCTTGTGGGGATGTCTCAAACAGTTTGCCTGTTTGGGTGACCAGACTCGTCTGCGTTCAGAGCAGATTGTGAGGATGTCTCAGGCGGGGCGCTGATCCATCACAGACTCACTCTCCCTAGCGCAGGCTCAGCCACATAACTTCCTCACTCAGACTCAGACCCACTCAGGCTCACTCTGGGAAATCGCCCCAGGTGCTTTCCCAACCATACACATTCAAACTCAAACACTCCGACGCATTCTTCCTCACTCAGACTTCTCTGCTGGATGCCCACCGCGATATAGCAAGCGTGGCACTTGGGCGCCCCGAGGGGGAGCCGCCAGGGGCGGGGACACTCCCGCATTCGCGCCCGGATCGTGGGGATGTCTTAGGCGGGTTGCCTGTGTCTGCGCGCCAACATCCTTTACTGTCGGGGCAGAGTGTGGGGATGTCTCGGGCGAGGCGCTGCTTCCATTACAACTTAGGCGCCTCTGGGCCTCCTGCGTTTCCCCCTTCTTTACTCCACTCTCGTATTACCCAGATACTCAGACTCAGGTCAGTCACGCCCATCACGGGGTCCATCACAGAGCCACTCTGTTTCACGGGGCCCATTACATACTGCCTCTCCCTCGCGCAAACTCAGCCTCGCGCGTACTCACCCTCACTTAGAGTCAGGCTTACTCAGACCCACTCAGGCCCACTCGGGGAAATATGCTCGGACGCACTCCGACTCATACACATTCAGACTTTTTCACTCCGACGCATTTTTCCTCACCCAGACTCACTCATAAAATACTGGTGGTCCACTGCCCACAGCGATATAACAAGCGTCGCGCTTGGGCACCCCAAAGAGGAACCGCTAGGAATAGGGACACTTCAGGACTCGCGCCCCAGTTGGGGGGATGCTTCGGGCGGCTCCTGTCCCCTAGACTGATCTCCGGTGGGGACCCAATGCTCGCAACGATAAAGCAAGCGTGGCACTCGGACACCCTACGAGGGAGCCGCCAGGGGTGGGGACACTCCAGGACTCGCGATCAGATCGGGAGGGATGTCACAAGCAGTTTGCCTGCTTCTGCCTCCCAAATGTCTTTCTCTCTTTTGGTGATTCACTGCTCACCGCGATAAAGCAGGCGTAACATTTGGGCACCCCGATGGGGAAGCCGCCAAGGAAGGGAACACTCCTGGATTCGCGCCCAAATCGTGTGGATGTTTCAAGCGGCTTGCCTGTTTCTACCCCCCAGATGTTTTCTTTGTGGTTGCCCAGTGCCCAACGGGATATAGCAACCATTGCACTTGGGCACCCCAAGGGGAGCCCCCAGGAATTGGGACACTTCAGGACTCGCGCCCGACGTGGGGGGATGGTCTCCCCCATCGGACATTGATCTCTTTGCTGGTGGCCCGATGCTCACCGCGATATAGCAGGCGTCGCACTAGGGGTGGGGACAGTCGAGGAGTCGCGCCCTGATTGTGGGGATGTCTTTCGCTGTTTGCCTGTTTCAGCCCCCCTGATTTCTCTCTTTTGGAAGTCAATGCTCACCGCGATATAACAAGGTGGCACTTGGGCACCCCAAGCGGAACCGCAAGAGGTGTGGACACTTCAGGGTTCGTGCCCACTTTGTGGAGATATCCCATGCGGGTTCCCAGTTTCTGCCTGACAGACTTCTCTTTCGACTTGTGCTGCTTCGCGCTCACTCACGCATTCACCTCATTCCCCTTCTTCCTCACTCAGACGCTCTCGTTCGCACTCGGACTTGCTTATCAACGCCCCTTCCTTGCTCCGATTCGCTCATCATATTCAAACTCACTCACACTCAGAGTAACTCATACTCAGACTCGCCCATACTTACTCGCTCATACTCAGACTCGGCCACAGTCAGACTCACCCACACCCACGTCAACCCAAACTGACACTCCCCCATACTCAGGCTCACTCACCCCCAGACCTTATTCATACTCAAAGTATGTCGCACCCAGGTTGGTTCTTACTCCGATTCACCTCTGTCAAAACCAAATGCAGACTCACCCACATTCAGACCCACTCACACTCAGACCCGCTCGTACTCAGACTCTCCATTGACCCCACTTAGACGCGCTCACACTCAGACCCGCTCGTCCAGGTGAGGAAGGCGTCATTGAAGTCGTCGCTGTCGTCGTCGTCGTCGTTGCCGCGCCTGTCTACGCCCAGATGTTCATGGACAGCGTTCCTCCGCGAGACGTGTGAGGGGCATCAGATGCGCGCGCGGGGACCTCCGAGTCGACTAATTTGTTCTCCCCCCGCAGCGTCCGTCACGAGGTGGGCGGGGGGGGGGTCTGGCCCCCGCGGGGGAGCAACGGCAACCCAGTCGGGCCCCGCGGGGGGGGGGGGCTGGGCGCTGGGCTACGACGACGACGGAGACGACGACGAGGACAAGGATCACATATGTTAGGCGCTTAGCGACGGGGAGTCGCGCGAAGGGGGCTAGTCCGAGGAGAAGGGGGAACGCGCCGGCGGGGGCTAAGTCCCAGTGCCATCGTGGGCGTTCTGGCCGTCGAAGTTGCCGCGGCGTGGAGGCGGCGGCGCGCGGTCGCGCGCGAGCGCTCCGCCCCCTGCCTTCCCGACGACGACGGGCCCGCCCCGCCCCCACTACTCTCACCCGGGCCTCTCCAAGGGCTCCCCCTCCAAGACGACTCCCCCCGAGGCCCCGCTAGTGGGGACACTGGGAGAACTGGCCCCTGCCCCCGCGCGGGCAATGGCCTCCTGGGCAACGTCCAAACGCGCTGCCTCACAAGTAGCCTTCGACGGGCCCCCGCGGGAAGGACCTCCTTGCCTTTGGCTGACGGCTCGGGGGGGGGGGGCTCGTGCAAATTGACGTTTTGGAACGCGGCGTGCGCGCCGCGCGCCGAACCAAACGGTCCGCCTCCAGTTGGGGATCTCAAATGGGCGGTGAGACTGATGGGCCAACTGAGACTGGTCTCGCAGACGCGCCGCCCCCGCCCCTCCCGCGCGCCTCCAGCGCCGAAGCTTCTCCGAGCCCGCGAGCGCCTTCTCCCGCGAGGAGATCAGGGGCGGGCGGCGGGCCAGGGCACTGAGACAGGGTCGTCGCACCAAGCCGGCGATCGCCCCTCAGAAAGGCGCGAGCGGCGCCGCTTCTCGCCGCGCTTGACACGTCGGTGGGAGGAGGCCCGGAGGATGAGGGAGCGGGGGGACCGGGGAGGCTGCCGCGTGCCTCCGACCCTGTTTCCCCGCAAGACTTGTTCAGAGCCGATGGGGCGAACAACCGTGGGAGCACGGCTACGAACGAGAGGCGGTATCGCACCTCAGTGGTCAGCGCAGCACTCCAATTCTAGGCTGCCTTACTCGTAGCCCGAATCGGCCACGACATCGCCGCGCGCAGGAAACGGATCAGCGACTAGCTCGAGGGAATCGCCCTGGCGAGACGGGGCCCGCGCCCCGGCCGCAACACGTCCCAGTTCCTGCTCCAACAAAGCAATGCGAAGGTGCACCCCAATGTACCCTGTCCCCAGCCGCTGAGGCGTGGCTTCAGTTCGGTCGCGAAAGTTCGGGCCCCCGAGCTTCCCCCAACTGCAACGCGAGAGGCCGTGATCTCCGAGCGCGACACTGTTTGCAGCCTGCCCTCCAATGGGCCGAAGATGGCTAAGCGTTCACACAGGGAGCCTTGACCGTCTGGGAGCAGAGCTATAACGGACCATCCGCCCCTGCGCCTCCTGGGATCATCTGAAAAGGCATCTCGCGAGCCGCCCCCGAACAACTTGATTTCCCTTAGAAGCGCCCTGGGCGTTTTTTACCGTTTCCAGCCGTTTCCAGCTCGGCGTCTTGAAAAAAACGCTTTTCAGACTTAAACTGAAATCGCTACAACAAATGATTCGCTCTTTAAACGCTTTTAGGTCCGGTGTTTTACCGTTTCAAGGTCCTCCACAGAGAGCCAGGAGGCCTCCGGGCCAATTTCGGACCGGTTTTAGCTTCGCGTCCGCAATCTGGTTCCAGGCTCCCCAGGGGCACCTCAAAACGGCCCTCCGCAGCGACAACTGAAACGCAACCAAAACGTACCACAAAAACGTTGAAAAATAGCTGCTCCGGTTTTTTTGCGTTTCCGGCTCCCCCAATAGCGAAAATAGGACACGCAACAAAAAAACGCCCACACCGTCTCTGACGGAAACCAAGCCGAACAACAAGGAAGGGCATTCGGCGGGGCCCCTGCAAGGGTGGCCATCCGCGCCTATCAGGTTCCGCCGCCCCCCCCCGCCCCCGCCCCACGGCTCAACGGGAGGAGTCGGGGGAGAGGCTGGGCGCGCCGCGGGGTCGCAGAGAGGGATCCTGATCGAGTCCCGCAAGAGCTTGCGGGATCAATTGGGCACTCTCCTCGAATTCGTGGCCCTCATTGGCGGCGCGCTTCCAGACGCGACGCGGGGGGCCCTAACACCCCCGGATTGACAGCGACCGCGCCTGCGGGCGACCTGATGGCCGCAAGCGCGCAGGCGCTCCCTAATCCACCGGCCCCCTGAGGCCCCCTGAGACCACGCAACTGCACAAAGCCCGCGATTAAATTTTCCCAGGCGCAAAAAATCGGTGCCGCTCGCATCGGACCGACTCGAGGTCCGCGCCGGCAGCGAGAAGGGCACCGTCCCCTTGGGCAGCAGCGGCTGCCCAGAGACGCCTCTGCAAACCGTCGCCGAAGTCGTCCGGGACGGCCTCGCAGTCCAGGTCGGCGGGCCCGGCCCCGTCCGGCAGGGGCCTCCATTCCGCGAAATATTCAGCGCACACACGTTGCCAACGTAGGCAGCGCGCTGGCAGCTGCCATCCGTGTCCAAGCTGAGGGGAGCCACCTGCAGACGTACCAAACACCGCTGCGTTCATGCTTGGCTCCCTGTCTCCTTTTGGCCCAGCCTGAGCGAATGTAATCCGGCCCTCGCTCTGACGTGATCGTAGCTGTGGCTGCCGTTGCCCCCCTCCCCCGCCGGCAGCTCCGACGGCGCGATCGCACTGCGCGCGGGTTCGCGGGGGCGGCCCCCGGCCTCAACGGCCAGGCAGACACGCCAGGCAACCCTGCACGAGGCTGCGGCTCACTGTCTCTTTCCAGCCGACCCGCCCGAGTGAGTGAATCCCAGCGCGCTCTACGCCGTCGTCGTAGGTGCGGTCGCCGCTCGAAAGTGAGCGCAGCTGGAGTTCTCTACTCGGGCAGGGCAGCCTTCTCCGAGAGGGGCCTTGAGCTCGGCCTGGACGCCGCCGAAGTCGATGCCGCAATCATCGAAGGCGGGGTGCTGCATGAAGCTACGGGTTCGCGCGGAAGGCCCCCAACCCTGTCTGCTGCGGCCTCCGCCGCGCACGCAGATATACCGTAGCCCCCCCGCGGATGCGGATAAGACTGAGGGGGCGGTGGGGACGTCGGCAGTTTGCGAGGCTCTGGAGAAGCCCGCCGCAGGCGCCAAAGTTTCACAAATTACACAACGAGCCCGCCGAAGGCGCCGATTTTTTCGTTAAGCCAATGTGGTTAGGTCGCGGGTGGGTTGCAAATGGGTCGCGGGTGGGTCGCGGGTGGATCGCGAGTGGGTCGCTGCGGGGTCGCGGGTGTAGAGGACAGAAAATCCACCCCATGCTAATCACCCCGACAAGCGAAGCCGTTTAGTTTACGCACACAAGGAAGGAATCGAACAGGGCAAGGCTGTTTAGTAAACGCCCAGGGCTGTTTAGTAAACGTCAATTGTCGGGTCCGGGTGGTGTTTCCTCCCTTGAGGGTGGGTCGCGGGGTGGGTCGCGGGTGGGTCGCGGGGTGGGTCGCGGGTGGGTCGCGGATGGGTCGCGGGTGGGTCGCGGGGTGGGTCGCGGGTGGGTCGCGGGGTGGGTCGCGGGTGGGTCGCGGGTGGGTCGCGGGTGGGTCGCACGCGTGGGTCGCGGGGTGGGTCGGGGTGGGTCGCGGGGTGGGTCGCGGGGTGGGTCGCGGGGTGGGTCGCGGGGTGGGTCGCAGGGTGGTCACGGGTGGGACGATGACAAACAACAACAACAACAACAACAACAACAACAACAACAACAACAACAACAACAACAATTACTAGCACGTGGGGACACACCGTTCTCACCAGTGCCAGGGTTTTCATAGGAGGCGGGCAATACCCCCACTTTGTGGGGGGGCCGGTTCAAGCTCTACCAAATTTCCAAACGACTCTTCGCCACCACCCACACCCAGCTTCCCGCCCTATGACGTTCGGACACTTCACTTCGTGGCATGCGGACGACCGTGGCTACTATTCAGGGCCCCGCGGCCGACGACGACGGCGTGCGCGCGCGAAGAAAAAACGAATGTGTCCCGCATGGTATTATTTGACAGGGATGATGGCCCTGGCAGGTGCGCAACCGTTGTTGCAGAAGTTCGAAAAAGTTGTTCGCAAAAGCCCGTTTGACAGAAATGATTAAAAAGTGTTGGGTTTCCTACGAATCCGCAAGAGCGCGCGGGATGAAATTTTGATTTTTTTTTTTGTTGAAAAACCATTTGTTGTTTGATGTTTTTATGTTAAAATCGCTACGAAAACTGAGGTTTTGGAAGGATTTCGTCTTGCGCGCGCGAATGTCCACTTTACTTTATTTTTTACAAGGGATTCTTGAAGTTTGGTTATGTTAGAACAAGAAATGTCCACTTTAGCTTATTTGTTGCAAGGGAAAACCGATCGTAACAACACAACTGGATCCGGACCAACCCGTTTTGCCTGAGACTTCCTCACGAAAATGATGAAAATGAGGCTGCGGCCTAGGCGCGGCGGGGGGGCCATGCACCAGGGGTCCCAACAATAATTATTCTTTTGAAGTAATAATGTTCAACAACAATCATTTTAAGACTGTTCGCCCTTATCTGCTCGAGTGTCGAATAACGCGAATTTCCCAAACTCTCGATACCCGCCCTTTTCGTCTTCGATCGAACCCCTTTTCGGGGGTATACCTTTCTTCCCTGCAGGCCGGGCCCCTGCAAGCGGCGGGGCGGCCGCGGACCGTGGGCCTGGCCAGCGGCAGCGCTGATCGGCGCTGCGGCCGCGGACCGTCGACCCGACCCCAAGAGGGACGGACAGGGGACCGACGACGACGACGACGTCGACGACGACGGCAACGACGGCGACGGCGACGACGACGACGAGCGAAAGCGAGAGCGAGAGAGAACGACAGCAGAGCCAAGAAGGACACGAAGTAGGCCACGAAGGGCGACAGCGGGGATACGAAGGGAATGCGTATGGGGCCACGAGGAGCGCGAACGAGCGTGGGCCACGAAGTGCAGATAATGCGGGGCCACAGAAGGCAACGATGGGGCCACTGAGGGTAGCACCTGGGCCACGTAGGACAGTGAGGGGGCCACAAACGGCGACAGCGGGGCCACGAAGGGCATGCACATGGGGCCACAACGGGCGCGAACGAGCGGGGGCCACGAAGGGCATACGTATGTTGGGCCGCGGAGGACACGGACGGGGCCACTGAGGGCAGCAACGGGGACACGAAGGGCAGCGAGGGGGTCACGAAGGGCGACAGCGGGGCCACGAAGGGCATGCATATGGGGCCACCACGGGCGCGAACGAGCGGGGGCCACGAAGGGCATACACATATGGGGCCACGAAACAAAGCGAGGGGGCCACGAAAGGTTGCAACGGCGCCACGAAGGGCAGCGAGGGGGCCACGAAGGGCTGCAACGGGGCCACGAAGGGCTGCAACGGGGCCACGAAGGGCAGCGAAGGGGCCACGAAGGGCTGCAACGGGGCCACGGAACAAAGCGAGGGGGCCACGAAGGGCTGCAACGGGGCCACGAAGGGCAACGAGGAGGCCACGAGGGGCTGCAACGGGGCCACGAAACAAAGCGAGGGGGCCACGAAGGGCTGCAACGGGGCCACGAAACACAGCGAGGGGGCCACGAAGGGCTGCAACGGGGCCACGAAAGGCAGCGAGATCCCGATTCCTAGGTAATCTGCGAAGGAGTCCCAAGCGAGAGCGCGACTCCTGGGTGCCCGGGTGTCGGGGGCGCGGCGCTGGAGTAAATTGCAAGAAATTCCAACGCAAGGGCGCTTTTCTTCAGTAAATTGCAAGCAAGTCTCCAGCGAGAGCGCGACTCCAGAGCGCAGGAGGAACGATTCCTGAATACATCGTAAGGAAGTCCCAAGCGAGAGCGCGATTCTTGAATCAAATGCGAGGAAGTCTCGGGCGGGAGCGGGGGTCCTGGCTAAATTGTGAAGGAGTCTCAGGCGGGAGCCGTTGTCGTTGTAATCCGGGGGCCAGGGGGCCAGTTTGACCAGGAAGACTTTCCTTGACAAAAAACGAGATGCGAACCCCGGGGGGGCACTTCATTTGAAAAAATCAATGTGCACCGGTGGGGGGGATCAACAATGATTATTCTTCAAGAGTGAGAGTTCCACAACAACAACAGCAACAACAATGATCTCACGCCCATCTGTTCTAGGAGGCCGAGTGAGGTTTCATGCGCGTTTCCCTCTCCCTCGCACCCGCCCTCTATGTCCATGAACGCACCCCTTTTTCTGGGGGGGGGGGTATTCCAGCTCCGGGGCCGAACCCAAAGGGGAGGGATGTTTTGCTGACAGCCCTGGGCCGCGAGGAAAGTCAAGAGAGAGCCATGAGGATAATGCGTGCATTTTCATAGCTGCGCCGCGGACGCCCATTTGCCAATCGCAGCGCCCCACTCGGCCGCTCCTAAGCCAGCACGGAGTGCATCACCTAGATCAGAAGCGGGGGCAAGCTCTGGCGTGGAGGGGCGTTCCTCGGGGGTCGGGCAATCGACCAGGAGCCCCGTGCAGTTTCCGGGCGACTCCCCCTCCACGCTGGGCGCGCCGCCCCCCCCCTCGGCAGCGCCGTCGCCATCCTCAGAGGAACTGCGCCATCCCGAAGCGGCAGCGCCAGGCCACGGCACTGGCAGCGCCGACGTCTCGTCCGGTGGAACGGACTCCTGCCCGGACTCCGCGCTCGCGCGCTGCTCCTCCCCGAAGCCCATGGAATCGCCCGCGAAGTCGGAGTCGTCGAGCCGCTGCGCTTCCTCTGGATCAGTGACGCCGCTCCTGGGTCTCGAAGCTACATCGCTCTCCGCGCGCGGGGCCGCCTCCTCCCAGTCCGACATGCCCATGTGCCGTTTCACTTCAGCCTCGCTGTCCGCGTGGCGGTCCTCGTCAGAGGATGTCCCATGAGCGCCCTCGTCGGCGTCCCCGCGCTCGGGCCGCTCGCCCACGCCTGACTCCCCGCTGTCCTCAAAATGCGCCCGCCTGGAGAGGAAGTACGAATCTTCCGAGCCACCGCCCTCCGAATGAGCACCGCGGGACGCGCTCTCCGCGTCGGTGCCCTCGTCGAGCGCTGCGCCAACGCAGAGCCCGGAGTCTGGCATCTCCTCGCGCGCGTGCCGCTCATCCCATACAGAATCCCCGCTGTCCTCAAAGAGCGCCCGCCTGCCATCGAAGTCGGAATCGTCGGGCCCAGTGTCTTCCGAGCGAACGCCGCGGCACGGGTGCCCCCGGTCGCCCTGGCCCCCCACGGGCAAGAAGTCCGATTGCCGAAGCCGCCCGAACATGAAGCGGCCCTTCTTGGATGAGAACCTGGAAACAGCCACGTAGCCGAACGGCGGCATGCTTCTTCTGATTGAACCAGATGGCGCCGGCAGGTATGCTGGCCCCCTGCGCCCGCCTGATCGTCGTCGCATACCCGTAACAGCACGGCAGGAACACTTTGCCGCCCCCGTACATTGGATGCACGAATATCAAATTCCCGGCCCCCCGCGAGCGCGCAACAAACACCTCGTTCCCGCACGAGCTCCCCTCGATGACCGCCGTGGCGCCGTTGGCAATGCCCCGGGTTTTATCACAATCCCGAGTAAGACGCATGACGATGCTGGACGGGTCCGGGGCGAATCCAGCGTCGATCTCCTGCTGCGAAACGCCAGCCAAGCGCAAGGCGGCCTCGGACACCTGTTCGGAAGCCTTGTTCGTCGCACACAGCCAAATCAAAGAGATCCCCATCTGCTCCTCGAACCTCACGGTGGCCTGAAGGGCGCCCTCCAAAGTGCCAGTGAAATGCCGCCCCTCGAAGAAAGACTGCGGCTCATCTCGCGTGGGTTGCGTCGTGCGCATGAGGTTCTGGAACTCCAGGAACTCCATGTCCCCCGTGCGGTAGACTATCTCAAGGTCAACTCGGTCCACCTTCATGCACACCTGCATGCATAAGGTCTCCTTGGCATCGTTAGTTACCTTCTCCCCGAGGCGAACAGGTCGAAGCTGCTGGAAGTCCGCGACGATCATGCAATTGGGCATGCGGGGCTGCTCCAACATCGCCTTGAAGAACTGGCCGAACTCCGCGTCCGCGCACTGGCAGCCCTCGCCCACTAGTACGAGGTCTATCTTGCGCAACGCGGACGGGGGGGGGCAGCGCGCCCTCCCGTCCTTCTTGGGCCGCCTGTAATTGAGTGCATAATGTCTACGCGGATGTTCTCCATGTAATCGGCCTCAGGGATCTGCGACTTGAAGCTGTGGACCAGCTGACCTGGCGGTGGCATAGAGCAATCTGGCGCGCAGCGGAAGCGTCGCCAAATGAAGCGAATGACCCGGCGCGGACAAGCGATGGGGGGAGGGGAACGAGGGGGCGAGCGGGGCGGGGCCCAACCCTGGGCCACTGGATATGGTCAAGGGTCGACAGGCAGGGACATTTCCCCCGCGACCCCCGACATCTGTCGGGCACGCGATGAGGACGCCGAGGCCCCGCGCTGCAGCAGACAGCGCCGCCTCCAGCAGGACGGCCGAGTTGCCGCTCCGCGGCGCGCCCGCCACGCACAGCCACCTAGACTCCTGGAACCCCCGCTCCTTCTCGGCCTGGTCGTCTATGCTCGTCTTGTCCGCGACCCTCTGCAGTGCCGCGCGCTGCTCCTCCGACCAAGCGTGCCCCCTGCGGGCGGGCCGATTGAGCCGCTCTCAATCGCCCTTCAGCATGTGAAACTCGGCGTCGCCCTGCGCCCGCAGAGCGCGCTGGTGCAATAGGTGGGCCGCGTCGGCTGCCATCTCGAACGTGCGCGGCCGTTCGTCGGGGAACCTTCCTGCAGGACAGATCCTGGCGACAGACGCCTCGCATGTAGCTGTGCGCAGCTCTCTCGGATGGGAAAACAGCCACCCCGCCATCGGGGAGGGCGCCGTCCGCGGGAGGCCGCCGCCCCGCCCCTTCGCCCAGGGGCACAGTGGTTCCATCGTCGAGCACATCCAGGGGGAGCGCTGTCTCGTGGAATTCAAAACCACGGGCCCCGATCACGAAGCCAGACTTCTCGCCGCCCCCGCCGCGCTGAAGCCGCAGGAAAGTCCAGCTCATGAGGTAGCGCAGAACACCGACAAAGTTCTCCATGCAGTCCAGATGTCTCACGCCATCGGGAAGTAGATCTGCAGGTGTAGCGTGCGGGAGCTGAGCGAGCGCCATCTGGCCCCAGTAACCGTTGGTCAGCTCGTGCCAGTGCCTGCGCGCGCACCCGAGGGTCGGCGCCTGGCCGCGCTGCATGTTCTTGCCCCTCCGCTGCGCCGCCTTCCGCTGCCGGCCATGCTCGCGCTTGCGGTGCCACTGCAAAAAAGACTGGCGGGCCGGATGGCCCTCGTCCTGGCCCCCCTTGGCCGCGCGGCGCAGTGGGCCTGGTACATGCGCCAACTGAAGTTCACGGCCTTCGGCGCAACGGAGTCCTGCCCGGGGCCAGCAGACCCCGACTGCGGCGCGCCTGCGGCTGCCAGCGCGTCGCGCGGCAGCGGGGGATACAGCAACGCGCGCGAATGCGACCTGTGAAACTCTGGGCGCGACGCCACGCGCAAGGCCACTTCGGGGATGCTCGGCGCGCTCTTGCTCGGGAGGCCGCGCGCTGCGAACCAAAGTGCCCGGGGGAACAAATGCCTGCGCCCTTGCCCCCCTCCGCCCCCCACCCCCCCCGGGGCGGGCACTCGCCGGAATGTCGAAGGGGGTCCAGCCGTGGCAACGGGCCCCCTGGAGGAGCAAAGGCATCGGCATCTGTCCCGTCGCGAACGCCGTGGAGCCCTTCTGCGCGCACCCCCCCAGCTCTACGTCCACGGAGTCGCGGCCTTTGGACACGTAGCCGTTGATGTAGTTCAGCCCCCCGCTCCCAGGTCTGGACATCCACCTCGCACAAGAAGAAGAGACCCACAAATTTCACGAACCCGACGGCTGCCGCCCGGGCGCCGCCCGTCGCGCCAACGCGACCGACCAGCGAAGCCAGACTTCCAGATGCCACGAGGACCCAGGCGCAGCTGTGCCAGCGCGGAGTCCCGCGGCCTTGGTATTCAGTACGAACGGCGTACTCCAGCACATGGAACCACCGGTGGCCGAACCGACTACTAAAACAAAACCACATGCTGAGCACGAGGAAGTACATGTGGAGGCCAATGAGGTGCGCGCCCTCGCTCAAGCAGGTCCGGTAAGGCCCCGTCCAATAGGGCAGCGGGAACCTCCACTCTGCCGGCGCGACGGTGATGAAGAGGTTGGGGAACGCAACCATCCACGACGCATCTCCGCGCGCGTCCCTGACGGCCTTGCACGAGTCCGGGTGGCCCTCGCGGTCGTGGCACTTGGCCATCTGCGCCCGCGCGAGGTCGGCAAGCGCGTCGCGCGCGATCCCCCAGTACCCGCCGGTCACCTGGGAATGGCGCATGAGAACGTCCGAAGTCACGCCGGGCTCCTGGCCCCTGCTGTGCGCGTGAAAGAACTTGCGGGCCAGCTGCGTCTCGTGCAAAAAGAAAGCCAGATCTGGGTTCTCGACGTGCGCGCGGACCTCGGACTGGCACCCCCGCGCGAAGGGCTCCCCAAGGCACACCGTCCTGTTCTTGTTGTCATCGCGCACGGTGCGGTAGTGCGCCAGGATACCAGCGTCTGTAAAATCCGTAGTCGGGCACAGCCAGGGCCGCGCGGCACATTCCATGCCGTCGAACACGACGAAAGGTCGAATGAACTGATACGCTGGCCGCGCTGGCCAGGACAGTCGCGTGAGTGGCGCTGATTGAGCAAGCGGGCTTTGTAGAGGTCGTTGTGCTTCGTCAGCCATCTGAACGCGGCCTTGGAGCGCGCCGCTGGCGCGCTGTCCTCCGTCACTTCATGGCCGGCCCAAAAAGCTTTCGCGACGCCCGTTTGCTTGTAGTTATTGTAGTGTTTCGGCCCCCCAGAGCCTTTCAGGAAGTGCTCCGCGACCTTTTTCACGCGTCGTAGAGCATACTTCTCCTCGTTCGCCATGTCCAAGAACGCGGGGCCCGCGGATGCGCCGCAGCTGAACTCGGAGCTGCCCGGCGCAAGCCTCGGCCACATCACGACCTCGCCCGCCCAAGAGGTGGCGGCGCTCACGCTGGGAGGAGGCGGGCGCGGGACCCTGTAGACGGGCCCCATCTTCGGCACGCCCTTCGGCGCAAGCCTTCGCCGAGGCCTTCGCGCGAGCGCGTGCCCGCAGTGCCCTGCTGGCCACGTCGCTGGCGCGGGCCACTGGTCGCGGATGGTCCGCGAGAGAGACGCGCCGCCCGCGCCACTTGTCAGGCATGTACATCGACGGGTCCATCCACCAGCGCGAGGTGACGCCGATCTCCTCGCCGCCTCGGCGCGCGGTGGGATCGGGCGGCGCTTCCGGCCTGAAGACGGAAGCGTCGTCCGAGGCAACGCAGCGGTGGAAGGGTCGCACTCCTGACAACCGCTGTCGCTGAAGTAGAAGCTGCCGCAGCCATCGCAATGGGTCCAGCTGCCGCACTTCACCCAGCTCTCGAAGTCCGTCTTCGGCCACGCAGCGCGCCGCTGCGCGGGCTGCGCCGCCAGCATCGAGCCCCCCCAAGTCTGCCGCCCGCGCGCGCTCTCGCACTCGCCCCGCGCGTAGGCAAGCGCGCAGCAGGCCGCCGCGCACTCGAGAGGAAAGCATAAAGTCGCGTCGTTCTCGGCGACCTGCCTGCAATAGTCCAGCAACAAGAGCGGGGCGCGTTCGCGGCGAAAGCGACCCCCCGAGGCCCCCGCGAACACCTCGAGCGCCAAACCGGGGAACGCGTCCGGCAGGACTCGGCAAAACGGTTCAACCGTGCTCCTCTGGATGAAATCGCGGTAGACTCGGGCGCCCGCGCGCTGGAACCGCAGCTGCGCCATCGGCTCATGTTTGGCGTAGAATTTGAGCAACTCCGAGAGCGGCGCGAGATCTGGAGACACGGCCGGGTGCTCGCGTAACTTCTCCTGGACAGCCTTCAGATCAGCCTCGCGCCTCTCGCACCTGCCTCTGCGACATCCGAGCATCGACGCTGCCGCAGTCTGCGAATATAGCCACATCCAATGGTGTCGCTCGAGCCATCGGCAAGTCCAAGTCTGGCCCGTCTGCTCCCAGCGCCTGTATTGGCGGAGGCGGGGCGCAGCCGCGACCACCGAGAACTCGTCCTTCAACGCCTCAGCGACTGCCTCCAGGGGAACGCCCTCCTGCAGCTGGTCCAATGCGCGACGGGCGCACGGGTGCCCGTCAATGTCCTCCACGCTCTGCAGGTGACGGAGCGCCTGGGCAGGGTGGTCGAGCCATGCCTTCAAGTGAGACGCACGGCACACCACGCGGTGCTCTTTCTGAAGGACTTGGCACTTGGCAAATGTCCTGCGCGGTCTTGCCCTCTACGTGGTACAAACACAGCAGTTTCGACCGGTTCGCCCGCCAGAAAGCAACGCCGGCCGCCCGCAGCGCATCGCCCTCGCCGCGCATGGCCAGCCAACGCATGTAGATGGACTCGCTCACATCGCACCCGAGCCGCCTGCAGACGGCGACGCCCTCGGATTTGGAGTAGCCGAAACCGTACTTCATGTGGTGCAGACGAAGGGTGCCGAGAGGAGAGCGCGTGCGCGGCCTCTCGTGTCTCATCCGCTGCATCGGCTTTTCGGGGGCCTGCAGCTGCCGAGCTCGCTCGATGACCCGGGGGTCCAAGCTGTCCAACCACGAGCGACACGTCCGCAGCGACGCTGCGATGGGCTTCGCGCGCAGCGATCAATGCCGGGACAGAGCCCGAGGACCATCCAGCGCGTAAAGAACGCGGTCCAAGCCGAGAGCGCAGTCCAAGTGGGTGCCGTTACCAACCCGAATCTCGCCACTCCCCAGGCGATACTGCATATACCACTCGCGCAAAATTCCAGGCGACACCAGAACTGGATTTTCCCAAGGTCGCATCCCATCGAGCAGCCCCGTAATCGACAGCGGGGTTGCGAAGTCATCCGCGTGTTCTGGCAAGCGTAGGATGTCGCCCGCCTTTTCCTCCAACTGCTCGGCCGTGTCCGCCCAAACAACAGGCCGCCAGTCACGAGACAACCAAGCCTGGCAGTGGCGCCTAGGGCACAATATGCCTTGCGTCTGCAGCCAAGCATGCAGCGCCTCGGGGTCATGTCTGCCCGTGCCCCCAGCCAAGTACTCTCGGACGCGGTCCCCGGCTCTCTCCTCCAGCCCAGCGGCAGAGGTGATGCTGGAAAGCACGCCACCTCCGTGATGCTGGAGCCACTCCCTCATCGACGCATCAGACACCTTCAAAGGGGAACCCTCCTTCAGGAGCGCACTGCGCAGCTTGAACGCCGTGCGGAAACCTGACGCCTGCAACTCGCGGAACCGATCTCCGGCAAGCGCCTCCAGCACCGCATAGCCGGAAACTTCCACGGCCCCTTCGCCAACGCGGTACTTCTGAAACCACTGTTTGAAGACGCCTTCAGTTACAGAGACGCCCGGGTACGTGTGCTGCCACTGACGCCAGAGCTGTCGAGGAGTAGTCGCCTCGCTGAACGACGGCGCGCCCAGCACACTGCGGTACTGCGCCTCCAGCTGCGCGGCCGTCAACTCAGACGACTGCGACGGGGGCATGTCGCCTGTATCAGAGCAGCTGTGCCAAAATGGCTGTGTACGGAATGGTGAAGAGCGCTGAAAGGACGGCGTGACCCGAACTGCTTCTAAGGCGCGTAGGGGCGATTCTTTGAATGTGGCATAGTCCTTCAGGTCCCGCGGGCCTCGCGTGGAGCTGCGCATGAGGCTGCTAAGGCCCGCAGAGCCATTGTGCGTGACCAGGCCCGGCTAACGCATCTAAAACGCATAGGCCTACAAGTGCTTCACTCATTCGGGCCTGGGGAGAGCCGCGACCCGTCCACAGCCCATGGGGCCAGTAAGATTTGCAGAGACAGAGGCTACAGTGCTTCCCCACAAGAAAAAACACGTGGCCCGTCGGGCCATATAGCCCCAAACTGTGTTAGGAAAGCATACTTTTGAGGGCCTCCGGAGACTCGTTTTATCAGGCGTCTCGTAGGGCACACCAAGAGCCTTGTAGGAGAGCTGTAAATGGGGCCACGACGTAGGCACCGCGGCGGGGTGGGCCGAAGGCCACAAGGTATTGATTGTGAATCGCAACGTTAGCACTTGCGCCACTTGGTCTCATCACTCCCTGCCAAAGAACTGGGCCGCAACGGACTCGTGGACATCGCGAGAAGCTCTTGGGAGTCCCCACAGAGACTGGACTGTACGTGGTCCGGACGTGCACCCCGCGAAGCGAGAGGAATATCCTCCTCGCTCAAACGGGGCCTCTCCGCAGGGCTGGGGGAGGACACGAACCCTGGTCAATAGTACTGCTTGTGGGCCATATCCTCGCTCATGTGGGGCCTCCCTGGAACGTGGGAGGGCCACGAAACCTTGTAAATATGATGACTTTGGGATACCATCCTCGCTCAGGCGGGAGCCGTGGTCGTCGCAGCTGGGCCTTCACGAACTTGGCTGACTTGCGAGGAAATCTCGAACGCCTGCGCCGCGCGTGAGTTCGGGGGCCTCTCTGGCCAGGGCCTCTGGACGAAACCTGTGAAATATCGGGCGGGGGCCCTTGTCGTCGTAGTTGGGCCTCCACCCGCTTGGTTGAATTGCGAGGGAGTCTCGAGCGACAGCGCCTGCCTTAATTTGGGAGCATCCCCGGCCTGGGCGTCTCGGAATAAATGACGAGGAAGTATCGGGCGCGAGCCGTTGTCGTCGCAGCTGGGTGAATGAGTCGTGATGAAGTCTCGAGCGAGAGCGCCGTTCCTGATTTCGGGGACCTCTCTGGCCAAAGCGCTCTAAGGGTAAATTGCTAGGAAATATCGAGCGGGAGCCCTTGTCGTCGTAATTGGGACTCCACTAAGACGATTGGAGCGCGAGGAAATCTCAAGCGAAATCGCCCTTCCTGCGATTCGCGGCTTCTCCCGCCTTGGCGTATCGCAATAAATTACTAGGAAGTATCGAGCGAGAGCTGGTGTCGTCGTAGCTGGACCTTCACCAGCTTGCCTAAATTGCAAGGAAGTATCCAACGATAGCGCCCTTCTTGAGTTTTGGGGCCTTCCTGGCCAGGGCGTCCCGGAGTAAACTGTGAGGAAATATCGAGCGGGAACCGTTGCTGTTGTAACCCAGCCTTCAAAAACACACTTTGGAAACGAAGCTCGCGCTCGAGCGGGAGCCTCGGTTTCGGAGAACATGACGCCGGCGTCGAGGCGAGATCGCCCAGAACCGACAAGGATCATCAACAAAAATGATTCTCTGAAAAAGAGTATTCAACAACAGCAACAACAGCAACAACAACAACACTAACAACGACAGCAACAACAACAACAACAACAACAACAGCAGCAGCAACAACAACAACAATCATTTTAAGACTGATCGCCCTTATCTGCTCGAGTGTCCAATAACGCGTATTTCCCAAACCCTCGATACCCGCCCTCTTCGTCATCGATCGAACCCCTTTTGGGGGGCATACCTTTCTTCCCTGCAGGCCGGGCCCCGGCAAACGGCAGGGCGGCCGCGGACCGTCGGCCTGGCCAGCGGCAGCGCTGATCGGCGGGACGGCCGCGGACCGTCGACACGACCCCAAGAGGGACGGACATGGGACCGACCACGACGACGACGACGACGTCGACGACGACGGCGACGGCGACGACGAGCGAAAGCGAGAGCGAGAGAGAACGACAGCAGGGCCACAAGGACACGAAGTAGGCCACGAAGGGCGACAGCGGGGACACGAAGGGAATGCGTAATTATGGGGCCACGAATAGCGCGAACGAGCGGGGGCCCCGAAGGGCAGATAATGCGGGGCCGCAGAAGGCAACGATGGGGCCACTGAGGGTAGCAACTGGGCCACGTAGGACAGTGAGGGGGACACAAACGGCAACAGCGGGGCCACGAAGGGCATGCACATGGCGCCACAACGGGCGCGAACGAGCGGGGCCACGAAGGGCATACGTATACTGGGCCGCGGAGGGCAAGGACGGGGCCACTGAGAGGGCAGCAGCGGGGCCACGAAGGGCAGCGAGGGGGCCACGAAAGGCGACAGCAGGGCCAAGAAGGGCATGCATATGGGGCCACAGCGGGCGCGAACGAGCGGGGGCCACGAAGGGCATACATATATGGGGCTACGAAGGGCAGCGAGGGGGCCACGAAGGGGGGGCCACGAAGGGCTGCAACGGGGCCACGAGACAAAGCGAGGGGGCCACGAAGGGCTGCAACGGGGCCACGAAGGACAGTGAGATCCCGTTTCCTCGGTAATCTGTGAGGGAGTCCCAGGCGTGAGCGCAACTCCTGGGTGCCTGGGTGTCGGGAGCGCGGCGCTTGAGTAAATTGCAAGAAATTCCAACGCAAGGGCGCTATTCTTTAGAAAATTGCAAGCAAGTCTCCAGCGAGAGCGCGACTCTAGAGCGCCGGGAAAGCGACGCCTGCATAAGTTAGAAGGAAGTCCTAAGCGAGAGCGCGATTCCTGAATCAAATGCGAAGAAGTCTCGGGCGAGAGCGGGGGTCCTGGCTAAATTGCGAGGAAGTCTCAAGCGGGAGCCGTTGTTGTTGTAACCCGGGGGCCAGGGGCCCAGTTTGAGAAGACTTTCCCTGATAAAATACAAGGTGCGAGCGTCGAGGGGCACACTTTGATTGAGAAAAAAAACAGCATGCACAGGTGTGGGGATCAACAATAAGTATTCTTCAGAAGTGATAATTCAAAGACAACAACAACAACAACAACAACAACAACAACAACAACAACAACAATAATTTTAAGACTGTTCGCCCTGATATGCTCGAGTGTCCAATAACGCGTATTTCCCAAACCCTCGATACCCGCCCTCTTCGTCTTCGATCGAACCCCTTTTGGGGGTATACCTTTCTTCCCTGCAGGCCGGGCCCCGGCAAGCGGCGGGGCGGCCGCGGACCGTCGGCCTGGTCAGCGGCAGCGCTGATCGGCGGGGCGGCCGCGGACCGACCCGACCCCGAGAGGGACGGACAGGGGGACGACGACGACGACGACGACGACGACGACGACGACGACGACGACGACGACGACGTCGAAGACGACGGCGACGACGACGACGACGACGGCGACGACGAGCGAAAGCGAGAGTGAGAGAGAACGACAGCAGGGCCACGAAGGGCACGAAGTAGGCCACGAAGGGCGACAGCGGGGACACGAAAAGAATGCGTGGGGCCACGAAGAGCGCGAACGAACGGGGGCCAAGTGCAGATAATGCGGGGCCACAGAAAGCAACTATGGGGCCACTGAAGGTAGCAACTGGGCCACGTAGGACAGTGAGGGGGACACAAATGGCGACAGCGGGGCCACGAATGGCATGCACATGGGGCCACAACGGGCGCGACTCCTGGGTGCCTGGGTGTCGGGCGCGCGGCGCTTGGGCAAATCGCCAGAAATGCCCACGCAAATCCATTCTTCAGTAAGTTGCAAGCAAGTCTCCAGCGAGAGCGCGACTCCAGAGCGCCGGGAGAGCGATCCCTGAATAAATTGTAAGGAAGTCCCAAGCGAGAGCACGTTTCCTGAATAAAATGAGAGAAAGTCTCGGGCGGGAGCGGGCGTCCTGGCTAAATTGTAAGGAAGTCTCAAACGGAAGCCGTTGTTGTTGTAACCCGGGGGCCAGGGGGCCAGTTTGAGCAGGAAGATTTTCCCTGCCAAAAAACAGGGTGCGAGCGTCGAGGGGCACACTTTGATTGAGAAAAACAATATGCACCGGTGGGGGGGATCAACAATAATTATTCTTCAGCAGTGAGAATTCAACAACAACAACAACAAGAACAACAACAACAACAACAACAACAACAACAACAACAATCATTTTACCCGAACGCTCAGTGTTCTCACCAGTGCCAGGGTTTTCATGCGACGCGAGACAATACCCCCACTTCGTGGGGGGGCAGTTCAAGCTCTACCAAATATCCAAACGACTCTTCGCGACCACCCAAACCCAGCTTCCCGCCCTATGACGTTGGGACACTTCACTTCGTGGCGTGCGGACGACCGTGGCTACTACACTGGCGTGGGGTACACACCCACAGAACTTGGTCACTTATTCGGGGCGCGCGTGTGCCCAGCATCCTGCAATTGTGACATACAATACATGACACAGACAGACAGAGAGAGAGACAGAGAGCAGACAGAGAGAGAGACAGAGAGAGCGGAGTTGGTCACATTTTTGGGGCAAGTTCCTGAGATCGTCGTGTTTTTTGTTGGTCTTGCGCGCGCGAATGTCCACTTTACTTTTTTTTGCAAGGGAGTATTGAAATTTGATTATGTTAGAACAAGAAAAAGTAGCTCGCGCGAGCTCATGTAACATAAATGTTGAAAAACCATTGGTTTTGTGGGAGTCGGACAGCGCGCGCGGGATGAAATTTGGACATTTTTTTTTGAAAAACCATTGGGTTTTTGATGTTTTTATGTTGAAATCGTTACGAAACCTAAGGTTCTGGAAGGATTTCGTCTTGCGCGCGCGAATGTCCACTTTACCTTATTTTTTGCAAGGGATTATTGAAATTTGATTATGTTAGAACAAGAAAAAGTAGCTCGCGCGAGCTCATGTAACATAAATGTTGAAAAACCATTGGTTTTGTGGGATTCGGACAGCGCGCGCGGAAGGACATTTTGACAATTTTTTCTTAAAAAACCATTGGGTTTTTGATGTTTTTATGTTAAAATCGTTACGAAACCTAAGGTTTTGGAAGGATTTCGTCTTGCGCGCACGAATGTCCACTTTACCTTATTTTTTGCAAGGGATTCTTGCAATTTGATCAAGTAAAAACAAGAATTTTCATTTTCTATTGTTTTTTGCAAAGGAAAACGAGCGTCAACAAAAAACCGGATCCGGAGCTCATCCACTTTTCTGAAGCTTTCGCGAAAAAATGATGAAAATGTAGCTGCGGCCTAGGCGCGGCGCAGAGGTCGCGCACCAGGGGTCCCAACAATAATAATTCTTTAGAAGGAATAATGTTCAACACGTACAACAGCAACACTAGTAATAACAACGCTACCAACAACAACAACAACAACAACACCCACAACAACAGCAACAGCAGCACCAACAACGACAACAATCTCAACAACACCACCATCACCAACAACAACACAACAACAATACCAACAGCAATAACAACAACAACCATATTAATAACAACAACATCAAAAACAACAACTACCACTTCTTCCCCTACTACTACTTCTACTACTACTACTACTACTACTACTACTACTACTACTACTACTACTACTACTACTACGACTACGACTACTGCTACTACTACTACTACTACTACTACTACTACTACTACTACTACTACACGACTACGACTACTGCTACTGCTACAACTACCACTTACTACTACTACTACTACTACTACTAGTACTATTACGACTACTGCTACTGCTACTGCTACTGCTACTACTACTACTACTACTACTACTACTACTACTACTACTACTACTACTACTACTACTACTACTACTACTACTACTACTACTACTACTACTACTACTACTACTACTACTACTACTACTACTACTACTACTACTACTACTACTACTACTACTACTACTACTACTACTACTACTACTACTACTACTACTACTACTACTACTACTACTACTACTACTACTACTACTACTACTACTACTACTACTACTACTACGACTACTACTACTACTACTACAACGCAACACGCGCAATTCTCACCGCGAATCTCCGTTTTAGCCACGCACACAGGGATAATGAATGACCGTTCGGCCCCCTCACTCTGATCAGACAACGCTCAAGGCGGCTGCGGCTCACTCTCTACGGCCGACCCGTCTTAGCGACTGAGCTACAGCCCGCTCTGCGCCGTCTTCGCAGGCGTGGTCGTCGCTCCATGGTGAGCGTAGCTGGAGCTGCTCTGCTCAGACAATGCAGCCTTCTCCGAAAGGAGCCTCGATGGCGAGCTCGAAGACCCAGAAGAAGATGTCGCCGTCGTCGGAAGTGATGTAATATGTTGTATGTTGTTGTGCCCAGATGGTGTTCCATAACTCCGCAGGTACGTCATAAGTGGCTCCAGCTCCGCGATCCTCAGACTGCGAGCTGCCTTGGCGAGCTTCGTCTGGTATCGTGGCATTTGAGGCCTCTCGAAAGGCTTGGTGTAGCTCGTTAGGTAGAGTTTGTCGGCGCTTGTCCAATGCAGCCTGCTTCCTGCGCGAGATCCTGCTGTTGGGGTCTGGACGAGGACGACGACGACGACGACGACGACGACGACGACGACGACGACGACGGCCGCCTCTGAAGGTCTCTAGCGGTATCCGGGGGCCTCAGGTGGTCTCTGGAGGCCTCTGGACGCCGCTGGACGACCTCCGAGGCTCTCTGGGACGACGACGACGACGATGACGACGACGACGACCACGACGACGACGACGACAACGACAACAACGACGACGACGACGACGGCGGCGGCGACGACGACGACGACGGCCGCTTCAGAAGGTCTCCAGAGGTCTCCAGAGGTCTCCGGAGGCCTCAGGAGGTGTCTGGAGGCCCTCTGGACCTTGTCAGCACCACACCGTGCCTGTGAGCAGGACGCCATACGTGTGTGGGGCTGCCGCCCCCCCCCCCGTTCCGCTCGTTACCTTTACGGGCGGGGGGGGGGGCGCCCCTGCAACGGACGTGAAGGGTTCAACGAGTAAACAGGCAATGTCATCAGGGTCAAAGCGCTCAGGCCATCGGCTTAGCCGCCGCAGCAATCTGCCCCTCGCTTGCCCCCCCCCCACCCGCTCACGCGGTGCTGCTCTCCGCGCCGAGCCCGCCCCGCCCACCGTGCGCGGGTCTTCCCAGCCGCCTTTTTATCGGGCCTCGCCCTCCACCCCCTCTCGCACGGCCCAGACGGGGGCGCCGGCGTGTGGGACAACTGTGAGGACTGCGTGGGCAAGTTCGCACTTCTATTCAACACTCTGTCTCGCAGAACAGCAGCGTTCTCCGGAGCCGCGCACTCCTTTACAACGCCATGTTGTTGAGCCCACTCGTGGGAAGGGACGCCTTTTGCGCAGCCTTGACGTGGGGGCTGCCTGCCTCGCAAACGTACTGTCGCAATCGCCCCTACAACCCTGAAAGCGCACGGTCTTCCGCATACCCTTCCCAAGCAAGGCGCATCAGGAGTAGCGTGACTGATGATCACCAACGCATGCAAAAACAAAGAACTTGCTCTTGCGAGACCTCACCGCAGCGTTTCACCAGCCTGAGTGCATGAATCAGCTGGGCAGGAAGGGAGAGAGCGCTGACCAGTCGTGATACGATTCGCTACTGGCTGCGGCCTGTGCAGACCTCCCAGCGAGTGCGCGATGGGACAGCAGTGTTTTCGTCGCGCTTCTGGCTTGAGCTGCCAATCAGGAATCCCGACAGCCCTCTGGGCGTAGGTGGTTTAGGGTGTTTCCTCTTCCACCCCTCCCTCTTCCCCTTCGGGGAGGGGTTTACCCCTCCCCCTGCCTCCTCCCTTGGACCTGGACGGGGTCGGTCGCGGGTAGTTCGAGCGCCCAAAACGGCCTCGGCGAGGAAGCCAAAATCATTTTTACCACGGTTTTGGCCCCATTTGGGCCTCTTGGGGGGGCAGCGCTAAAAGGAGCTCCCCTCTTCTCAGATCGATCTCCTCCAAAATGGCCCCAAGAAGCGCCCAGGAGGCCCCGAGAGTTCCCAAAATGGCCCCAAGATGGCCCCAAAAAGCCCCCAAAAGGCCCCCTGGAGGCCCCCAAGAGGACCCCTGAGGGGGGGGCAGGGGGCGCGCGAGGGCGGCGCGGCGGGGGGGGAGGCAAGGGCGGTGCGACGACGCCAAATGAAAGAATCGCGGCGGAGGGGGCGGCGCACTGAGCTGCCGGGGAGGGGGTGGGGCGGGGATGGGAGGGGCAAGGGCGGTGCAACGGAGGGGGGGGGGCGGTGCGACGACGCCGAAATGCAACTGTCGCGGCGGAGGGGGCGGCGCGCTGGGCCACTGGGAGGGCGGGCGCGGGGGGGGGACATTACGATGGGGCGGGGCGGTGCGACGGGGCCGAAATAAAAGTTGTCGCGGCGGAGGGGGCTGCGCGCTGGGCTGCCAGGGCGGGGGGGGGGCGGGGCGGTCAACGCTGCCGGGCAACGCTGGGGTGGGGGCGGTGCGACGACGCCGAAATCAAGTGGTCGGAGCTCTAGACACCCTGCGCAAAAGCATAAAATCACACTCGCGCTCCCGATGCCGCGATCCTGATGATTTGCGGCAAACTCGCGCCCCGGAAACCACAATCCCCGTAAATTACACTCGAGGCGACGTTCCTTTGCATGCCGCGCCCGGGTCGCGCCCCCGAGGCCGCGATCCCTTGTACATGAGGAAGCGGCCTCCAGCCGCCCTCGCATCATATTGCGATACAGTTTCAAGTAGGCGCCCAGGCATCCCAACGTAGCTCAGGCACGTGCCACTCTGATAGACTGGGGCCGGCGGCAGAGTAGGGCGACGCCCTTGCGAATATACTGATAGGACCACCCTACAAGTGATAAGGAGGTTTGGGGGGGAAGGGGGGGCGGTCGATGCGCGGTGACCCCCACCTGCCGCCGCCAAAGAGTGCGCGGGTAAAGGAATGTCGCCTGCTTCCGTTTGTTTCTAACTAACTAACTAACTAATATATTTATATATATATATATATTGCCATGCATCTATCCATCCATCAATGTATATATATTTATATATATCTGTCGAACGAGTCGACACATCAATCAGTCTACCAGTCTATCCACCAGCCAATCAATCCATCTACCTACCGAATCGATCCTTCAACCAGTCCATCCATCTACCGACCTATCGGGGCAACCATCGGGGCAACCTTCCGCTCATATCTCCCAACCTTCGATCTCTCTCTGTATATAGGTATGTTTACCTATATGCTTACAGATGCACCTCTCCACCAACATGTATATATACGTATGTAAATATATGTTTATCGATACCTCGCTGTATGTATAAATATATATACGTATGGCTATAAATGTCTCTCGATGTATATATATGGTGGTGTCGGTGATGATGGTGAGTGGTCGTTGCGGTGATGGCATGGCGGTGATGGTGCTGGTGATAACGGGATGGCGTGGTGGCGGTGGCCATGTGGCATGATTGTTTTTGGTCCATGCTGGTGCACCCTGGCGCGATGCCAGCGTCACTTGGTGGCGCGCCCACTTCTATGCCGAACGGAGCGGCCGGGTGCCAGAGGCGGCCTTCGCCGCGGGCGCTCTAGCGGGCCTGCCGCCTGGCCGCGCCAGGCCTCGTAGCAAGCGCCCGATGTGCGCAGGCATATGGCGATCTGCGCGCCCCATTTCGGACACCTCCACGTCAACGACCCCAGACATCACCAGTCGCAACACAACTTGCAGATGCAATTACTTGACGGCGGCAGCGCCGAGCGCTGGGCTGGCGATGCAAAGGCGCTGGCCATCGGCGGCGGCGTGCCCCGACTGGATTCACCGAAACAGCCACGCCGGTAGTATGGCGGTGGTGCCAGTAGTGACGATGGCAACAATAATGGCACCGATAGCGATCGCGCTGGCGAGGCGGTAGCGACGCTGACAATGACGCCAGACCCTGCCAGCGACAGGTAGTGGTGATGCCAGCGGTGTTGCTTATGGCGAGGCGGTTGCAGTGGCGGTGGCGGTGGCGGGCGGGATCTTCTATCTCTAGCTCGTTGTGTATACGATATATCTATCAATCAATTGAAATATCTATGTAACTACCTATCCCTCAGTCGATCTTTCAAAATATCTATCTATTGGCCGATTTACCTCTTTGTCGGGTCAACCGTCGGGGCAACCATCAGAACAACCGTCGAGGCAACCGTCGGGGCAACCATCGGGGCAGCTATTCGGACAACTATCGGGACAACCATCGGGAAAACCCTCAAGACACCCATCGGGGCAACCACCAAGACAACCATCGGGACAACCACGGGGCAACCATCGGGACAACCATCGGAACAGCAACCGGGGCAACCATCGGGACAACCGTCGGGGCAACCATCGGGGCAACCATCGAAGAAACCATCGGGACAACCATCTGGACAACCATCGGAACACCCATCGGGACAATCACCGAAACGACACGGGACAACCATCGGGACAACCATCGGGACAACCATTGGGAAAACCATCGGGACAACCATCGGGACAACCATCGGGGCAACCATCGGGGAAACCATCGGGACAACCGTCGGGACAACCATCGGGACAATCATCGGGGCAACCATCGGGACAACCATCGGGACAACCATCGGGGCACACATCAAGACACCATCGGGGCAACCATCGGGACAACCATCGGGGCAACCATCGGGGCAACCATCGGGGCAACCATCGGGGCAAGCATCGGGACAACCATCGGGACAACCGTCGGGGCAACCATCGGGGCAACCATCGAAGAAACCATCGGGACAACCATCTGGACAACCATCGGAGCACCCATCGGGACAATCACCGAAACGACACGGGACAACCATCGGGACAACCATCGGGGCAACCATTGGGAAAACCATCGGGACAACCGTCGGGACAACCATCGGGACCGCCATCGGGAGAACCATTATCCATCGGGGCGACCAGCGGGACAACCATCGGGACAACCATCGGAACAAACATCGGGACAACCACCGGGACAACCGCGGGACAACCGCCGGGTCAACCCTCGGGACAACCATCGGAACAACCATCGGGACAACCATCGGGGCACACATCAAGACACCATCGGGGCAACCATCGGGACAACCATCGGGGCAACCATCGGGACAACCATCGGGGCAACCATCGGGGCAAGCATCGGGACAACCATCGGGACAACCATCGGGACAACCATCGGGACAACCATCGGGACAACCATCGGAACAACCATCGGGACAACCATCGGGACAACCATCGGGACAATCGTCGGGGCAATCATCGGGGCAACCACCAGGACAACCATCGAGACAACCATCGGGACAACCATCGGGACAACCATCGGGTAACCATCGGGACAACCATCGGGACAGCCATAGGGGCAACCATCGGGGCAACCATCGAGACAACCGCGATCCCTCGGGACAACCATCGGGACAACCATCGGGGCAACCATCGGGGCAACCATCGGGACAAGAACCGGGACAACAACCAGGACATCCGCGGGACAACCGTCGAGAAGACCATCGGGGCAACCATCGGGGCAACCATTAAGACAACCATCGGGACAACAATCGGGACAACCATCGGGGCAACTATCCGCACAAGCATAGGGGCAACCATCGGAACAACCATCGGGACAACCATCGGGACAACCACGGAAGAACGATCGCGGCAACCATCGGGACAACCGTCGGGACAACTATTGGGACAACTATCGGGGCAACCATCTAGACAACCATCGGGACAACCATCGGGGCAACCATCGGGACAACCATCGGGGCAACCATCGGGACAACCATCGGGGCAACCATCGGAACAACCATCGGGGCAACCATCGGGGCAACCATCGGAACAACCATCGGGACAAACATCGGGGCAACCATCGGGGCAACCATCGGGACAACCATCGGGACAACTATCCGGACAACCATCGGGGCAATTATCAGGACAACAATCGGGACAACCCACGGGACAACCATCGGGGCAGCTATCGGGAAACTTTCTGGACAACAATCGGGGCAAACATCGGGGCAACCATCGGGGCAACCATCGGGACAACCATCGAGCAAACCATCGGGTGACTATCGGGACAACCATCGGGGCAACCCTCGGGGCAACCGTCGGGGCGACCATCGGGACATTCATCGGGACAACCACTCTTGATCCTGACAACCATCGGGGCAACCATGGGGGCAACCATCGGGGCGACCGGCGGGGCAACAACCAGGTCAACCGTCGGGGCAACAGTCGGGGCAACCACGAGACAACCATCGGGACAACCATCGGGGCAACCATCGGGACAACCATCGGGGAAACCATCGGGACAAGCATCGGGACAAACATCGGGACAACCATCGGGACAACCATCGGGACAACCATCGGGGCAACCATCGGGGCAACCGTCGAGGCAAACATCGGGGCAACCATCGGGATAACCAGCGGGGCAATCATTGGGACGACCATCGGGACAACCATCGGGACAAGCATCGGGACAAGCATCGGGGCAACCATCGGGACAACCATCGAGGAAACCATCGGGACAACCATCTGGACAACCATAGGGACACTCATCGGGACAACCACCAGGACAACCATCGGGACAACCATCGGAACAACCATCGGGACAACCATCGAGACAACCATCGGGACAACCATCGGGACAACCATCGGGTAACCATCGGGACAACCATCGGGACAGCCATAGGGGCAACCATCGGGGCAACCATCGAGACAACCGCGATCCCTCGGGACAACCATCGGGACAACCATCGGGGCAACCATCGGGGCAACCATCGGGACAAGAACCGGGACAACAACCAGGACATCCGCGGGACAACCGTCGAGAAGACCATCGGGGCAACCATCGGGGCAACCATTAAGACAACCATCGGGACAACAATCGGGACAACCATCGGGGCAACTATCCGCACAAGCATAGGGGCAACCATCGGAACAACCATCGGGACAACCATCGGGGCAACCATGGGGACAACCATCGGGACTACCATAGGGGCAACCATCGGGACAGCTATCGGGACAACCATTGGGACAACCATCGGGACAATCATCGGGACAACCATCGGAAAACCATCGGGACAACCATCGGGGCAACCATCGGGATAACCATCGGGGCAATCATCGGGATAACAATCGGGACAACCACCGGGGCAACCATCGGGACGACCATCGGGAAGACCATCGGGACAACCATCGGGACAACCATCGGGACAACCATCGGGGCAACCATCGGAACAACCATCAAGACAACCGTCGGGACAACCATCGGGACAACCATCGGGACAACCATCGGGGCAACCGTCGGGACAACCATCTAGTAACTATCGGGGCAACCACCAGGACAACCATCGGGAAAACCATCGGGACAACCATCGGGACAACCATCGGGACAACCATCGGGGCGAACACCGGGTAACTATCCGGACAACCATCGGGACAACCATCGGGACGACCGGCGGGACAACCATCGGGACAACCATTATCCATCGGGACAACTTCTGGACAACCATCGGGACAACAACCAGGACAACCATCGGAAGAAACATCGGGGCAAGCATCGGGACAACCATAGGGGCAACCATCGGGTCAACCATCGGGACAACCGTCGGGGCAACCATCGGGACAACTGTCGGGGCAACCATCGGGACAATCATCGGGGCAACCCTCGGGACAACCATCGGGACAACCATCGGGGCAACCATCGGGACGACCATCGGGGCAACTATCGGGGCAACCATCGGGGCAACAATCGGGGCAACCATCGGGGCGACCATCGGAACGACTGTCGGGACAGCCATCGAGACAACCATCGGGACAACCATCGGGACGACCATCGGGGCAACCATCGGGTCAACCATGGGACAACCATCGGGGCAAACATCGGTCGGGTAACTATCGGGACAACCGTCGGGACAACCATCGGGACAACCACCAGGACAACCATCGGAACAAACATCGGGACAACCATCGGGGCAACCATCGGGACAACCATCGGGACAACAATCGGGACAACAATCGGGGCACCCATCGGGGCAACCATCGGGACAACCACCATCCATCGGGACAACCATCAGGATAACCATCGGGACAACTATCGGATTAAACATCGGGACAACTGCGGGACAACCGTCGGGACAACCATCGGGACAACCACGGAACAACCAGCGGGAAAACCATCGTGGCAACCATCGGGAGAACCGCGTGACAACCGTCGGGACAACCATCGGGGCAACCATGGGGACAACCATCGGGGCAACCATCGGGACAAACACGATCCATCGGGACAACAATCGGGACAACCATCGGGGCAACCATCGGGACAACCATCGGGACAACCGCGGGGCAATCATCGGGGCAACCATCGGGGCAACCATCGGGACAACCACTATCCATCGGGTTAACCATCGTGGCAACCATCGGAACAACCATCGGGACAAATATCGGGACAACCGTCGGGACAAACCGCTGGACAACCAAGGGACAACCACTGGGGCAATCATTCGGGCAAGCAACGGGACAACCATCGGGGCAACCAGCGGGGCGAAAATCGAGACAACCATCGGGACAACCATCGGGACAACCATCTGGACAACCATCAAGACAACCATCGGGGCAACCATCGTGGCAACCGTCGGAAGAAACATCGGGACAACCATAGGGGCAACCATCGGGACAGCCATCGGGACAACCATCGGGACAACCATCGGGGCAACCGTCGGGACAACCATCGGGACAACCATCGGGGCAACCATCGGGACAACCATCGGGACAAGAAACTTTCGGGAAAACCATCGGGACAACCATCGGGACAACCATCGGGGCAACCATCGGGTCAACCATCGGGGCAACCATCGGAACAACCATCGGTCGGGTAACTATTGGGACAATCATCGGGACAACCATCGGGGCAACCATCAAGACAACCATCGGGACAACCATCGGGGCAACCACTGGGGTAACTATCGGGACAACCATCAGGACAACCATCGGGACAACCATCGGGGCAACCACGGGACAGCAATCGGAACAACCATCGGGACAAACACTATCCATCGGGACAACCATCGGGACAACCACCATCCATCGGGACAACCATCGGAACAACCATCGGGGCAATCATCGGGACAAACATCGGGACAACCACCGGGACAACCATCGGGGCAACTATCTGACAACCATCGGGACAACCACGGGACAACCATCGGGACAACCAGCGGGAAAACCATCGGAACAACCACCGGGACAACCGCGGGTCAACCGTCTGGACAACCATCAGGAAAACCATCGGGACAACCATCGGGACACCCATCGGGACAACCATCGGGACAACCGCGGGACGCGCTCCCGACCTGGGGGGACGGGGAGGCCCCTTTGGGCTCTATGTGGCCTCGGAAAGAGCTCGCGCAGCTTCGTTTCGCCCGCGCGCACGACGCGAACCGAAACCGAAAACGATGTCCCGGTGGGGGCCACTTCCGTGCGCGCCCCCCAACCTCCGATGCATGCATGCATGTATGTATGTATGTGTGTATATATATGTGTGTGCGTGTGAGAATACATTCATGTATATACAGGCATATATATATATATGTGTATGGTCGCCCCCCCCCCCCCCCCCCCCAGCGACCCCCCAGAGCGCCCAAAGCACGAATCCACAGAATCGCTTCGTTGAAGCCCTTCGTTTTTTTCACAACTCACCTTTGGCCTGCCATCCAGGCTGACGAACTCATCGCGGGCACCGCGCGCGCAAGCATATCGGTTTCGGCCGAGGCAACGAAACGCTGTGTACTACATGTTTTTTTGTGGTTTTTCTGGTCTGGGAATCAACGAAACACTGTGCATTACAAGTTTTTCTGGTTGTTCTGGTTTCTGGAGCTGGAATGCTCGCCGCGGCCTCGCCCCGCCGCGCCCTCACCCCCCCCCTGTTTGTCGGCGCGTGAAAACCAGAACCCCCCCCCCAAAAAAAAAGACAAACAAAAAACTGCCATACACAGCGTTTCGTGGCCTCCGAGCAAGAAAACTCTGTGTATGACAAGTTGTTGTTTGTTTTTCTGGTCTGGGAATCAACGAAACACTGTGTATGACATGTTTTTTTTTCTGGTTTTTCTGGTTTCTGGAGCTGGAATGCCCGCCGCGGCGCCACCCCACCGCACCCCCCTCCCCCCCCCCTGTTTGTCGGCACAGGGAAACCAACAAAAACTGAAAAACCTGTCATGCACAGCGTTTCGTCGATCCCAAGACCAGAACAACAAAAAACAAATGTCATGCACAGCGTTTCGTGGCCCCGGACGAAGAAAGCGCTGTGTATGTCAGGTTTTTTAGGTTATCTCATCAGGGAATCAACGAAACGCCGCGCATGGGCCTCGGAGCAAGGAAACGCTGCGTGGCAGGCGTTGTTCTGCACTCTTCGGCGGGGACTACAGCGCTCGCCGTTCGCTGGCAGTGCTCCTTGAGGAAGGCCCCCCCCAGCATCTCCCCTGTTGCCAGCCGCAAATCCTCGCCCCTGCGCCAGTGCAACCACTGGTAGGAGCGGATCTTGTTGGCCAGCATCTTGGTGTTCACTGTCTTCTTAGTCCCTAAGTGTCTCCGCAGCTCGCCCCAGATGCGGTCGATGATCTGGGTGCCAGCTTTAACCAAAACGCGATTGGTCTTGTTGGGCTTGCTGCCATCTGGAACATCGTGGTGGGTGATCTTAGTGAACTTAGGCTTGATCCACATCCACTTACCATTGACCATGGCGCGTTTCTTGGCGTGGACAGCCCAATCATGCTTGACCCCTTCGAGCTTCAATTTATAACTCCTGGCGCCGTCCGTGTGCAGTATGATGTTGCGCTTGTGGGCCCATGTGTAGGCCAGAGGCTTCCAATCGCGCTTGCGGGTCGGGCCTGGGCCTGGCGCCCGCCTCTTTGTCTTCGCTGGGGCCAGCTTGAACAAGACGAGGGATAGCTGGTCGCCGCGCTGAACCATGCCGCCCCATTGCTCCCAGATGACAGGCTTGTCCGTCGCAGCGTCCTTGTTGGGGTCTTCTCCTTTGGCGATGTCCACTTCGTCGGCTTCTACGTCCGCCCGGGGCAAGCAGGCGTCGAACTTGATGCTCTTCTCGTGCTGGACCACGCTCTTGGCGCGCACCGCGTGCAAGGACTCGTAGATGCTCCCCGTGAACTCATGATTCTTCTGCAAGAGAAAACGCACGGAAGTCTGCGAGCATTTCGCAATTGAGCAAAAGAGCGCAGAAGCTTGATCTGCCAAGCTCACGCGCGACTGCCCCGTGCCGCACTTGAAGATGGGGTAGAAAGCGTGCGGGAGCACGCGGCGCTTGCACTCCTTGCTGTTGCAGCGGCAGGCCCACCCTCCATTCGAATCGGCGTAATGCTTCAGAGGGCCAAGAGTGCATTCCCCGCAATAGGGGCACGTGACGCCATTCCAATCAGGGAGGATCTCGTCGCGCGTCAGCTTGTCGATGATGGTCTTCGCGGGCATGCTCGCGAAATCATTGGGGGGCCTCGCCCACGTGGCCTGCGCATGGCGAGTCTTCTTGGTCGGGGCCCCGCGGCGCATGCGCGGCGCGTTCTTGGGCGCGCCGAACTGGTCGGCAGCCGCTGGCTTCTTCAAGACGGAGGGCGCCGCCGCTGGCCTCCTGGCGGCAACCTGAGATTGCGCGGCAGCGCGGGCCTTGCCCCTCTTGGCAGCAGGCAACGCCTTGCCCATCGCAACCAGCTCGCCGCTCGCGCGGGCCGCGCGATGCGTTCGGCAGCTGAACCGCGAACCTCGCGAGCCGAAATCGCCGCGGACATCGTCGGCGGGCCTCTTGACATATGTGGAAGCCAAAACAACGGGCAGATAAGACGATCGCTGGACTAAGAACAAGTTGCGCGAGCAAATATTTCCGCGGCTAGATGCATATCACCCCACAAACAATGGAATGTTAATAAAGCGAATGCGCATGATAGCATGCCCCCATCGATGCCTCCCCTCACAAGTTCACGAGCTCGGCGCGGCGCCGCTTGCCGCGCCATCCGAGAACTGCGAGATCAAGCCGTCAAGCTTGGCCTTCTCTTGCGCCCGGGACTTCTTGGCGTCCACGCGGGCCTTCTTCGGTGACGGAGAGCACAGATTGATGGCTCCGCCGCCGCCGCTCGACTTACGCTTCCACACGCCTGGCTCCGCCTTGACTGGCTTGGTCGGGGGGGGGGGGGGGCTGGCGTCGCCTCTGGCGCGGCGCCCACGCCGCCGCCGAAGCCAAATGCGCCCTCCTCCTCCTCCTGGAACATTGAGCCCAAGCCAAGCTCTTCCCCATCGGGATTGGGCGGCGCAGCGGGCTGCGGCGAAACCGCGGCGGGCTCCGCGGCGGGCTCCTCGGCGGGCTCGGCCCCGCCCGGGTTACACTGCGCTTTTGCCCCCCCCCCCCCCCCCCCCCCCCCGCACCACCACCACCGCGCGCCCATGAGCTTCAACATGTCGCGCTTCTCGAAAGCCAAGAGGTTGTCGAAGTCCTCCCGGTTGCGCCGCACGTTGTTCCGCAAGAAGTTCTGGAGGCGCGGGCCCGCCACAGGCGCGATGTAGCCGCCCTTGAGAGGCAGCTTCTCCACGACCGCGATCGCGCCCGCTGGGCGGAAGTAAACGTTCTGCGTCGCGTTGAGCAGGATGTTGGGCAGCGCTTCTTGTCCTTGGGCGTCGCCCAGTGGTTGAAGCGCGCCTGCTTCGAGCGGAAGGTGGCGAGGGCAGTCTTGGCTTGGCCAGGCTCGGCCTGGAGTTCCCCCAGGAGCTGCGCCTGCTTGCCGTTCTCAGCAGTCAGCTTCTGCTTCGCGTCCCGCAAGCCTTTGAGCTCGCCCTCCAGCTCCAGCTCTCTCTTGCCCGTCGCCTCCAGTTTCTTCCTGAGCACCTGGTGGGCGTGTTCTGTTTTGGACTACCACTGCCATGCAATGCAGGGAGAGGCGGCCCGCCCCCTCATTCCCCCCGCCCCCCCCCCTCCAGCAGATGGTGGTGGTGGTGGAAAACAAGGCCCTCAACACCCTGTTCTTCTCGTAGAGGCGGTCTAGGCACTTGTTGGAGCTTTTGGCTGCGTCGGCTAGCGCGTCGCAGAGGGCCCTGCGCGCCTTCCACTTGAACTGCGCCACCGCTTCTTTCAAAGACCCCCTCACCCAAGGCTTGTTGAGGAAGTGTTTGGCCGCTCTGACCCGCGCCCTGTTTTGTTGGCAGCGCGCTTCCTGTCCGGCGCTTCCCCCGAAGAGGCAGGCATGATGACAAGATCAAGCCAACTTGAGCCAAGAGGGGCTACTGGCGAAGAGAAGCGAGCATGACGGGCGAAAACGAGCGGGGCAAAGCAAGAGAGAGGGGCAGATAAATGACAGGGGGGGGGGAGGAGGAGGATGGGGGGCGAGGAGAAGCGCGACGAGGAGTAGGAGTAGGACGGCATACAAGGGGCGAGGGAAGAGAAGGGGAGATGAGGAAGAGGAGGAGGATGACGATGAGGAGGAGGAGGAGGAGGAGGAGGAGGAGGAGGAGGAGGAGGAGCAAAAGGAGGATGAAGAGGAGAGGGGGTGAGAAGCGTGACGAGGAGCGGGAGAAGGGGGGCATGCAGGGGGAGAAGGAAGAGAATGAACGAATAGAAGGAAAGTAAAAAGAGGTGGGCTTATCAGGCAACGTTCAATAAGAAACCCAGGGTCTCGCCACCAATAGGCGGCCTGGCTCTGCAAACGTGGAGGAGGATGAAGATCATAGGCCCTGGGGGGTCGCTGGGGGGGGACTAAGCACATATATATGTGTATATATATATATATATGTGTGTGCGCGGGCAAACCCCCAGCATGCATTCCCGGCCTTTTTCCTGCTGGCGATGTTCAACGCTTCTCTTCCTTTCCTTTCCCCTCCTTGCTACATTATGCAATTTTCATATATTTTCCACCCCTTTGTTTCCTTGGGTGCGCATTTTCGACTCCGCTCGCGAGCGCGCTCTGGCCGCCTGGCTGGCCACGACCAACGGCAACGCACTGCAGAAGATGCACGCAGCGCCATCCCCCCGAAGAGGAAACCCAAAGGTTGCGGTGACCATTCTGCGAAAACGATGGGCCACCAAACCTTTTGTTTTCACATGGATGCTGGTGATTTCTGGGGTGAGAATCCCAAAAACCTTATGTGTTCACACGGCTTCTTTGGATTGTGACGATTTCCCATTTCCGAGCGGAAATCAAATCTGCAGCCCACCAGGGCCCCGACTCCCCAAAGTCCGTCTGAAAACACAAAGTTTGGCGCCCCCTGGTTTCGCGAACCCAGAACCTTGGGGGGCTCAGGCCTCGATTTGGGTTGGAGCGTGCGAAATCCCTCAAATCCCCCAAATCCATTGGAAAGCACACAGGGTTTCAAGGAAACCCATTCCAGGATGGGAGGGGGAAGTATAAAGATGAAGGGGGAGGGATCAAAACAGGGAGGGCGATGGGGGGGAATAAGCATGAAGGATAACAAACCGTGAGCGGGGGACCAAACACCGGAGAAAGGATGCAGAGGAAGGGCGAACGAGCGGGGACGGATGAAGAGAGGGAGGGCGACCAATAGGAGTAGGAGTGAACGCCCCAACGGCGGATGCAACATCCGTGCGTGCTGGGGGGGGCTGCGCATGCGTGTATATAGATGTAGCTGTCGATGTATGTATACGCACATGTCTGTACATGCATTACACTGCACATTAAGGTACGTCTATGTGTTGATGCCTGTGTACAGAAACGCGTGTGTACAAACATAAAAATTATATATAGACGTGTGTACATGTCTAACAAGTGCTACCCTGCGCGGATCCCAAGCCGTGTGTTTCTAGCGATACGTTTTGTGCGAGCTATGTGATACAATCTAGGTTGCGCACTCTATGGTGCACAACAGATGTGGTGCAGCCAATGTGGTGTGATCTATGAGGTAAGTTATATACAGTGCTATATATATAAACAAAACAACATGCGTGGTGCAAATGTGATGCGGTACCGGTTGCGCAACGTATGGTGTGCCATCCATGACGTACACTTGTTGCGGTGCAAAATATGTGGTGCAATTTATGTGCAACCATTGATGTGTAGTAATATGCGTTGCGAAACATAGGACGTACAATATACAATGAACAGATTACGTGGTGCAATACAGATGGTGCATCATATGTTGTGAGTATATGCGCACCTATAGTTGCAATGCGACCTATGTAAAACAAGCGTTGTGCAATCTGCAAGATGAACCTATGGTATGCAATAATACAATACAAGCTACGTGGTCCAAACTAGGTTGTGCAACCGATGGTGTGCAAGATACGCGCTGCAATCTATGGCGTGCAACCAACGGTGTGCAATTTATGTAATAAACGATCAGAAAGCGCGCAGCCGGCGAGAACATAAGCTCGCACCGTCTATGTGATGGATGCAGCTTGCGTGGGGCAATCCATGTGGTGAACCCTATGTGGTGCAAGTCGCTTGTGAAACTCGCAGTTATCAACTCCACTGATCGCGCAATCATCCCACCCACCCAACCGAAAATTGCCCTGCAAAACACGACCGGCGGCGATTGCCATGATTGCTTGGTGTTGGCGGGTGCATCTTTGCGGCCGCGCCAGCACGCGCGTGCACGTGAGCGCGGCGGCCATGGCGCGACCGACGCGGCCGCGATGGCGCTAACCGCTGGGCACATATCAGCGGGCACTTCTGTGCGAGTCGGCGACTTGGGCGGGCGCGGTATCATGGCAACGATGACAACAGTAGACACGGTGATGATAGTAGCGGTACTGGTAACGATGTTGGCAGCGACGACGGCGCGGCCACTGACGGCGCCGATGCTGATCACGTCAACGACGATGACGGCGTCCCCGCCCCGCGTCGGTGATGAAGGTTTTGGGAGGAATTCGACATGCGCGCGCCGCCGACGCGCGAGAGTGGCCCCACATGGTATCATTTCGCACGGATCGTGCTCCCCCAACACGCGCGCAAGGTCGTTCGAATGTCTTCGGCATGCGGCGCGAGAGGCCCGTTTGGCGGAATGTCATGAATATGTTGAAAAACATATGGTGTTCTTAAAATTCGCAAGAACGCGAACGCAGGTTTGTTTGAAACATGTTGTTGCGAAGTCCTGTGCTTTTGTTAATAAAGTGTCGGGGCACTCGTTCCTGAAATTCGTTCGGAACTTACGGTTTTTGACGGATTCCGGCATGCGCGCGCGACGACGCGCGCGTGAGCACTTCGCCCCATTGTTTGCCAAGGACTATTGCGACAGCGCGTGCGCAAAGGCGTTCGAACGACTCCGACATGTGCGCGCGAAGCCTGTATGGTGACATTTTTCCGTTATTGTATAGACAATGGTAACTTAAGCAAACAGATGTTTAAAGCCTTCTTAAGAATTCGCAAGAACGCGTGCAAGCTTTGGGGGAAATCCGTCTTGCGAAACCATGCGCGTTATATGTGTTGTGACACTCGGTTTTGGAATCCTTACGACACCTGAAGCTTTTGACGGACTTCGGCATGCGCGCGCGACGACGCGCGCGTGCACTTCGTCCCGTGTTCTGCCAGGGGTTATTGGGAACTGCTGATGCTCCCCCACATCCTAAGTGGTGTTCTTGTTTTCTCTGGACAACCCGCGCAGTCCTCTTCCTCAGCACACCCTCTCCTCCTCACACACACACACACTCACACACCACCATCAGCGTCATCAGCATCATTTTCATCATCTTCATCGCAATCATCACAACCATCAGGAATCTGGAAAAATCCTAGGCGTGAGGCTCGTCTGTGAGTGAACTGCGAGGAAGTCTCAGGCGGGAGCCCCCTCTCTATTAGTCCCGCGCCTCATGTTCGAATCCGAGCGGGCCATCGGAAAACTGTAACTGTCGTTACTGGTGGGCTCCTCAGGCATGAATAATGAGGAAGTCTCAGGCGGGAGCCTTGTCTGTGAGTGAATTGCGAGGAAGTCACAAGCGGGAGCCCCTCCCTATGCGTCCCGCACCTCATGTTCAAACCCGAGCAGGTCATCGGAAACATGTAATCCCATCAGCCCTTAAGGCGTAGGTTGTCTAAGGGGGCTCCTCTTCTAGTCCCCTTCTTCCCCACAAGAAAGGGGTTTATCATTGTTCCCTATGAATATACACCCCCTCCACCACCTGGCCAGCGACCAACCCGGAACCATGCCAACCCCATGAAGGCCACCCCCCACCATCCCTGTCAACAAAAACAATCCAGAACTCACTCTGCCTCCAGATTTGGAGCATGCGCGGCCGCCCTGCGACCATTCTGTATTGGTCTTTTACAAGTGCGGCTGGGGTGCCAGCAGATCCCACCTGCCTTCTGGGCGCAGGTGGTCGACCGACTGGTTTGACACACAAGTGGCTGCTGCCTTTTCGCCTTACCGTTTCGGATGGGATTTGGAAACCTTCGCATGGCTCCAAAATTGGCCAAGAAAGCTCAAAGCCGAGCCCAAGAGCCCCTATTGGTTCCTAGTGGCTGGCGCACCTGGCGCAGCTGGTGCACGTGGAATACTGGGCGCATGTGAAGCACGTGCCGCACCTGGCGCGCCTGGCACGCTTGGGCCTCCAAGTGCATCTGGAATCCGTGGCGTCTGCGGCGTTCTTACGCGATATGCTGACTCCCGGGTGTTCCGTATGTGTTGGGAGGGCGGGTGGGAGTGGGCAAGACGGCTTGCGGGCGGGTAGGAAGCTTGACCCCTCCCCCTACCCCCTCCCCTTGACCTGGATGGGGGGGACGCTGGTAGTTGGAGCGTTCAGGATGGCCCAAGAGGGCTCCAAGAGCACCTCGGAGAGACCAAGCTGAGCTCCAAGATGGCTCAAGATAGCCTAAGGTGCCTCAAGATGGCTCCGAAGATGCACCAAACGGCACCAAGACCGCCCCAAGACGGCTCCAAGAGGTCTCCGAGACCTCCAAAAAGGCCTCCAGGAGCACAAAATCCTTTAAACACCCAAGGAACATCAATGATTTTTGCGTCGTCGCCCGTTCGCTTTCGATAGCCCTCCGAGGCCTCAAGATGGCTCCAAGATCGCCCCAAGAGGGCCCCAAGAGGGGCCCAAGAGAGCCCCACGACGGCCCCAAGTGCGCCCAAGAGCGCCCCGAGAGGCCATTTTTAGAGCTCCTGAGGGGCAACGCTCGCTAATTGGGGAACCCCTCTTTTTGATCGATGTCCTCCAAGATGGCTCCAAGGGCGTCCCCAAGGCTCCAAAGAGCGCCCCAAGAGGGCCCAAAAGGGCGCCCAGACGGGCCCAAGAGGCGCCCAAGAGGCCTCCAAGAGACTCCCAAGAGGCCCCCAAGAGACTTCAAGAGGATCCCCGATCCTCCTCCTCCTCCTCCTCCTCCTCCTCCTCCTCCTCCTCCTCCTCATCATCATCATCATCATCATCATCATCATCATCATCGTCATCGTCCTCCTTCTCCTCCTCCTCCTCCTCCTCCTCCTCCTTCTTGTCTTACTCCTCATACGCCTCCTTCTCCTCCTCCTAGGCACCCGCGACATCTGGCCACAATAATAAGGCGAGGACGGGGAGGGTGCACAGAATATAGGGAGGCTGGGAGGATAAGGGGTACAAGCGGTAACCTGAAATGGAACCATCCGCAACCGTGGCAGCAGCAACAACATCGAATGCAAGAGCATCATATGCAACATAACTGGAGGCGGAATCCCCCCCTGGCACCGGCGTGGCGGCTGCTCGGAGGCGCCTCGCCCGGGCTTCTCGGGACCCTTCGAGGCCTTGGGCCTCTTTTTCTTTGGACCCTTCACCTTCTCCAGGTCCTTGGGAGCATCGTGGAGCAACAGCCGCGTGAACCCGCTGCTGGGCCGCATTTCGTCGTACGTTGCGCACGTTTGCGTCACGACCGTCTTGCACCCGTTCATCTTGCACATGGCCTTGAGGACGTCTCGGAACAACGGATCTCGAAAGTCTGGCCCGCTGGCCGCCTCGAAACTCATCTTGATACTCGGCTGTGCCGTGTCCGACAGCTTTTTCTGCAGCTGCTCCCGCCACTCGGGCATCGCCAGCGCCCCCCCCCCCGCCACGAGACAGGTCGGACGAAAGGGAGGGATAGCAAGAGGGGTTAGCGAATCAGCGCACGCAACTGGCTTTCCCGACGCCTCCAGGCGCCGGAGGCGCCCGTGCATCCACGAAAGCGCCTGGCGGCCTGGCTAAAACCAGCTGTATGCAGCAGAGTCCGTACCCCTCCCGTTCTAAATCCCCCCCTGTCGTCCAACCGCCCCGCCCTGACTCCCGGGTGCGCTGGGGCGCCAGCGGAGGTCTGGGAGGCCTCGGCCTCCTTTCGGCGCAGAGGGGGCGTCGTCGTCGTCGTCCTCCTCCTCCTCCATCCCCTTTGCGTACAATGAACTCCTCCCTGTCGCACCCCCAAAAGTGTCGATAGCGCGGGCTGGGGACTGGGCGTTCATCATGAGATTTCGTCACGACTTGTGATCTTGAAGCTTGAAATCTGCAACAGTTTCACGGATGGGTGGCGGCACGTTTTCAAAATGTGGCTCTCCCGCCAGCAGAAGAGAACCTAACCACAAACAACAACGAGGGCCATTACGCTGAAGTGTCGCGCGCGACCTTGCTTTCAAACCGACTTGTGCTGGCAACGGGTAGTGCAATGGTAAAGTGGGAAGATCAGCGGTGGGAGATCGGAATGCGAATGACAGAAAAACGGGCAACGACTGGCCGTCAGAACATCATATGGCCCTGGGAAAGTCGAACATAGATGTTCGTACGAGCCTGGCCCAAACTGAAAGGGCCACCGTCCCTTCATTTTCGGTTGAATAGGATACAATACGAGTTGAAGGTAACTCCATTAGCAATCACGCGCTGAACGTGTGCCAACTACAACTCCTAGAGATGTTCCCGCACACTTTCGCCAGCACGCGCCGCTTGTAATCCTGTGCGTGCGCATCTCTCCAAGTGTACTGTATTGGAAAGGGCAGCTGTTGTGTGATATTCGGGCGCACCACAACGCGCGCCCAAAAGACCTGCCCTGCAATGTACAAGGACGAGGCTAGCTTTCATCTCGGAATGTGATTCCCACCTGGCTTGGGCCAGCCGCGAGCGGGCTTTGTGCGAGGAGCAGTGCGCCTTGCTGACGTCTTGCCAATGGTGCGTCTGCTCCCCTGGACTGCGCCAGCAATGCAGATCCACTGCCTGAGAGAGGGGACGGACAATGCAAGACTTTCTTACACTACCTGTTGCCGCCCCCCCGCACTCCGCTACTGGAGCACACGACAAACTTCCTTGTCCTTTCTGACCCTGGCTTCACCGAGCAGTGTACGTGTGCTCGGCCTCCGACTCTCCTAGTGGGTCATTATCCGCAGAGGGCTGCGTCAGGTACGCCCTCGAGTTCGTCATGGCAAGTGATGGCATGACTGGCTGTGCCCACTCGAGTGCATCACGCGTGCTCGGACGCCCACGCGCAACCACGAGTCTCGCCCCGTTGCCCAGTCACTCTGCCCTCCAAACAGAGACGCCTCGCCGTCGCTCATCCCAAGCCCCGCTCATTTCTGCGCAGATTTGGCCCACTGGCCGGGTCAGTCTGCCTTGTCCTTCGACGGTGCTGCTCTCACCAGGCGGGGCAGGCCGCCGCTGCAGGGGGCAGCCTCATGCGCACCAGCGGCGGTCACTCACAATTACTGCTAGAGGAGCATCGGCAGAATGAATCGATGGGCACTGCGGACGTTTCAGACAAGAGCACGCGTACAGTGGAAGAATCAAAAACGCGAGCGCGCAAACACGCTTCGCGTTCTTGCAACCCGTACGGGCGAACATGGGCTGCAAACCCGCAGTGGAGCAGCGCCGCTGACCTGAAAACAGAGCCTACCCGTCAGAGAAACGACTGCTCCTGCCTGCACCGCGCCGCCGCCTCCTCGCCCCCTCCTCCTCCTCCTCCTCCTCCTCCTCCTGATTCTCCGTGGGGCTGCGGGGCGAGAGGCCCCAAAGCTGCCACAGCAGCGAGTGAAGCGAACCAAGGAGCGTGGCGGACAACCCGACGGGACACCCGCCGGGAGAGATGAGAGGTGAAGGAGAAGAGAGGCGAGCTTAACGGCGGCCCGCCCTGCGCACTAGCATGACTCGATCGGACAACCTCGCAAGCCATCTCCACGCGCATAGAACGAAGCCGAATGCCGCCTCCTGTGGATAGTGCGCCACGCCACGCCACTGCGCAATCCCAACGGATGCAAATGCCAATCCGCGCCCCTATATACACGAACGGCGTGCGCCAAGAACGACGTACTTGTGAATGCGGGTCTGTATGCATTCCCTAGGGAGTGGATAGTAGTGTCCGAACTCGTTCCCGCCTTAGTCCTGTGCCTTTTCTACACGTGATTGTCCCATGCGTTCCTTGAACTGCACTTCGTCAATTCACTTCAGCTTCCCTTGGGCTCCCCATTGGCTTTTTTGTTCACGTCCTGCCTGAACAAAGACGAAAACAAATTTCGAATGTTGTGCCGTCCACCGCTCCAACGCCTAACCCCAGTCCACGCCCCAGGGGTACACCGCTTACTACTTCGTGTGGGTAACAGCGACTACGATGCATCCTGATCATATGGTATTTGCACTGCAGACGGCATGTACCAACGCGCAGGCGCAATGAAAACCAAGACCCCATGGGCGGGACCCGATAGGCATCCCCCGCAACACAGCCAGGACCCTCTAAGCGCCGAAAACCTCACACGCAAAGACAACTAAGGCTTAGACCTTGTGGGCGACACGAGAGACCCAATGCCCCAAGAGGAAATTTGAGGCGGGGACCCTATAGGCGGGATCCTGTAGCCGATGGGCACCCAACGCCCAGGGGCGACAACGCCAAAGACCTTCTGGGCAGGACCCCACGGGGGAATCGCTGCAGATCCAATGCGGAGCATCAGCTCACTGTGCTGTAAGGAAGAACCCGAAAGAGTATCATCTGTCTGGGGTAATGCCCTGTGGCGTTTAGTGAGCAGAGCGAATATTCATTGTCAAATAAGAGTGGGGAGCTCGCCAAAATATCACGAATGCGCCATCCCTGTGGGTCGCTTGCTGCCAGGTTGTGACGTCGAATCGGCGCCCTGCGGAGCGTCCGAAGAGGCAGATTCCCCCGACACGAGCCCCTCTCCCTGCTGCCTCTCTCTGATCCTGGGCCAAGGATGCCCCTTTGCCGAAACGACCGCTAGGCAAACCGATCCCAGGTTGCGTCTCGACGGCGCCCGCCCAAGACTGGGAACGCCTCTGGGCGCGACCCAGACGATCGCCTCTCGGGCGAGCTGCCCCTGGTCACCAGGACACTGCCTCGAGACTGGCGCGACAACAAGCAAGGGAACGTCGGATAGGGCGCTGCGGCCTCCGTGCGCGATGTGGCCCACCGCTGCACGGCGACGTCCTCGTCGCTGGAGTCCCCTCCGCCAGGAGGCCTCGCACACGCCCAGTCAGTGTCACGCTTGGCTTACGCTCTCTCCGACGTGTGCCAGCAGGTTCCCTCTCCAAGCGGTGGGCACTTTACTGAAAGGCGGCGACGGTATCAGAGAAAGGCCTCTCCCTCACGTGCTCGCATCGAGCTCCCCTGCCCCCACTGCGCATGATGATCTTCATGAAGCAGCACTATGCTTTGAATTCGAAATCTTGGTCACTCTGCCGACCCTGTGCGCACCGCAGTCCGCTGCCCAGACAAGTCCCTTGGCCAAGCCCGACACCAACGAGGTGGCGGCGACACCAAACCACCCCAGAACGACCCGCAGATTTAGTTGCGACCACGTTTCCAAACACAGACTGCGTGCTCACATGTGCTCACTAAAAGACCTACTCCTTTCTGCGAGTGCTGGCGAAGCGCAACCACGGTCAGGCACATCCGTCCGAGCCCCTCTCGAAAAGACACGTCGAGAGCCAAGGCCTTATGTAACTCTCCACGCGCTTCCGAAATCGGGCGGGTCCTTAAGAGGCCACGTCGCGGGCCGAAGCGCTGAATTCTGGCACTTCTTTGGGGGCCACCCTTGCTTTGTCACGCGCCTGTGCCAAAGGGATCCGACTCGTCGTAGGAGGGCACCAACTACACGCCTGCACCGACCCTGGCCAGGCCCATCCTGGACCAAGATCGGGGTATGCGCCTTCCTGGCTCGGGCCCGAGGGCCTGCACACCAAATCCTGGGACCCGGATCGGCCTGGCCAGGACAGGTGTGGGTGCATCGCTGAGACCACTCCGACGCCTCGGCCCCGCGGCTCCCCGCCCCCTCCTCGCGTCGGGGCCGTCGGGCAGCGGCCCCAGCTTCCGCCGCAGCTCGAGCAGCTCCGCGCAGCCCGGGTCCGCCTCCAGAGCGCCCTGGCGAGCTGCGGCGCGATGCGGCGGGGGTGGGGAGGGGTTGCGGGGCCGGAGGGGGGGGGAAAGCCGGGGCAGCTCGGGAGGGCGTGGAGGCGGGCGGGCGTCCGTGGAGAAGGCGGGGCGGAGCAGGTGTTCCGCCCTCGGGAGGGCCACCCCGGGTGGGTGCTGGGCTCGAGGTGCCCTCGCTGTGTCGCTCAGGCGCGGCCACGCGCGCCCCGACGTGAGGCCAGAAGCCAGCTGTAGCGCCCCAGGGGCGGCCAGCGCTATCGCCCTATGGGGCGGCAGCACGATGTCAGGCTTCCCCCGTCCACTGGAGAGGAAGTAGAACAGGCGAGAGGCGGCCAGAGGGAAACGGGGGAGAAATAGCGACGAAAGGGGTGGAAAGGCAGAGAGAGAGAGAGAGAGAAAAAAAAAAAAAGAGAGCGCAACAGTTCGGACGATGAGTTCGTCCGCGGGTGGAGGGTACAAGCGCCTCCTGCTCGCACCTCATTGGCGGGAGGGGCCGCGTGTACGTGGCAGGGGTGGCGAAAACTGCCCCCCTCCTGGCGCGTTCTTAAAGGGGACTCCGACTGGAAAAGGTGGCGGGTTCGGGTGACCAGGATGTGACACCCCGTCTGCGCACCCTTTCTGCGCAGGGTTCCGTGGCATGCGCGCCGCGGAGCCCTGTGGGAAGAAAACGCCGTCTTGGGGCATCCCCCTCGGCAGCCCCGTGCCAGGATCACGGAGCTGGTTGCCAGGAGCTCTCGCAGGGCACTAAGTATGAAAGGAAAAAAATAGCTAGCACTGGTGCGCTAGCAGTGGGCAGCAAGTCGCGCTTGGAGACATTCCTGCCCAGGGAGGGCTGGCGTGCGGAAGGCCTGGTGGAGGTCGTTCCAGGCGGAGTGTGCTCTCTGGAACCTGTCGAGAAAGGGTCAGGACTGTTGCTGGATGTTGCTCAGCGTGGGTACGAGGCCGGATGCGCGTTGCTGTAGCGCCGTGATACTGGCGGCGAGCGCCGCTTCACGATCCAATGCGGGATGCAGCCTGGTCGACGCGAGGCGCTGCGTGAGGGCTCTCCTCTGGTCGGTACGCTGCACTGGGGTCGATCGGGCAACTACACCCTGGCGGGCGGTACAAAAGCTTTGGCCCCCGCTCCCAGGTAGGATGGAGGATTTGTCTGGTGGCAGGACGCGCCGCGTTGGGAGACTGGGTGTGCAACAGAACTGGCCAATCCCACGGGTTGAGGCGACGGCACTGGCCTATCGGGCGCAGTCCGTGACCCTTCGCCTACTATGCGCAAGTCCTGTCCGAGGTGGATGGCGTTGCTGGCGCAGGTGTGCCTTGGGGTGTGGCTGCCAGCGTCGGAGGGGGCGGTAGGGTCCGTCCTGCTTCCGTGTGGTCGATCCCACTATTGTCCTGCGTGGGTCGCAGTGGGTTGCCTGCGGTGGGGTCCTGGTGGACCTCCACCTCATGGGTCTTTGCCCTCGTGTGCCTGCTTGGGCGTGGAGGAAGATTGTCGTCGTCCGCGTCGCGGCCGTCGCTGTCGTGGCAAGCTGGTGCGCGGGAGAGGTCGTCATCGTAATTGTCGAAGGCCCCCTCAGGCCGCGTGGGTTCTCTAGTTAAAAGCTGGTCGGGAGGCCCAACCAGATGCTTCGCCTAAGGCGAAGCATACGTCCAACCCTGTTGTATCGTATTAGCGAGAGTGCCAGAAATAGGAAGACGCCGCGTGAGCGGCGATGATACATCTCAAGAACAAAAAGGTGACACCTTTTTTGTTTCGATGTAGAGTAGCGGGCCGCGGCACGGCCCGGTCAGATAGACGACCGGTCAGTGGGCCAAAACGGCCGCGGACAGCCGCTCGATACATCTCGCCTTTGCCCTTCCTCCTTCAGAGTCGGGGGGGGGGGGGGGCGAAGCGTGAGTCCGCTACCGGCTGTACTCAACAAGACAAATTTATTACACAAGAAGGGCGGCAGCCGGCGGGCTCAACCTAAGCAGGTTGCCCCGCAGCATACTAATCCTCAGGCGGCTCAGATGGTCTCGCCTGGCCCGCCCTATAGGGGGCGTGTCGTTTCAAGTCGTGCCTGAAGGATTGTACTCCTTCCCTGGTTTGCAGGAGCGTGTCTCTGTCGATGCCCCCCTTAGTGTGTCCATCCGCAATCGTAACGCGAGTGTCACACCCTTGCGCACAATGCACGAGACCCCGCTCCATCACTTGCCGTATCCAACGGATGTGACCCAAAAGTGTACATTCAGCCGGCTTCTTCAGGTCTTTGCTTGACAAAGGCTTGAAGACGGATTCTGCATCAATGGTCAAAGAAATCTTAATGCTCAGGCCGCCCATCTCAAGTATATCCTTCAGATGAGTGGGTGTCAGCGGCCCTGCGTGGAGTTCGTGTGGCGTGATAATCGCGGGGTAGCAGTTCTCCAAATTGCGGGCTGCTGCCAGCGCTTCAGCTGAGTAGCTCGAGCGGACTTGCAAGCGGTTCGACTTGAAATGCGCGTCGACAAGATGGGCGACGGGTTTACCAGAATGCGTGTGTCCACGCCCTAGCAGGTTTGCCCCGCGAATACCATAGTCTTTGACATCGTCATCGGCATCGCCGTTCCGGCGATAGTAGCAGGAACGCCATGCAGGTCGACCTCGCCCATTGGTGTCATCGCGTGATTGAAAATCGTTTTAGGGCAAGCCTGCAGCTTCCTGGTAATCTCGTCAAGTCGTCGCACTTGCATGTTGGTCGGTTCATGAACACGCTGTAGCGATACAACATAGACCATTAACCGCACCTGTGTGACAAGGGCGTGAGCCGGAGCGCCCCTGGGGCTGGCAAACATATCCGTAACCATCTTCGATGCCTTAGCCTCAGCATCTGAGCCCGTGAGTTCGCGCTGCTGGCTAGGACGGAGCTGCTTCATGTATTCATCTTGGTCAAGATAACATTGCCTTCGCTGTCTTTAGCAAATCTCACAACACACTTGGTATGCATGTGTTCGTTGAGTTTAGATTTCCCAAGAATAGCCCCAGAACGCTTGACGCCCTCGTCGACGGACGGTGTCCTCGGAACCGGCCATGTTTGTATCGTCGACCTGTTTGGCAGTAAGAAGGTCGGGACTCGTCTCGATTTCTTCGTCGCAAGACGTGGGTATGAGTCCGCGGCCTCTCGTGGTCTTCCTGAGCTTCAGTGGAAAGGCTCTTGGTGCATCTTTGGTGCCAGTGCCTGGTTTACGGCACTGCAGACAGCGTCTTGACTCATCATAGTGCTCGAAGCCTGGGAGAGATCTGAGCGCCGATGCCGAGGCAGGTGGCAGCGCAAAGCACGCCGCACGTCCCTTTCCACCGGTCGCTTCAGCGAGCGCTTGATACGTAAGTCCCTTCGGAAAAGCCATGTTGATTTCAAGGGGAGCAATGGTCCACTGCATCCTGCGCGCCGCCGCGCTGGCGAGCAATCGCTGGCCTCGCCGCCGCGCCGTTCCTGAGCAAGCTTCTACATCGAAGGCGTCGAGGTCCATGAAGCCGAAGTACCAGGCGCAATCTGATGGCGCGCTCCATCTCGCCCTTCCGTTCTTGAGGCGTTTCTTATTATATACGCATCGCGAAGTCATGATGTTTGACGCCTTGGATATGTCTTGCGAGACACGTAGTGTCGAGCCAGGCCTTGAGTTCAGTAGATGGGGCTTTCGATACCTCGAGCGGATTCGTCTGAATGTCTCCCTTCGTGAGAAGATCGTCCTCCTTGATGACGGCAGCTCGTTTGGCTGCAGCCGTCGCATATGCTCGCGTCGTAGTGACGCGGTCGAAGTCCAATCTCTTACGATGTCGTTCGCATAGGACGATCTTCAAATTCTGCCGTAAAGCAGAGTTCTACATATTGTCCGTGCTCGTCGGAGTCCAATCCGTGACTGTCATCTTCGACCTTAGAACACAATTGGACATGATATGTCTCAGCTGTGTAGATGTCCAGTGGGTTACCCCACGTAGGCAAGCACCCTTGCTGTTCTTCAGCCATTGTAGCCAGCGCGTTGTTCTCAGAGATCAGCAGTGTGGGTGCAGTGTAGGAGTTCTTCCACTGGAGTTGCCTCCAGCAGCTCTCCTTTGTCCTGTAGCCTCGTATGCCGCACTTCCATAATGTGTGCCTCGAGGTCCGCCTTCGATTCCTCATAGATCGTGGGAAGCCGTTCTTCCTGTGGTGGTTCGGCTTCGGGGGCCTCCCTGGTATCGCTGCCTTGTGTTGGCATGTCTGCCAGCTCATCAAACGTCGTCATGTCTTGGTCGAAGCCCGCTTGAGGTTTGGTGGGCTTCATGATTCTAGGGTGTGCATACCCAGTTACGTCTTGAATGTTTAGGGCAGTACCTTCAGCTACCTAGCAATTGAAATCTGGGTTCACGTCGCTGCCATGGCGTGCCAGCTCACAACTGTCAGCTAACGTTACAAGAGGTAACTTGTGAGTGTTCTTAGCTTACCTAAGAAAAAAGCGCTTTCGATGCGGAAAAGTTTCGGATAAGGTACTGGAGAGCTAATGTGCCGTTGGAAATACTCGGCTCGCGCTCGTCATCTGGAGCACTCCCTTTTTGGTCGGGAGGTATCCGAAGGTCATAGCAGGTCGCCCCGCAGGTAGACTCGCGATGAATGCCAACACTGTTCGTGATGCTGCGCTGTCCGAGCCAATCTCTCGACTGATCAGAGCCTCATACAACGATTGTCTTGCATCGCCGTACTGAACCTGTACATCGCGATTCCCCGCCCTTACGATAACTTGACCCCTGTCAGGATCGTTCCGCACGGCTGGGAAGGGTGCGCTCCAGCCACCCCAGTCGTCTTTCGTACTTGTGGGGCGATGGTAATCAACTAGATATCCTGCGTTGTAATAATGCTGAACAGCGATGGTCGTCTCTTCCCACCCCCCCATTCCGCCCCCCCCTCTCGTTCCGCCCATTCGCGTAGCACGCGTGGCATATTCTCGCACCCTGAGGGGGTCCGCAGGTGGTGGTCTCTCAGCGCGGCCGCTATCCGAGCCGGTCGTCCAGGCCGTAGCAGGCGTGGCACTTTTTCGACACACATAGGGGGTGCGCTGGGAACGGCCACCACCATCATTCTCACATGCTTCAAGTCAGCTATCATGATTCCAGCCATAATGTAAAAATATGGGGTTCCTAGGTAGCGCAAGTGCAATCTCGTCTCGTAGAGATGAATGATATGGGCTGCGGGGTTTGTCCCGTCCTCTTCGGCGCGGTTGTAGCCGGGCGACTTGCCGACCTCGTTCGACCCGCTGATCTGGGCATCTCTTGCCCAGCCACGCTCTGCGACTGCGTGGAGGATGCGAGCTGGGGGCCGCGGGGCTCGGGCCCCCAGAACGAGCTCTGTTCGCCCTGTCTGCCGGCTGGTGGAGCGAGGGGGCTGGTGGCAGGAGCGCTAGGTCGATGGGTTCGAATGTGTGCTCCCTCTGGGCTGTCCCCAGTGGCAATTGCGATCGCTGCGCATCTGCGTGGGCTATCCCGTGGCCGGGCCGCCACCTGCCCGACTGGGCCGGTGCTTCGTCGGCCTTGCCGTGGGCGGCGACTGCGGCTGCGGCCCCGCGCGCGGCCGCACTGCCCGCGGCCTCCGACCGCCGCCGACCCCGACGGGGGCCGTCCGTCGCATCGCTCCGGCGGCATTGACGGCGGCCGTCGAGAGGGCCACTTCCGCCAGCGGGTCAGTGGTGCGGGGCGCGGCGAGTTCCGAGGGTGATGCGCTGGGAGTGCTTAACCCAGGACCTCTCTCCCAGGTGGGCCGCGGGCCAGGCGCCGTTCCCCAGCGCGGGCGCTGGATGCGCGCGCGATCCCGTGCCCGACGCGCCCGCTGCCGCGCGGTAAAACATGGCCCCCCAGTGCTGGGCGGCGTAGACACCGATCCAGGACCAATCCGAGGCAATGCGTTGACTGCGAACAGCACGTGCAGGATGGCGTCGCCAACGATATGCGCGGCCGCCTGCATCGTCGACGTTGGCTGGATGGCTCTCAGCCCGCGGCGCAAGTCGGCAGGCGTCGGTCGCCTTGCCTGACCCGCGCGGCGCATGGGCACGGGCGCTTCGACCCCGACGCTGGCGCAGGCGGCGACGAGGGCAATCCAAATGGCAGCGTAGCTGTGGGTGGCGCTGGCTGTTGAGGTTGACCACGCCGTCTGACCGTCGGCAGTTGTGACTTCGCACCCGTTGCCTGGTGGCCAGTGAGCCTCGTCGTTGGCCTGGCGGCCCTTCCCATGCATCGCTGGTTGCTGCGATCCCCCTTGCCCAGCACAGGATAAAGAAGGGGCCCTGCGCGCGCCTGCTTAAATGAAGATTCCAAAGAGGAAGTCGATCAGAGTGTTGAGTGCCGCGCTGAATGGTGAGGCCTCGCCTGCGACCGTCATCGCCATGCCATTGTCATGGTCGACTCTCTCGGTTGGCGTCGCAAGTGGTCGTGGCTCGGCGGCGTCGGGCTTGTCGGGTTGCGGCCCCCCGTCGCGGCGACGAGTGCCGCGATGGCGTCTGCCCAGGTGATGGCCGCGACGCTTGCGCTGCTGCTGGTACAGTCGTACTGTAGGCGGTTGGTTTTCCGTCTGCATAGCGCGGCGCTTTCCTATCACTCGATAATGCTGGCAATGTTGGGCAAGGCTTCTGGGTGGAACAGGGCGTGGTCGCGTTGGCCCCTTCGACGTCGCGCTGCTGGGCGCGCTGGGGGCGGTGCGCCGCTTGCCCCGCGCTGTCAGGCTAGCCAGTTGGAGAGCCGTTGAACCCGTGGGTTTGGTGGCCACGGCGGGGCCTCCAGCTTGTCGCCAGACGTGTTCCCCGCGGCGATACCCTCGCCCAGCGACGCCTCGCCCGGCGGGAACTGCGGCACTGGGATCACAGTTGCTGTCCTCCTGCTTGGCAGGGGACGTGGGCCACTGATGTCCGTCGGAATCCCTGGTTGTGGGGGGGCGGGCGCCGCGGGTGCCATCGCTTGACTGAAACGGTTGCAGCGCCCGAAACGCCCGGCTCGAATGCAGTTGACAAGATAGACGGGTCGGCCCCGATCGGCAAGGTCATTGAAGGTCATGCGCCCTTGGTGTCGAATAAGCTGCGCGTTATGCCCTGCGGCGAGACAGAGGTCCCGCGCTTCCCTGGTCGGCCTGAGTGGCCGCTGCGTGTAGGTCGGAACAGTGGCGCGTAGCTGCGGCGGCGGATTGCGACGCGGTCGATGCGCTCCTCTATCCAGATCTTGAGACTGGCGCACACTTGTTCCCATGGGCCCCACGCGGCGGCAGTTCGCTGGAGGAGCTGGACGAAGCCATGCCTTTGCTGGCGCGCTTCCATCTGTCGGAGGCAGTCGCGGTGATTGGCCCTATGCCTGGTGGCATCCGTCTGGAGCAGTCCGCCGGCGCCATCTGGGATTCCTCAGTCGCTGTCAAGGCGCTGGACGGGGTCGCTGCGCGCCTGGTGGACCGCGTTCGCAACGGTTGGATCGGCGGGGCTGGCGCCAATCCGCCCTGGCGCGCCCGCGGCGCGCGCCCGTTCGACAAGGGGCGGGCGCGCGCGTGCTGGGCCCAGGCTGGCCCGCGACCTGCGCGGCTTGTCGGGGGGCCATGGGGGTGCTCGCGCTCCGTCGCTCTGCCGGCTGCATGGCGTCAGCTCGCGGCTGGGCGCGCTGGCGCTGTCGCGGCCGTTGCTGGAGGCGCTAAACCCCGACCGCTTGGCGGGCGGGCGGAGACGGCCCCCGTCGTTCGCGCGCGCAGTAGCGATGCTGAGCGCCGTTGGGCGGGCGCGGTACCCTGGTGGGCCGCCGAGGCCACCTGCTGCGATTGCAATCCGCGGCGGCCCCAGTGGACCCTCGCCCTCGTCGATGGTCGTAGAAACCGCGGTGGACAACGACGTTGCAATATGCGTCGCAGCGGCGGTAATCTGCGCGACGCTTGTAGAGGCGACGAGGAAACCCTCGGCGGCGCCCGCTGCAGCCCCGCGGACGTGATCGGTCACGACCTGGCCAGGCTTCGGGGCCGGAATCCCGCGGCCCCTTAGATGAGGCCCGACGTGGAAGTCCGCGCGAGGGCGGCCGCTCTCGCGGGGCCGAGGCGCGCGGCGGCGGCAGCGCCGCCGCGGGCGCGCGCTGGGCGGCCAGAGCGCCCCTGAGCCAACTGCTGCGGAGGCCCTCTTTCACCTTTGCCGAAGCTGCGCGAGCCCAAGCATGCCGCGGCAGCCCCCCCCCCCTGGCGATCGGGAAACGCAGCGCAGAAATCGCGCGGCATAACCTGTGCCAGGACGAACCTGTTTCTCCTACCCCTACAGAGGCGCGCAAACAATAACGCAATTCCCTGGGTCGTCGCTACCATGGCGGGATCGGGGGAGGGGGGCCCGTCGAGGCCCCTTCAACGCGGGCCCAGCGGCGGCTCGGGGCGCGCGCGACGCGGATGCGCTGAGGTCGAGCTTGCGCCCCTTGCCCCCTCGATCGGTTCCTGCCGCGCACGGGCGCCCCCCGGGGCAGCGGCGGCATTCTCCTGCCCCGGCTGGCATGGCAATGAGGCGGGCGCGCGAAGGCGTCGCGACACTGCGCGGGCGCGCGCCAACGCGACGAGCGGCGCCATCTGGGCCAAGAAGATGCGCAAGTCCACGCAGAGGCTGGCTTGCTCGCCGCGGACCGTTACTATGCCTTGATCAAGCGGCCGGCAATGGTGGGCCACGGTGGCTAACGGTATTTTCGAACTGGTGTCCGCGTCGGTCAGTCTCTGCTGGTCTGCGCCCAAATTGCGGGGGCCGGCGTCGGCCAGGTCGGGGGTGGCCTGGGTGCTTGGCTGTGACGGCCACTCTTCGTCTGAGTCTTCGTCGTTGCCCGGTAGCTAGCGGTTTCCCTTCGGGGGGGCCCATGAGGGCGCTGGCGCCCTCGGGGTCGGCGGCGTCGTCGGCCTCGGCGAGGTCGCCCACTCCCCGCGAAGGAGGCGAGGCCGCGTTCGCCGTCGGTCACCCGCAAGGATGTCGGCGGCGCGCCTCGCAGCGCTGACTGAACGTTGGTGCGCCCCTGTGACGCTGGGGCCCCACTGCTTCTTCGTCGGCGGCGGCGCGCTGGGCGGCCTGTTCTGCAGGTTGGACGGCGGCGCCAACAATGCTTGGGGGCGCGGCCTAATGGCGGCCCTTTCCTGGCGGGCCGGCGCGGCCGCATCGCCTGGGCAGCGTGCTGGCGACCGTTGCATGGTGGGCGTCTGCTGTGATAGCCTCTGGTGAAACAATGTGGCCGTCGGTGTCTTTGGTGGCTCCGCATTGGCGATAGTTTCCACCTGTGCGACGCCCCGTGGGATGGTGATCCCCGCGCGTGCGCTGCGGTGTTGGGCCGGGCAGATGCCGCTCCGACGATTGCCTGGCCCCCCCCCGGCAGTCTTGCCCCACCCTGCGCGCTGGAATTCGCAATGTCATTGGGGGGAGGCATGGATCTTGGCGATCTGCACCCTTGTAGCACTTAGGGGCTCGATGCCTGTGATGCGGTAGTTGGCGTTGGCCAGTGCCGAGACGGCGCCTCGGAGTTCGACGGCCACGGCTTTGGTCACTTTCGTGTTCAGTTTGGCTTGGATGCCAACTTTTATCAGCAAGGACGGCTCCAAAGGCACTCAGGTCGTCAGATACTTTGGCTGTCGTGGAGCGTGCCCTGGGGGTCGTCCTGGCACCATGCGATGATACACTCGCGTGGTACACGTCCTTTTGATTCGTGGTAACTGATGTCGACATGGACGCCTCCTTGCCCCGAAGCAAACAAGACTGTCGGGACGTCGGCCGGCCTGATGCCGAACGTTGCCGTGGGTTCCCGTTTGCCTGTCACGGTACCGTGGCGCTTCAGCAACTTCATGGGTTACTGGATGGGGACCGTGCTGAATTGGGAAAAATGTACGTGAAGGCGTCGGTGGGGTCGTCGTCAAGTTGATTGCGCGCGAGATCACGCATGTCTATCTTGCGATGCTCCTTGGCCCTAGATTGGGCCGTGCCTGTTCCTCCTGGTTGCCGCGTGCCGTTGGTACAATCCTGAAGACTGGGGTGTGAACAGCTCCGGGAGGGAGGGCGCGATGGCGACGGCACCCGTCTCACGAATGGCTGCGCGATCCGGATCACAGTGTCCGCAAGGTTCAATGCAACTTGGCCCGTTTCGCAAAGACCTGGCGTGGGCTTGATCGCCCGTGCGGGCGAACGAAAACATGGATGAGGATGTCTCTGATTGGGAGGTCGGTGTTCGTGGGGTTCGCGATGGCTATGTTAAGGGGCTTGTCCAGCAGGCGGATGTGTTGTAGGAGGCGGCTTTCCTCCTCTAGCAGTTTAATAACATGTTGCTGGTGTGTGATGTGCCGTCCGCCGCCTTAGCAGGCGCAATGGCAGTGGCCACATCTCAGCGTTGGGCACCGAGGGTGGTGAAAAGGGCGGCGTCGACGGCCTGGTAAACACCGGCCGAGGCCGTGGGCCTGGTGACTCACGGCTGGAGTCGGTTTTGTGCGTCAGGGAGTGGTGCAGCATGGTGTAGCTGACCTTTGGTTTCCCATGCGATTTCATGAGCTCGCCCCTCAGTTTGTCTGGTTGGAGCGGTGTTGTTCGTAGACGATGTCGAACTCGGCGGTGCGCTTGTGAGCCAAGCCGCTGTGTACAGCGACTGCTCGGGCAACGCCCCCACTGCTTTGGAGTGCGGCGACTCAGGCTTCATTTTGGGACAAGTTACAATCCGGTCAGATAACCTTCTTGCGGCCCTTGCCTGGCGGCTTGGGCTGCGGATGATTGGGACGCTCACGGCGGGGACCTTCGGGGCCATGGCGCGCGCGCGCACTGAAGGTGCAAATAACGACAATCCGTCACGGCCAGAAACGGGCCGCGTCTTGTCTCGCGAAGCAAGAATACATGCAGGGCGTTTGGCGTCTGGGCTCGCTCTGAGCAGAACTCTCGTACCGAACCTAGATAGAGAGAGGGAGATAGAGAGAGATTGATACAGAAAAAGAGGAAAGGCAAAGAGAGAGAGAGAGAGAGAGAAAACGCACCATAATCATGTAAGGAATGGGCAATGAGGGAAGTGTGGAGAAACGGGGGAGCGAGGTGGATGGAAAACTCCGAAATGAGAGGCCACCCTGGGCAACCATCGACAATCCTCGCAAGCGGACTGCAACACTTAGACACGATTTGGAAACCAAAGTACCATCCGCTGTCCCGCAAGAGGGGGGCGGTCAAACCAATGCGTCGTCTGAAAGCGCACTCACCAAATCCGTCCTCTTGACAAACAAGCATGCGGCAAACACACAAAAACACAACATTCAACACATCACACTTGTCATGAACACCGTATTCCGGATCTATCGTGACATCAAGGGCAAACTTCGGATAAAAACATACCCCGTTGTGTTATTCCGAGCGCTGGTGGTTGCTAAACCGGTTGTGATGCGCCAGTGCATGCCCGAGGGATATAATGCGGATCAGGGGTGCCAGAAGGAAGGACGGAACAAGGAATGAGAGAGAGTGAACAGGAAATGAGCGCGCTAGGCTTTTGAGTCTCAAAAAGCTTGCACCACACGGCCACCAGCGCGTGTGGACCTTGATGGGGATTGTGCACCAGCGGAGTTCTTTACATTGAGACGGTCAATTGCGACCAACCAGCGAGACCAATAAGCACATGCTGCAGCTGGACTGAGGACGTGCGATCCAGTAAGCAGAGCTGCGCGTAGTGCCTCCACGAAGGAGACCGCAACGTCGTGCATCTGAGCCTCCCGTTCTTTTGCCCTCAATTATGGCAGCCGGCCCTGGGGCTTACTAAGGCTACAAGCTCGGAGCTCCAGAGCGACACTCAACATTGATGCATTTGGCAAGTCTGACACTCGTTGGCCAATCGCGCTGGCCAGTAGTCATTCGAGCTGAATCTAGCGGCTGCTGCGCAGTGGCCCCAAGACACGCGCCGCCACGGGCAAGCGCCAATCCCCCCCGTCTCCCCATGAACTGAAGCCCGCAGGGCGCGAGGACCCACTGCTCCCAAACACCCTGTCGATCCCACCAGGCATGTGTCCCGGATCGCAGGAAGCGTGCTGGACTCCAGGCGAAGAAGGCGTGCTCTCTTGCCCTATGGGCGAAGGCAGTTCGGTGGCTCGAGCCTCTGCCGCTGATTCCATGATATGAGAGGTGTGCCAAAGCCTCGCGCCTGACCGTGCTCCAGATCTATCGCATCTGCCGTGCGAAAGGGGAGACACACTATACTCTGCAAACAACACCCCGGGTAACTGATAAATCAATAAGAGAGAGAGAGAGAGAGAGAGAGAGAGAAAGAGAGAAAGAGAGAAAGAGAGAGAGAGAGAGACAGAGAGACAGCCCATAGAGGTGTCAGGAACGCCCCTACACCTCCGGCCTTGCGCCGGGCCCATCAATAACGTACGAATTAAATGGGTCGTCGTGATGAGCGCGCGCTGATCAACTTACCTTGTCAATACAAGGCAATGATACGGACAAGCGTGTCTGTGTTCTCGCTGGGTGAAACACATCAGGTCAAGAGCCCATCAGGCGTAGGGGCAATCCCAACAGTCCTGTGGGCGTGCGTTGTATAGCGAATCAACTGTTCCCGCTCCTCTTCCCCCCCTCCGGGAAGGCCGCTACCCCTCCCCATCCCCCCGCCCCTGGGCCTGGACGAGGGTGGGTGCACCGCGATGGGTTCAACATGGCTGCAGCGTGCCCCCTGATAGCCCCGGATGGCTTCCAAGATGGTGAAAGATAGCCCAAGATGGCGTCGGATATCCTCCAGCATGCGTCTCAGAGGTTCCAAGACTGCAGAATACAGCTCGAGGAGGCCACGGTGCTTCCCGACAATACACCCGAGAAACCAACACCATTCAGAAATCAGCGATTCTGCACACATGATGTCTGTCTCGCCGTTTCGCTTCGATGGGGCTCCCCATAATGGCTCCAAGATGGCCCAACATGGTTGAAGCTGCGCCCCAAGAGCGTCCTAGCACAGCTCCTGCATGCAAAGATAAGAGGGCTCAAGAATGGAAACGCGAATTGACGCTAATCTGCTTTCGCAACCACATAACAAAATGAACTAAATCTGTTTGGCGGATTCGTGATTATCTTTATTGTTTGCGACCAGCAATGAAAACTTTCAGCGTCTGGAATACAGGTGTTTTGGCCCAGATGGTTTCAACATGGCCAAATATATTCCAAGATGGCCCTCAAGATGGCGCAAGATGGTGCACGTTTGTTCAAAACGGCCTCCGGATGGCTCCAACAGACCCCAGGATGGCTCCAAGTGGACTCAGACACTCCCAATGATATCCCCGATCTGCCAAACTCTGAATTAACATGAAGGGGAAACGTCGTCGCGCTTTCGATTCGCGTTTGAAGCCTCAAGATGGCTGCGAAGTCGACCATTATAACCCCAGGAAGGGCCCAGAAGGGTTCCAAGATGGCTCCAAGGGCCACAAGAGCACCCCAAGAGCGTCACAGCTGGGCCTGAAAAACAACTTCACAGTCTGCTTGGTGCCATGAGCCATGGTTTCTACATCCTGGAAAAAGGCCCCACCGTATGAAGCCAGCGCCACAGAGTAACTCATGCGCGCCAGCACTCAACACACACACACACACACTCTCACACATACACACACCAACCTTTCCTGGACAATGCCCTCAAGCACATGCCCGGCCCCGCCTCCATTGCAGCGGTTGCGCCCCTCCATGCTGCCTTCGCGACTGCAAAGCGAGCATCGCGAAGCGAGTACCAGAAAAGGACAACCAAGCGTCGGCAAGATCGGATGGTAAACGCCAGCTGCCATCCCTGACCAGAAGCACCCGGCAAAAACTCAAGTCTGTAATCGCACGTGGCGCGCGGTTTACACGTGTGCGACGGTAACCAGATGAAACATGGAGCACGCAAATTTTCCGATTGTGTGCACCGCACGGCGCCTGTACTTTGAGACGATGACGCGTTTCAACGAAAACGATGTCGTCGTGATGCCGAGTCACCTGCTGTTGCTTTCCGTGGGTCCTAAAAACACATGAAAGACATGGCGGGTCTGTGCAGTACTCCCCAGGCCGTCTTGGAAGCAATGTGGCCCTGGAGGCCGGCCTGCGAGGCCACCATCGTCCGGATCCCTCGAAAGTTTTTGAATCCCACGAGCGTCCAAAAAGGCCCAAAAGACCCTCAAGACCGCCCAGAACAGCCCCGCGAGCTACCAATACGGACCCACGAAGGGCTCAAGACAGCCCCACGAGGGCTGCAGGAGGGGAAATACTAAGTGACATGTCGAGCCCTCCGCCCCAGGATGAACCCCGAGGCCGCCACCAGGACGCCCCCAAGGCACCCGAGAGGCAGAGGCCTCCATAGACCCCCGGGAGACCCCTAAGGGGCTCCAAGCAGGTCCCCGAGAGGCCTCCCAAGAGGCCCCCAAAGAGACGCCCATATGTATATATATATACATATGTATATATATACATATATATATACACACCATATATATATATATATATATATATATATACATATATATATATACATATATATATATATATATATATATATATCGATAGGACCACCCTTCGGGTGAGAAAGTGTTTGGGGAGGGGGAAAGGGGGAGGCGGTCGATTTGCGATGTGCCCCGCCTACCGCCAAGAAAAAAAGCGCGGGCAAATAAATGCACCCTACTTCCGCTTGCTTCTATCAAACCAAAATATACACATATCTATGTTTCTATCGATCGATCAATATATCTCCCTACATACCGAATCGATCCCTCAAACAGTCCATCTACCTATATATATATATATGTGTAGACCCACTAGAATCATCGCGCGCTTCGCGCGCGCTCAGGTTCTAGCAGGCCCCAGGCCTTGACAAATTCACTGCTCCACTGAAGTAGCGGACCACAGTCCACACATGCCAATCTGCATTCCGAAAGGCCTTCCAGGAAAATGGTTGTGTAGGGGGGCGGAGGCCGTATGAATCGGGTTCCCAGAAGTTCTTCTGGGAGCATGGGTTTGGGGGCGTCTTGGGGAGCCTGTTGGGGCGTGCCGTCGTCGTCGTCGTCGTCGGCGTCGGCGTCGTCGTCGTCGTCGTTTCGTCGTCGTCGTCGGTTCAAAAGGGCAATTGGGGCAACTTTGTGCGAAACGATCTGCGGAGGGCCGCGAGAAGGAGGTCAGTCATGTTCCCGATCAACTTCCCAGACAGCTCGCCTGTAGCATGATGGTACTTCGAAGCCTCCGGAGACTCGCGGGCCCATGATGAACCATGTCCCCGGAAGGCTTTCTGGGGACATGGTTTGTTGGGGTGTGTTGGGGGGTCTCTTGGGCGTTCCCTGGGGGCCCCTTGGGGGCCTCCGGGAACTCTCGGGCCCATGATGAACCATGTCCCCGGAAGGTTTTCTGGGGACATGATTTCTTGGGGTGTGTTGGGGGGCCTCTTGGGAGAGTGCAATAACTCAATGTTTGGGGTCCACACTTGCTAACACGTTAACGTTGTAGGCGATGTTGTACACATACATACATCCGTATACACTCAAAAGGAGGCACGCGTCATACACGTCTTTATACATAGCTACACACGTGTACCATCCTGTAGCCGAGACACAATATGATACTACTGCCCGCACGAACAATTCAGACCGCGAGAAAAGACTCCATACGCCAACTATCAGAAATGCATTCGTACAACCAATCCCGTCTGCCGCTACTCAACCGAACGACCTGCCATTTGGAACTGAGCTGCAGGACTCTCGACAAAACAAAGGAGACACGCTGAGCAAGAGAGCCCTCAAGCTCCTAAGCACCATCCAACACACAGGCTTCTCTCGAGACCACTTGCACTCTCGCGAAGCGTGCTGCGAGAGGGCCTTGACGTGAGCGGGGTCGCTCCGCAATGCGGCGGTGCAGTGCTCAATGCACTCCAGCCACCGCCGTTGCCGGAGGAGCGCCTGCAGGCGTCGCGCAAATTCACCAGAGACAAAACATGGAGGCGCATACAGGCGAGTTGCCCACCTGGCCCCTGGTCAATCAGATGGGTCCTACATGGATCACTGGAAGCGCCCCCTTCTTTGGAGCAGATCAGTTTGTGGTGGGCACCTGTTGAACGATGTGCCTTGAAAGCCGAGCGCAACTGACAGCGATGCAATAGCACCCACTGAAAATTTTCGGCTCTGAGGAATGCAGTGCGTCCCTGCCGGGAGGCCCCATGGAGCCACCAGGACCTTGCGAAGATCCACGAACCTCGCGCAAGAAACCCCCCTTGCCTCGCAGATTCCGACTAGTCAGGTCAGGCCCCACAGGTACCCTCCAGGTGTAGGCTTGAGCACTCTGCCTTCTGATCCCTCTCCTCAGACATCATGCCTTGGCGCACAAAGCGGAGGTCTGCAGCGTCCCCGCCAACGCCCACCTCACCCAAAATGGAAGGCGGAATCGACTCCACACCGGGCACACCTCACTGCCAAACCCGTGCTAAAAGCAGATTCCCTGTGGCGAGTGAAAAGGACTGTGGGTTCTCGGTGCGACTCGGCATGGTCTTGCGGCCTGGCAAGGGCCGACTGCCATGTTCTGTGACACATCGCCTGGGCAAAGCAATTAATCAGCAAACCAGTCCAGAGAGACAGCGTCACGCAATGCCCCAAACTAGACCACGAACACAAGCGAATGTACGCACACGTGGTTCTTCGCATGCGCACGCCCTCCAACCCTGCGAAGAACCACACTCCCTCCAACCTGTGCCATCAAAAATTCAATGGTTTATGGATTACCCGGAATCCCCAGACTCGCAGGTGCGAATCGGGGCTTTGCGTTCCCGTGTGCAACTGTCAACGATTAGACATTCGGTGAAGGTGTACACGTATGGGCATGTCTGACTGCAACTTTCCTCCAATTGTGCGTTCGCAAAGGGAACTAAACCGTATGTGCTGAGGCGTTCGAGCTCATGGCCGTAAGCCGTCGTGGACTGGTTCGGCTTGCTTTAACAAATGCTACACCTACAATCCCATCCAAGTATGGCTGTACCCAAGACAGCTCCGATCGAGACTAGCCCGACGAAGGGCCCTCAGGTCAGGGTTAGACGTATTGCATCACGTATGGCAATGGCAATCCCGATGTACGATGCAATACCCGAACAGGTGGATCAACGGATGCATGTCTCATCGTGCAAATCCCGTATACCATAAATTCTGATGTTCTAGCACCGGTGATAGCTGCATGGCTCAAACAACGAAATCATTCACCAAGAGCTGAGCTGAGATAGGATCTGCTAACATTGTGCATTCCCTATGGCCTGCCACTTTGCAAGTCGGAGTCTCTGTGACAACCATGAACCGAATCAAGCCAGAGCCCACTGGCCGATGCCATGCCTGCGCACTGTTCGCATGCAGCGCTGCTGTGAGGCCACATCCTGCAGCATCCACGCCAGCGGCCTGAGCGACACGAGAAGCGCAATGCCCTCCGACAATCAACATTTCCGAAACTTACGGATTATGGGAGTGTAGCAACAGCGTGACGGACGTTACCACAAGCAAACGATAATCCGTAGCATGAGTGAACATGTCAACCATACTGATGTTACAAATGCCCCCACCAACAGTCAGAACCAACATGATGAATTCGGAGCCCGTGCAACAACCAAGCTCCCTTGCTGATCTTCCAACGGAATCCATGTGTTAGCGCACCACGTGCTCCTTCGTGCGACTTCCACCCATTCTCATCATGCCCGTTGAAAATAACACATTAGCTGTCGCAGAAGTCGCGTCGCGTTCGTCTCGCATTCCCCACACATCGGTTCGCATGTTTTCCAAGGTGCCAAGGTGAGCCTGGCTCTCCCGACGTGCCCAGCGCTCAGTCCTCCAAGTCGACGGGCGCTTGAAACCTGAGGCCGAGACAAGCTCAATCATCTCGCAAGAGCCCTTCGGCGGGGGCTGCCCGTTCCCAACATTTGAAGCCACAACGGGGGCTGGAGGTGGCGACTCCCGCCCATGTGCAAACAGGTCCCCTTGGCAACAATTACCTGACATGCCGCCTCCACATCACCATGGGCCCCGCGCGGGAGGGCACCCTTGCAACCCCCACCCCACCCCCGAGTGTAAAGACTTTGCCCGAGGGCGCCTGACTCTCCGATCGCCGCGGGGCGACGTTACCACTGGCGGGCCCTCGCCCTTGGTTGCTGCAGGTGCTGCAGGGCGCGAGGCGCTCGCGGCGGCAGCCGCTGGCGCTGGCCCCGGCGGCAACACAGGCGTGGTGCTGAGGTGCTCGGACAGCAACCACCCACTCATGCCGCTGTCCGTGGCCACCAGCGACCAAAGTCCCGAGGTCATGCCCGACAGCACCCGCTCGTTATGGGTGATCCTGGCGTCGGGGACCACGTCGGCGTCCAGACTCGGCTGGACCCGGAGCACGCTGTGCTGGCCCCCCGGCCGCGTGTGATACGCCACCTGAGGCAGGGACAATCCCCGTCGTCGGTCAAGCTCTGTGCCTACAAGCGGGCTGCCCGTCCGACGAGCTCTTGGCCGCGATTCAGGCCAGAGGCGGTGGTTTGCAGTGAGGCTGGCGCGCATCGAAACCCATGCGTGAAAACTTGCCGACGGACTGCTGCCCGACCCCCCTGGGGCCCTACAGCTCCCCCACAAGGGCCCAGGGAGCGAAGCACGCGCAGACCGAAGCCCTCTCGGCGAGACCTGGTGGTCGGGATCCCCCCTCCCGTCCCCTTTGGGGCCCCGCGTTGCTCTCCTTGGGACTTTCGGCCGGGATTCCACCTCCGTCGGGGTGAGCCTCACCGTGGGGTCCATGTCGGCCCCGGGTTCGCTGTCGGCCTCGTCGTCGGAGTCGTCGACCTCGCCAATGACGCAGCAGGGCACCCAGCCCTTCTCGTGCGGAGGTAAAGCCCTGCTCGGGGGCAGCAGGAAGAGAATTTGGCGTTTGGCAGAAGGGAGTTCCACTGGAGAAGTCCCAATCGAGTCGCTGGCGAGCAGAATCTAAAGACAGCATGCTGATGGCGAGCGAGGGCAAATGATCACTACTATATCAGCGCACTCCCCCTGCACATTTGACCTCTACCCTCCACTCCGCTCTCTACTCTGAACCCCCTACTCCCGACTCTCTACTCTTGTCCATGTTCGTTCTCCCCTCTGCGCTCTGCTCCATGCACTCTGTACTTTTTCTGTTCTCTACCCTGCCGGATGCCCTGACACCAGTTCACGACGCCAACGTGGCCCTGGACGGGGCAGCACGCCTGCAACGGAGCTCATACTACGTCGCACCGAGCCCCTTCAGGCAGGACGGGGGACTCTCGCTGCGGCGCGCAAAAGAGGAGAGGGCGGACAAGGAGGAGGAGGAGGAGGAGGGACACTCACCGAGAAGAGGGAGGCTGGCGGACACGAGAGCGAGCAAGGGACAAGAACAGGCGGACACGAGAGCGAAAAGGAGAACAAGAGTCCCATCATCCCTGATCAGCGGCAGCGGCAGCAAAAGGATCGCGGCTTTGAAGCAGGCTGCGGACGGTGGAAGAGCGGGAGGCGGCCATGCGAGCCCTAGCCGCACAGGCCTCTCGGAACGCTTGTCGGAAGATACACCTCCAACGCGGGGCGAATTAAAGGACGAACGAGCAAGGTCAATACCGACCAGAACGGAACAGGGAACGGCGCGAGAAGAAGAGAGAAGACAAGCAAGGAACAGGTAGGGGAGGAAGCTAGGTTCACCAGGCCAGGATCAGGGAAAAAGGAGGGAAGATGGCCCAGGGCATGATAAAAAAGTGAGGACACGACAGATAATGACGAAGTATATCAGCACCCTCACAACCACAAATACGGCAATTCACAGTCCCACATCGATAGCGAACAGCCGTGTTCCAAGCATTGTATAACGTATTGACATACGCCGCCGCGAAATGTTCAGGTAGGGGTTGGCAAGCTCATTGGAAGCGGCTATAGGTTAGCGTGCTATCTTCAATGCGGCACGGTCCCCATCTAAGCAACTTCGTCCTGAAAGCAGCCACTCATCAGCATCTTGAATAACCCGGGTGCATTCCTTCTGGAAACCAAGAGCCCATCGATCCCCAGGAATGTTCGGAATACTCTGGGTACGTCGCAAAACATCTTCCAAATACTAATATATAGAGTGCCTAAAATAGGCCCCGTACCCCCACCCAAGCACCACCTCATCATCTTTACTCAAATCCCCCACCATCTTCTTGGCCAAGAAGAAAGCACCCGACCGACTGGCCATCCGATAAGCAGCGGCTTGCGCATGCCACCGCAGATGCTGAGCCTCGATGCCATGCCCGAGCGAGCGCAGGTGGCGCAGCGTATTCTGGCTGAGCGCGTTCCGAGGCCCAGCCGCGAGCAGTTGCAATGCCCGCGGCTCATCCGCCAGCGCAAGCGGCGAATGCCCATATAATTGTGCCGCATAGGAAAGGACAGGGAAGACCGTGATGTTGTAGACCACAATGTGTTCACCCAGAAATTTAACCATGCCGCGAACTTGCCTGGTCCTGGAACTCAAGGATAAGGCGGGGACCGCCCCAACAAAAATCAGATGCCCACCCAACCCGAGAATCATCCCGAGGTGTTTGCCCGACGAAACCAAACATAACCACCTGGCCCTAAGACCATGATCTCGGCAACGTCGACGAACCTCCTCCTCCCCAAAGGGCATGGGAATAACAACGACGGCCTGGCCAGGGTGGAGAAACATGCCAGCAATGCCCTCGCAGCGCAGCAGCGCCCGCGCGAACAGCGAAACCGCAATGACAATATTATGTGACACCAACGCAACGTTGCCAGCGCAAACTGACACTTAATTCTGAGGAGAAGGAACACGAGAGCGTTTCGACCATCATGGCGAATAGAACCCCACTGGGCGGACATCCTCGTTTAATCCCCCGGCCAAGTTCAAAGGGGTGCGATCGATTGCCCCGAGACGAAATAATGGCGCGAGCACCCGAGCACATCGCGCGAATATCGCCGAGCAGAAGCGGGGGAATACCCACGCGTGCAAGAACTCGAAACAGCCATCCGCGAGCAGCGGACGGGAAAGCTGCGCGGATATCGAATAGCGCGCCACCGCCATCTGCAACGCCAAGCACTCCAGACCAAGCCATGCATGTCGCGCCCCCTGGGAATCACGCGCTCCGTGAATTGCCCTCCTGGAACAAAACCATTATGCACAAGGTGAAGAGTTCCAATGCCCAGAAGCCCCAGACGCCTCGCAGAGGCCGCAGCCAAAATGTTGTTGTCCGTGTTCGACAGAGCGAGAATGCGAACCTTGTCCACGGCACGCTGCCGCAGAAGACTACGCGGGCCAGGTTCCCCTCGCGGAAGAAATGTGCCCAGCGAGACGTTACGCTCGTGCGAGAGCCCCCGTCCATCGCGAGCATGCACATGGGTTAAACAAGGCATCGATGAAATCGCCCCCGCCCACGGACCCAGGCACTGCGCGGGGCCCCATCGGCCCCGGGGGCAGAATCAACGCGTTGTTGAAGAAGCCCCTTGAATCCCCCCCTCGCCATCCTCTACGCGAAGTCCGTCGGCGTCTTGTGGATGTGGCAGTGGAGCTCGCGAAGAAGGCCATCGAGCAAGTCACTCGGAGCATTGGCGTCCACATCTTCAGGGGGCGAAGCGGTTCAGCGATGTCCCCCCAGCGTTTAGCCAGCGCCGCAGCTCACCCCTCAGGGCCAACAAAAACGCGGAATCAGCCAAGTCGACAATGCTGCGGAAGTTTAACTGCCGGTGGGAGGGCGCCCAGGCCCTGGACAACTCGGTCAACCTGTCGATGCGATTCTCTTTCGTCTGATGACGCATACCAGGGTCCGAGGTGACGCCATGTATGGTCTCCTCATAGCGACTGCGCATATAGTCATGGATCGCGCTAGTAAAACCCTCTAAGTCCGTCCAGGTCATGACGGAGACGTCATAGCACCGCGCGAGCCCATTAAACTTTGCCCTCCTCGCAGTCCTGGAGCTGGCGTTCCGACGGGCCCGAACAAGGGCATCCATCCAGGAAAGCTTTTCGTCAATGGTCCATGGCCCTAAAACTGGCCCCCTCCGCCCCGCGCGACACCTTGCTTCGCGCGTGCCTCCTTGAGCTCGAGCGCGCGCCGCAGCGGACAGTCGGGCAGCTCGATCCGCGTCAGCAGCCCATTCAAAACGTCCGCGTAAAGTGGCGATCTCGTGGCCCGCCGTGGGCGGGCGGGCGCGGCGCGTGGTCCGACGGGGCATTCTCGTCAGCGACTGACCGGCTGACTCCAAACATCGGAACAAGGTCCAGGAGATCGCGGCTCGGGAGATCGATGCACGAACGATCGAGACGGGCAAAGGACACCAGGGAATTGCATTGAATAACTTTACACGTATAGCCTGGCTGGTCAATCTCACCAAAATCGCCCAACACTGCGCGGCAAATAGAATAGCAAGTGGACCCGACCAGGAGGTAGCGCTGAATTCCTGATCTAGCCGACCGGAATAGCAGCGGCTGCCCCTGGATCCGGCAAGTGATCCAGGACCCCCTGCGGCACGGACCGCAGCTCCAAAAGTCGCAGTCCCTGGCCCACGTGAACGGCAGCAAAGCATCAACGCTCAAAGCGCCCCTTCACGGACACCTACCTTAAGACACCAGCCAGCATTAATCACCACGCAGCCAGGTTCATCAAACAGTCGAGCAAGGCGCTCGTGAATCTGAATAGCAGTTTCCCCAGCATTCCCGCTATCTAAGAAGATCCCAAAACGTGCGCGCAAGGGATAGGCTCTCTGGAGTTCCACCTGATCCGCAGTTGCCCCATGGGTTTCACGCAATAAGGCGCAATCAAGCTTCTCCTTGCGCCAGGAAAGCTTTCGCCACTTCGATTCCACACGATCATGATTAGTCCGAATACTGCGAAATAAAACGCGCAAGTTCCATGCAACCCAAGACAGCCCAGCAGGAAGGAAGAAAGGGGGAACGATGCAGATCCGAGCCGGGGACAGGCAAAGAAGCAAGCGGCTGACAGAGGTAAGGGACAGACCAGGAGGCGGCCCCAGAGTGCTCAGAGCGCCCAGCTCCAACCATCACCAGGATGGGAAGGGCTCGCGCAGTCCCGCGAGCAGAACGTGGTAGCAGTCGACCCTGTCGGCGCCCGTGGACCCCCTGGGGCACCACCGGCATGAACAGAAGACGACCACGAAGTCATCGCAAGCGTAGCAGACGGAGAAAAAGGACGCGCAGCCCAACTGCACGGATGGCAAGAAGTGGTGATAGTCCACCCCGTCAGTGGCGTAAAACCGCAAACACCGTCACTGCACCTAGCTACACCACAGTCAGCCGCACGCATCCCCACCGATAGTCAAAGCGGACTAGTATCCAAGATGACGCTGCTCTGCTCATTGCCGATACTCCGCAACTGAAGGGCAGATGCATTTGGCATGAGCTGCCCCACTTTATATCCCGAGTGCTCTGACATGACCAACTAATCAACATTCACACCCACCTTGTCCTTGTCTGTCCACCTGGCGGTCTTCTTCAGCAGCGTCGCGATCGGCTCGTAGATCCGAGCGAACTGGCGCGCCCGAGCTCGCGCTAACAAAAGGGCGGCCCCCTCTTCAGCGGAGCGTAGTCGCCGCGTTGAATTTCGGGTCCATCCAGCGCACCTGGTCCTCGTCAAAGCGACTCTGAAACTGCTGCGCCTGCGCCGCCGATGGAAACTGCAACTCAACGCCAGTAATTTGCGTCACGACGCCCTCAGTGAGTTGACGGCACTGTCCACGTACTTGTTCATGAAAGGCCGAGCGGGTACTGGCGAGCACCGAGCGTGGCCACACTCCAATCCACTTGCTGCATGGGTCCTCAAGTACTTCGTCCACCGCGGCAGGCTGACGCTACCGAGGAGCAAGAGGGCGATCGCCATTCGACAAACTTCCCGCTGCACTGGCCGCTATGGAACCCGTGGCCTCCAGCGCCGCAAAACGCATGCGCCTCGCCTCGAACTCCCTGTCATGCGTCTCGATATTGGTCTTGACCTGGTCGATCTCCTCGCGCACGCCAGTCATCTGCGTGTTGAAGGACGAGGATATCGGTCATCTGCTTCAGCATGGCCTGGTGCTGTTCCTGCCTGTGTTTCAGCGTCGCCTGGCCTCGTTCCTTCATGAGGTCCTGAACCATGGTGCGGAACTCTGCGCTGCCAGCCGCTGGAGACCTCCATCGTCTCTTCTCCCCAGTGGACTTCTGCGCGCGGCGACCAACCATGGCGGCTGCCTCTGCCTGAGGTGCGATAAGTTCCCGCTTGGGCTCGACACCCGAGATGGCCTCTACAAGAGAGGCCGCCCGCTCAAACACAAATGCTTGAGCCAAAATGGCAATGAAGGGAGGATGCGGAGGAGGAGTGGAGTGGGGCAAAGCGAGACACGGTCGAGCGGGCCCCCCGCGCCCGCCGCTCGCGCCCAACCGGTCGCGGCCCGCCGCGAGCGAGGCGGCGCGCCCCGGCGCGGCGCAGGGCCGAGGGCCTGCGGCCTGGCTGGCGGCCCGCCGCGCGGGCGTCCAGGCCTGGCCGCCTCAGCCGCGCCGCCCGCGGCAGGCTGGCGGCGGCCGCGCCGCCCGCCGCACCAGCTCGCCGAAGGACATGGCGGGCTGCAGCGGGCGGGCGGGGCGGCTGCACTGGCGGCCGCGCCGACCCGCGCGCGCGGGCCGCGTCCGGCGTCGCGGCGCAGGTCGGCAGCTCCAGCAGTAGCCCCGTTCGTGGAGCCTGGGCCCTCGGCCGCCTCGGGCTGGCCCCTCGACGAGCTGCCACTGCTCCAGCTCGAGGTCGGGGATGACGTCGGCCACAGCGTTGGAGACGACGTCGGGCTCGACGTCGAGGTCCGCCCTACCCTCACTTCTCCAGCGCGTCGTCGGGGGCCACGAAGGCCTCGGCGTCGGGACCGGCGTCGAGCTCGGCGCCGAGGTCCGCCCTGGGCGTGGCGGTGGCTGCCGTGAGCAGCGAGCTCGCGATGCGAGCCCGCCTTGCAGCCGAGCTAGGCTGGTCGCAGCTCAGCCACCTGTGAAACGGTGCGCTGCTCGGCTCACTGGGCCCAGCAGCGGACGAGGCATCCGCGGCTACGGAAGCCGCGCCGCTCCTCGGGTGAGCAGTGTCAGCGAGGGCAGCCATTGCCAGCCCATCCTCCGAAGCCGCCGGCCCGTCTTGCTGGGAACCCATGGCCTCGCTGCAGCGCCCTGCGCCAGCCGCGCCTGCACTTCCCTCTGCGGCCCGCCCAGTAGCGCCTCGGCCCTCGGCGGCGGCGCGGCGCGCGATGGCCGCAGCGGGGTGCCTGATGCGCTCCGTGTCCAGCGCGATGTAGCCGCCGTCCGCGATGGTGTCCGAGGAGTGCTCCAGGGCGAGGGCCAGCACCTCGACGTCCATCCGCTCGATGCTGGACGCTGCGTCGAGCCCCGCGTCACTGCCTGCATCGCCGCGCTCCGACTCGGGCTGGCCACGAGCTCCGACAGCGGGGCCTTCTAGGCTCGGTTCCGAGGCGTGAGCGCTGTGATGGCAGTCCCCGGCATGACTGACCACTGCGCCACGCTCATCGCCTCCCCCAGCGAGGTCGACCCCACCGTCGCGCTCAGCAGCAGGTGAGGCACGCACTTCCGCCGCAGGTCATCCAACGCGCGGTCTGACGCACGAGCCGCGCACCCGCGCGGTGGGCGGCCTCGCGCCACGGGCGCGTCTATGCCTGCCTCCATCAACGGGGATTTCGAGCTGATCTGAGCTCGAACCGTGGACCATGCCGTGGTTCGTGTGCGCCCCCTCGTCATCGTCCGTCTGGATGTCGCCCGTGGAGCGGCCGCGTGGATGCGCCTTCCTGGGGGGGGGGCCTTGGGGCGCCCCCAGAGCCCCCCCCCTGGCCATTGCGCCGCCCCTCGTGGTGATCGGAACCCGTCCGCGCTACCCCTCCAGTAGCGGCGCGCTCTCCGCGCTTCGCGCCAGCGGCAGCGCTGGCGGCAGCCCTCTGGCGAGGGCACGTGGCGCTCGTGGCGCTCGGCGGGCCCGCGGGCATCACGACCTCCACATCGTCCACGTCCAGATCGATGCCGAGCTTGGGCGCGCGTGGCGACGGCGAGCCTGGCAGCCGCAATGGCGCGCCAGGGCTTTGCGAACTGGCGCCTGTGGCGGAGCCTGGTAGCCGCATTGGCGCACCAGGGCCTTGCGATCTGGCGCCAGGGCCCCGCTCGCATCACGAGCGCCCCCGTCGCCCCAACCGTCGCGTGGATGCCCTGCCCCGCCAGCAGCCTGCCGCAACCGCGCGATCACCGGAGGCCCCCCCCTGGCCCCTCGCCCGCGCTGCAGCTGGATGAGCCCAGGGCGCCGCCGTCGTCGACGTCGCGCTCGGCGGTGTACTCGTCGCCGTCGTCGGAACTCGGGGTGACGCCTGCCTTCGACCAAAGTTCTCGCCGCAATCGCTCGAGATGTTCTCGGCCGCCCCTTGGCAATCGGCGAGCAGGCCCCACCCGAGCGCGCGCAACCCTGGCCACGCATAGCAGCCGCATGCGAGACAGGCCCACACGTCCAGGGATACCTGCAGCTGCATCGCATGCGACTCGCGCACCTGCTGGTTACCGATGTGCAACGGGGTGTCGGTTGAGGCAGGACGGGCCCAATCGTCACCGCGCGCCACGAGCCCTGCGCATGCGTTGGCAAGCCACGCTGCTCGACGGGTGCGTCCTGCAGACGCGCGGCAACCCCGACAGCTGACCCCGTCGTCGCGCAGCGCGCGCGTGGAGCTGAAGACGGTGGTCATGCCAATGGAGGGCGGGGCCACGCGTCGGCCAGGACGGCGACGAGGTCGACCGCGGGCCTCGGCGGCTGCCGTGGCATCGATGGTGGCCCTCAATAATCGCCATCGAACCTGGGTCGCGAGCACCTCCGTGGCCAGCAGCTGCTGCCGAACACCGCCGTCAAGTCGCCCTAGATCTGCAGCGTGACCAGCCAGCACGTCGGCGATGGCGCTCCCGCGTCGCACTTCCTGGGGCAGTCATCGTGCTTGCGCCTCCTGAGGCGTGAGGTGCGAGTTCACGTGCTCGACGGTGAAATCGCTCCTAGGGCGGTGCTGAAACGCGCTGCGCGCAGCGAGCCACAGGGCGGCTTCCTGCCCTGCGGCTGCAAGATGCTCGTCGCACCGCTGCCACCACCCCTCGCAGACCGCCACGTTGTCGGTGAAGGAAACCGCGGGGCCGCGCGAGTGGCGGGCTGCCAGCGCCAAAGCCTGAAGCTCGCCACGATGAACCGTTTGTCGCGCGCCTGCGAGAGGGCTCAAGATGGCGCTGTCGACTTCGGTGGCCTCACAACGGACACTGCACGCAGCGACACCCACACGTCGAAGCTGAGGGTGCATCGAGTCGGGCCCGCCGCTGGCGTCGCCGAGCAGCGCGAGGGGGTCGTGCGAGGTGCCGGTACCGAGGCCGTGGTGACCTAGCGCGTCGCCGATGTGGGTCCAGCAGGGCTCGTCGGGAGGAGCTGGGACGCGGGTCCAGCCCGCAGGTAGGACGCCTCGAAGCCAGAAGCAGGGGTTCGCGTCCGCTTCAGCGTGGGCTCTGGCAACGAGGTGGGCGCTGAGGTCGTAGGCCTTAGCCTTAGACCCCTGGTTGGCCTCGCGTGTCAGAGTCTACATCCTATGCAGCGGCGTCTCCACGTCGTGCCCGCACCTGGGGCATATGCAGTCGACCGAATCCTGTGTGCCGAAAGTGTCGGCGACCCGCTCGCCAGGCCATGAGCCGCCAGCTGCATTAGACACCATGAGGGGCGCGAGGTGCTGGTGCTGCTGGGATCCCTCGAGCATCTTCACCATGGCGCGATGGGGGGCCATGTCGGCCCCATGCTGCAGGCCTTCCCCGCACCAGTGAAGGGCGGCGTCGCTCCATAGCTGCTCCTGCACCGAGGCGTCGAATGCGTAGAGCAACTGCTGAGTGGAACCGTCGATGAGCGCCTCCACGTCGGGGAATGTCCAGCGCTCCCATCCGCCTCCAGGGAGATGGCGAACCCACCCGACGAGGAGGAGGAGAAGGAGGAGGATGAGGAGGAGGAGGAGGCGGAGGAAGAGGAGGAGGAGGATGGTGAACTATATGCAAGGGCGGTCGGGTGGCAGAGGGAGGAGGGGGCGGATGGGAGAGGGGGAAGAGAGGCGGTGGGGGCGGTAGCGGTCCGTCGACTTCGACAGGGTAGGTGCGGTGGTCGTGGGCGTGTTCGTCGTGGTGGTGATCCTGGTTGTCGGGGTGGTGGTGGTGGTGGTGGTGGTGGTGGTGGTGGTGGTGGTGGTGGTGGTGGTGGTGGTGGTGGTGGTAGTGGTGGTCGTGGTCGTGGTAGTGGTCGTCGTGGTGGCGGACGTGGTCTCTCTCTCTCTCTCTCTATCCCTCTCATGTTCGCCACTCTCTTTTGTTTTCCTCTCTCTCTCTTTCCCTCTCTCTCCCTCTCTCTCTCTCTCTCTAGATGTCCACCACCGTGCCGTAGGCACTGAATGAAATGTCCTCAATTCCCTGTGGCATCCCTGTACGGAATATTCAGAAAGTTTCCCAACTCAAACTTTGCTTAACAAGTCCGCACATGCTTGTGAAGAATCGGTGGGAACCGGGCTCAGTCATCGCCTGCATTCCCCAGGGTTCCCTGGCTTTGTTTCCATACGCAAGCCTGCCCTGGTTCTCAAGTCTTGTTTCCTGAGTCTTGGGTTCCCTGGTATTGTTCGCCTTCCTTCCTCGGGTTCCTGGGCAAATGTTTTGAGATACGCTCCACAAACCGATCGACCCGCCACGTCTTGCGTGCAGTGTTTGGTGGCCTGGGCATGGGCAAGTTCGCCGAGTGTTTCGGAATGGCAAGGGTCATCATCTCATGGCCAGACAACATGGTGCCCGAAGGTCGAATTGACCGATGGCTATTACCTCGCGTCTGCTCCACCGCTTGCAAATGTGGTATTGTTCTGCCTCGCCCTGCTGAAAAGCTGACACCTCCTCTCCCCTTTTATGGATTGCCAGCCTGCGCGCGTAGACCCAGCCCGCGTCGCCAGCCGCGTCGCCATCTGGGTGCGGCAAAACCTTGTGGCGTCTTTCCGATCACCAAGCCGATCGTAATCCCTGGCGGACCGTATAATCTTTTCCCATCTCCTAACACTGGGTTCATTGTTTTTAGTGCGACGCCTCCGCCACATTCCTGCTTCCTCCTTCCTCCCTTCCTACCTTCCTTCCCGCCCCCTCCCTCTCAACCCACCCATACTCATAATCACTCATCCTCAGACCCATTCGCACTTGGACTCACTAGTACTCAGACTCACCCGTACTCAGAACCAGCCCCATACATACTCGCCCACCCAGGCCCAGCCAACTCATACTGACGCATACTCGCACTCAGCCTCACTGAACTCATATCCGCGCATCAATAGGTTCAGGCTCACGCACACGCAGACCCATTCATGCCTCATGCTCGCACTCACTCACCGTCATGTTCAATCACACTCTGTCTTACACGCGGACACACACAGACACGCGCATATACACACATGTCATGAGCGTCGCAGACTGGGCCAGACCGCAAGTCGTCCAGACGTCCAACGCGCGCGCACGCGCCGGCTAAAAAGTAAGAGAGTCCGCCGGGCCCGCACGGGGCAGTGGCGGGGCAAGGGGGAGCAGCGGCCGCGGCACGGGAACGCCGAGGGGCCTTACGAGAGGGGGACCGCCAGGGGATATGTCGCGAGCCCGTTCGCGGCCCAATTGGTGGGACCCCTCAATTAGAACAGCCGTTTTGGGTGACACGCGTGTCTGTTTTCAGAGCTCCATGATGACTGCGACGTTGGCACGCACCGCACTCTGTTTGTTTGGGAAGTCCGTGGACACCAGAGGCCAGCTTTGGGAGCATGCCGTTCACCACGCTCTGGAACTTCCGAAATCCTGCAGCGGGGCATCCCTTGGGGAGGCTTCGTGGCGACTGGGAGCCCTGAGTGGAACGGGAGGGCTTTGCCGGTCGCCACTCTTTCGGGGCCCCGGAGGCCCGCTGAGGCTGTGCGGCCCCAAGACGGTCCCAGACGCCCCTGGAGGCCCCTGGAGCCGTCTGGGCGGATTCGGTGCCATCCCAGTGGGGGGGCGAGGCTCGACGAGGCCCCCACTGCGTCTTCCACCCACGTGTGCCAGCGGCGTCACGCCGCGAGGCGTCCTGGATCTGGGACTGAACGGGGAAGCGACCACGTGCACTCGAGCGGGGGGGACGAACGTTTGGGGGGGGATCGGCTCAGGGGGTACAATCATCAAGCTGGAAACGGCGATGCGTCACCCATGATCGGCGATAGGCCCCCGATAGCAAATCCGCATGCCACTGGGCATGGTGGACCACCAGGCCCCTATCGGCGATGAATTGGTGACGGGGGGCAGACGGCATCCCCCCTGAGCCTATCGCCCGCAGCGTTGCCCACTGAAAGTCGAGGGCAGGCACTGAAGACCTCCAGCTGCTCCCCGAGCTGCACAGGTGCGAGGAAGCCCTCGCCCGCAGAGGCCCCAGGCGCCCGCGCCACAGGGCGCCTGCTGGCCGGACGAGGAGGCTCCTCCTCCCGTCTGCCCCCCTCCCCCCTCCTCCCGCGGTCATTTGATGCGGATGTTGCTCTTCTCTTTCCTTCCTCCTCCCTCTCCTCCTCCTCCTCCTCCTCCTCCTCCTCCTCCTCCTCCTCCTCCTCCTCCTCTTCCTCCACCTCCTCCTCTTCCTCCTCCTCCTCCAACTCTTCCTCCTCCTCCTCCTCCTCCTCATCATATTCCTCTTCTTCGGTCCTTCGTTCGTCCGTTCGTGGCCTGAAGGACGGAATCTAAATCCCAAACAACTAGAACAGAGAGCAACGATGGAAAAGAGAAAGAGAGATTTTTTTCCCGAAATTTATTATCAGTCAACGACTGTCGGGAGCGGCAGGCGTCAGCCTCCCGCTCAGATGGACGGCACGCGGATGTCGCCGCCGTCCTTCACGCAGTCCACGGGGCAGCCGTGGCCGTCGGTCTGGTGCCTCCTTGCAGCAGTCGATCAAGATCCGTTCGACAACTGCATTCATGGCACAACTCTCTTGCAATAATGAAAGACGAGCTCCCCGTCGTCGGTGGTGTCCGTGTGCTTGACCTGGTGTATCGCCTCCTTCATGCGGATGTTCGTAGTAGTGCCTGGTGTATCTCTTCTGACCTCGGACTTCGTGAACTTGACCTTTGTGTCTCGATTCCATCTCGCACCTGTTCCTGGTGTCCACTCCTTCTTGCGTCTCAGCGACTTGAGTGCGTACCGTGATGCTTGTCCCGCTGGCCATCCTTCGCATTCCTTCAGCATCTTGTGGCTCAGGTGCTTCTCCGCCGTGGCTCCGCATGTCCAGCAGAAGTAGCGCTCCTTGTGCCTTGACCAGCAGATGGCGTGCGTGTGGTGGGATACCTTCCCTTTGAGGACCACGTTGCGATGAGCTCCTTCGTGCCGTTCGTCCTGTTCTCGAGCTTCGCCTTTGCACTTCTGGAGCCACCATCTCGCTGCCTGTGAACGCTGTTTGCGGCCAATGGACTCCTTGCAGCGCTCGCATCTCCACATGCGTCCATCAGGTCGTAGTAGATGGGGCGTGTGCTCGAAGAGGTGCTGGTAGTTCTCCTTCACGTCTTTCTCCTTCTTCCGTTTGGCCTTTGCTTCCGCCTTTTCTTCCCACGTCATCGGCTTCACCCGAGAGAACTGCTCCAAGTACGCCTGGCCGATTCGCGTGCGGACTAAGTGCGATGTAGCCCTGGCCCAGTCGTAGCAGCCCATTTGCGCTTCTGGGATAGCGTGTGATGCCGCCGCTGTCTCTGCCAAGTCGTCGGCTCTGAGATTGCCTCTCCATGCTTCCTCAGGCACTCTTCGTTCACGCGCTTGCTCGATCGTCATGTGGCTCTCGATGTGCCTCACCCTGATAAGTTCTTCGCCTCCTCGGGCCTCGAGTCGCTGTCTGATCTTCTTCCACAGGTCCCCGTGCGCCTTCTTGTATCCTCGCTGTAGAAACCTTTTGCCGTACCAGCCCTTGCATAGGATCTCCGAGTCCGTGTAGAAGGTGAGCTCGCCGTCCGTTGATTGCAGGCAGTCCAGGAACGCCGTGATCTCCGCCCTGTTGTTGCTCTGTCTCGGTCCAGGGAGCGGGCCGCACACTGTAGCCTCCTCCTGCCAGTTGCCGTTCTGGTTGTTCAACACGACCCAGCTCCATCCGCACCTTCTGAATCTTGCATCGTCACCACGTTTTCCTCCGCTTCCATCACCACAGGCAATCTGGCCTTCCGTCAGGTACAACTTGTTGCCGTCACTATCGCTGGTGATGTTGGTCGCCGAGCCCGTGCGCGTTGCCTCGTACTCCGTCTCGCACTCTGATGGGGTCGTCCAATCCTTCGGCGTGAGTCCTCGAAGCCAAAACGCTGCCCACTCGGTCTTCCCTTGCTTGGCTCGGTGCACCAGGTTATCCGTCTTCTTGTAGATGTTGTGGTCGCTCCTGCATTGGCACTCGCCCCAGATGATGTGGAAGTCGTCCGCTACCTCGCCGCACTCGCACATGTTGCAAGTGTCGCTCCCGAACGTGTCCTTCCTCCTCTGTGGTGACCACGTCCCTGCGCATGCTGCCGTGAGGATGGCCCCGAACATCTGGTGCTTCCCGTACTTCCTGAGGCGCCTGAGCTGCATCTTCATGTCATAGGTATCAACTCCGTGCTGTAGTCCTTCGCCGTTGTGGTGAAGGCTGGCTTGCCTCCACCTTGCTTTCTTGAGGTCACTGGTGATGGCGTCGAGGATCACCGTGGGGTCGTCATCTCCTTCGTCTGGTTGTAACTGCCATCCTCCTCCTGCGGCGTCTTCCCAGAAGTCCGCTGTCTTCGCGTCCCAGTTGATCTCCCAAAGCTGCAGGATCAGCGCGCCTATAATGCCCCTCCGCTGTTGCCATCGCGTAGCTTTCGGAGCTTCTAGGAGTCGCGCTCGTATCTTCGGCCATGCTCGTCGTGCTCCAGCTCGCAGGTCTGGGCGGCTGGCCCAGAGGTCGAACCACGCCTGGATCTGGTTCCTGGGTATGGTGATGCCAGGGTCTGCGCCTTCGAGGTCCAGCAGCGTGGTGAGGCATCTTCCTGGCCAGGCTTTCCTTCGTCCTTTCGCGTACCTCCTCCTGATGGCTGTGAGCTCTGTTGGGCTAGCTCCGTAAGCCTTCGTGCCGTGCCCGACCTGGGCCATGGGTCCTTGCTCGATGACCTGTCTTCGGGTACGTGCCTTCTTGAGCTTCTTCGTGATGGCCGCGAACCTTTTAAAACCTTTGCGCCGCCTTGCGCTGTGAGTCGCTCTCCTCGTGCATGTCTTACCTGCTCGATCGAGTCCTAGGTCTCGCCCCTCTGTGGCTCCTCTGATAGTCACACCCAACTTCTTCAGTCTCTGGGTTGCCCTCTTTGTCATGTCGAAGTCCGTGCTGAACAGGACCGATTTGCCCGCCATGGAGAGCCCTTCCGTGTTCAGCGCCTTCGCCAGCTCGTAGGTCGCCTTGACGATGCAGTCCTCCGCCTTGGTGCCGCTTCCTACCGCCCGCAAACCGATGTCGTCGAACCAAGTTCTAGGCTGCACCATTGGAACGAGGCTGGTCATGGACTTCACCACGTGGTAGATGAGAGTTCTCGCTAAGTTGTTGCTGTGTCTGGAACCTGCCAAGAGGCTGCGCTTCGCGTAGATGGGCAGGCTGCACGCATTGCCCTCCTTTAGCATTCTCGGGGCGAGGTGGAGTAGCATCGCCATGGCCAGGACCCTCGGGGGGAAGCCGTACTCCAGCGCCCTTTTCGCCACCTTCTCAAAGACCAGGGAGTTGTAGAACCTCTTCACGTCCACCAAGGCGTTGGCTGAGTGCGCGCCTAGCTCCTGCGAGGTCTCGTCGCCCAATGCCCGCGCCATGGCTTCTCGCAGGCAGGAGTTGCCTGTCACGGCCGCGTCGAAGTCCTCCTCCACCTCCTTGGCCCATCTTCGGATCTGGTTCCTGTTGAGCAACTCCCACGTCCTCGCGAACCATGTAAGTAGTGCCAGCGCTCGGTCTCCTCCTCCTGTGAGCGCCGTCTCGTCTAACCTTTCCGCGTCCTTCGGTTGCAACATGACCATCGCCTGCAAAGTCTGCCATGGCCACGCTACCTCCTCCTCGCACCTGTTGTGCATGTCTATGAATGCTTGTCTACCTCGTTCTGGTAGCCGCTTGACGTCGTCCATGTTCATCATGTCTGTGCCCTTGCCCTTGTTGGGGATGCCGCGGATGGCCTCGTCGAACTCTTCCAAGGTCCATCTCGGGGTGGGCTCCTCCTTTGCCTTGTTCCTGAGCATGTTGATCACCTCCACTGCATCTTCGTGCGACTTCTCGTGGTTCCACATTTCCTCGAAGTCCTCCGCCTTCAGGTCGACACTCTCCTTGGGGTTCGTGGCCTTCCTCCCAGCCTTGATGTACTCGTCCTCATGCCTGCGCTTGGGCTTGGTGATCTTGTGTAGCGCGCCAGGGGCGTTGGCTTCCATGTTGGCCAACCACAGCGCGTACTCCTTCGCTCCTCTTCGCAAGTCCTCCTTCAACGCTATGCGCGCTTCCAGCTTGGCCTGCTGCACCATCCCGTCCAGCACGCTGGTCTCCACCTTGTTGATCTGCCTGATGCGTTGGCTCCAGACTTTGCGGTGTAGCCTGGCCGTCTTGGAGGCCTGTCGTCCCGCTGATGGGACTCCCTCCTGGCCTAGCCTCCTGCAGCACTCCTCAAGCTGGTTGAGCTGGTCCTCTCCCTTTTGCCTGTGTCTAAGCTTCGCGTACGTGTCAAGTGCCGTTGCCATCCTGCTCCACCAGTTCGTTCTCCTGTTGGTGTTGGTGACCCTCCTTGCTCCTGACTCTCTGATTGCCTTCTCCTCGAACTCGAATCCTTCGCCTCTTCCTTTGTACCTCCTCTGGTCCTTCGCGTCGATGTCGTACACGTCGCAGTAGAAGCACTCCATGGTGGTGACGAGGTGGTGGTACTGCTTCCCTAACGAGTTCGCCTGCTTCTCTGTCGCCTGGAACGCAGCCGAGCGGCTGATGTACGCCGGCGCGGCCGCCTTATCAGAGTCGTGCCGCATCTCGTAGTACTTGTCCCACACGCTGTGCATCGCGATGGTGTCAAGCTCCCTCGTCTGCTTCGTGTTGACTGTGACCGCCTCCTCCAAGTCACTGTCGCCTGCGTCGACGTCCTCCCACTGGCTGCTACCTTGCACCTGGCCAGCCGCCTCAGTCCCAGGTTCAGAGCCTTCACCCGTTCCTGAGGCTGCTGGAGGGGCCCTTGCGGCGTGGAGCCTCGGTGGGCTGTCTACCGCTTGGTCCCCTGATAAGAGCCCTTCGAGTTCTGGTGGTAGGAGTTCCTCTTGTGTGATGTACCACTCCTCGGGGTCTTCCTCGATGAGGTCCGCCTCGGGGTTGTCCATGTCTGTTCTGGCTCGTGTTGCGCTTCCGCATCTGCTGGCCTCTGTCACAGGCCTCTGCTCTGGGGCTTCTGGCTCTGGTAGCTCCTCTGTGTCCTGGCCTCTGTTACAGGCCTTATTGCGTTTCTCTGTCTGGTGACCTATGTCGCAGGTCCCATTAGCCCATGTCACGGGCTTCTCCGTACGTGTTGCGCCCCATTCCTCGAGAAGAGCGTCAGGGAGATCTCCATCTGGTTGAAGCGGGAATGACGTCCATCCGATAGGCACGATCGCTCCCCATCTCGTGCATGAGACTTCAACTGGAGGTCGTTCGTGTTCTCGTTGAGGCTCGTGTGCTGGTCGGTCTGCTCGCTCCTGTTGAAGTTGTCGTTTCCTCCTCTGTGCCTTGCTCTCTGGGTTGGGCTTCTTCCGCATGTCTCGCTTCGGGTGGCAGAACGCCTGTGGCATCTTCAGCACCCTGGTGATGTTGAGCTCGAGTTGTGCCTTGAGGGTTAGCTTCTGGCCGATATGCGGCTTCCAGCTGACCTCTGCCACCGCCTCGAGCTGGATGATGTGCTTGCACGCCTCGGGGCTCGCTAACACAAAGTCGATGAGAGATGGCTCCGCGTCGGCCTTGTAGCAGGTCGGCGTGTTGCCTGGCATGGTGTAGATGCGCGCGTCGCCCAGGTAATCGCAGAAGCCCTCCGCCGCGAACCTGGTCGGGCTGACGTTGAAGTCTCCTGCGATAATCCATGGCGTGCGCAGCGCCTTGGTGAACCTCGCCACTTCCGCCAATCGCCTCGCATTGGCGCCCTCCTTCAGCGGGTGGTCGCACCTCAGATACAGGGAAATGACCACGAGGCTGTAGCCCTTGAGGTGCCACGTCATCGCGGTCCAGTCCTCCATCTGAAGTAGACCCAGATCTTCTCCTGCAGCTTGTTCTTGTATTCCACGGTTTCCAGCAGTAGCCCCTGAAACACTGCCGTACGCCGCGAACTCCCGAAAGAACGAGCTCTTGAAGTGCGACCCCGTGGCGATCATAACGCCTCCTCTCGAGCCCCCCGCGGACTTGGTGGAGGGTTGGGATGCCGCAAAGCACGCCTTCAGACCCCACTTGTTCAGGAGTGCCTCCTTCTCCTCCAGCTGGTGGTGGCGGAGATGAGTCTCCTGGATCAGGTACGTGTCGAACCCCTGCCCACTGTGTTTGTTGCCGTCGATCCTCAGGTGCTGGTCCCGAAGCCACGACTCCACAGTAGGGCCCCACGTCGTGATGTTGCCGACGAAGATTTGCCTGACGCCCTTGTCGGTCTTGGTTGGGCGGGCGCCAGGTCGCGCTAGTCACTCTGACCGAGCGGCAGGCCCGCTGGCTTCAGCGAGCTTGGTCCTGGCCTTGGCGAGCACCTCTGCCTCCAGGTCAACACCTTCGTCCTCTCCTGCCGCCATCTCTGCTGCCTCATTGGGTGCTGCTGGCGCCGTGGATGGAGAACTCGCTGCTGCCCCCATTGAAGCCGTCTCGTCCTGCCGCCGCGCTTCGACCTTCCTCTTCTTCGCGTCCTGCTCGATGGTCTCCTTGTTGCGTGCTGCCGCCTCCTTGGCCTTCCTGATGTGCTCCTGCAGCTGGTGTGCGTATGACTTGGCGCCCTCCTTCAAGTCGGCGAGCACCTTTTTCTTGGCCTCGGCGACCTCCTGGCGTGCCGCCTCGTCCACCTCTGCGTCCTCCAGCTCCATCTCCTTCTCCAGGTCGACGAGGCCCTCTAGCGCCATCTCCTCTGGGGTCTGGCTGATCAGCTGCTGCATGAAGCTCTGCGGCTTGGCCTCTTTGCCCTCCGCGTGGACGGCCTCCAGAGTGGCTTCCTTCTCGACGACGATGGCGGCCATGTCGCTCATCTTGTCCTCGAGCTCGCGAAGCCATGCCCTTTGCTTCTTGACTTCGGCCGCCACCGCGGTGAAGCGCTTGTTGGCGATCCGTAGCGCCTCCGCCGCCTCCGCCAGCCTCTCGGGCCTGGACTTCTGCTTGGGTGGCGGCTCGGTCGCTATCTGCTGGGCCAGTCCCTTCATCTGCGTCTCGAGCTGTCCTCCGCCATCGAGCTTCATGGTGCCGATCTTCTCCGCGATCAGGACAAGGGCCTTTGAGAGCTCCGTCTTCTCGGCGTCCTGTCCTCCTCGCTGGTGAGCTTTCGCCTGGCCCTTGCCGTCCTGGGAAGCACTCGATGCATACTCTGCCTTCTTGATGCTCTGCGGCTTGCGGAAGGTGGCCTTGCACTGTCTGCACTGGAGGCCTGGCCTCCAGATGGCGTCGTGCACCCAGCCCTTGCACCCCCACGTAGCACAGCTAGTGTAGTCGTGGCTGTCGTTCCAGTGCTTCTGGCTGTTGTCCCAGGCGTGCTGGCGGTCCCAGCCCCACGACTTCTTCGCCATGCTCCCGTGGTGGCCTTCCAGGACTTCTCACGCTTGTTCAAGCGCAAGGAGATGGCGGGCTGATGCTCGCCGCCGCCGCTGCCTCCTGTGCCACGCGGGCGAGGGTGATCGCTCCCTCGCTGGCGTGGTGCCGACGCGCGCGCCCGCCGCCGCTGGGCCGCGGGCCGCGCGCTGGGCGCCTGGCTTGAGCCCGCGCCTGGAAAAGAGAAAGAGAGAGAGAGAGAGAGAGAGAGAGAGAGAGAGAGAGAGAGAAAAAAAAAAAAGCAACGTTCGCAGCAGCGGCGCGTACCCCACGTGCAACTCCGAGAAATCCCCCCCCCCCCCACGCGCCCCATCATGCAAGGACCAAGCCTTCGGCGATTGTGACATGCAAAAGACCCTGTCCTCGTAGTGCACGGTCAAGAGCGAAACCCACCACCATCAGGCCGATGTAGAGAACGGCCGGCTGTGGTCTCACTTTATAGGACGACGCCCGGCCATAATTGGACAACGACCTTGGGTGGGGAAGGGGACGGGGCCCACCAGACTCGGTTGAGCGGAATTGCCACCTTCACACGGGCAATTCACAGGTAAACTGTTCGAGTCAAGCGGAACCCCCTTCCCTGTGCTACTGCCAACAAAAATACCGCGCGCCACCATACCAAAAAACCCTCACGTCACGGCAAGAGCTGCGGTGCTGCGCACACCCTTGAGGGGCAAACGAAGCAGCAATCCCATGGACATTCCCCGATAAATCGGTACTGCGAGAATCTGAAGTGCTGCGCGCACCATCCATGGACAGAGTTACGAAGGTGACTCACGAGCGTAGTCCCTCCCGCGCTGGAGCAAACAGCATGGGTCCAGGGGCACAGATAAGGGGCAACACCCTCGGGCACCAAGGGAGGCACTCCTGGCCCTGAAAAATGCTTGGGAACAGCTTCGAATAACCACCCGGCCAAAAAACTGCACGGGATGTGGGGGGCTCGCAAATTGGCACGGCGGGCGCATCTCCCTGGACTTGGCAACTTCCGGAGAACGCGACACATGGAAGGGGTGCGCACAGCTAATAGTCAATGGGTTTCTTGACAGACTGACCGAACTCGCATTGGTCCACTCGACGAAGCACAACTCCAGGCTTCACCCGCAAGTCTGGCCAAGATGGGGAGCCGCCAGCTCGAAGGGGCGCTCCCTCCACGTTCAGCCTCAGCTGGGCGGCCCATAAGGGCGGGGAGGCCAAGTTCCCACGCACCTAAGAACAACTCAATAGTTGTCCAACGGACCCCACTATTGATGCCCACTTCTGCCCTTCCCCTGGGGGTGATATCGGCAAAGACCCATGGCCCCATGGTTCTTCAACAGAGCGGAGTGGTCTAGGGCAGCGTATCCCATCCCCAACGCTTTTATGTCTAGCTGAACCCCGCGTTTCGCACGGCGGCCCAGCCGCCCCAGCAGCCGCCCAACCCGTGGCCACGAGGACCAACCAAAACTCGATGGTGGAGGGATTAGTAAGATTACCGAAACTGCGTGAACGAGTAATGTCCACAGCCAAAACCACTAACGGGGTTGGCCGTTGCTCGGTCATCCTCTCCATCCAGAATGGCAGATCCCCCCTTAATGCAAGAGAAGAGATACAAGGCAAACTGGCAGGGCCGCGCAGAGAGGGGAGACGGAGCAAAGGCAGCGGAAGCGGGCGGCGATGCAGTCACCGCAGGGGCCATCGGTTCAGCAATGCCAAAGTCGCCCTGGACCAGTCAATGTCCGCGGGGGGGCCCGAGCGCTCTCCAGGGAAGAAGATCTGCAGAATCGTGCGCGAGGCCTTTGGCGCGGCTCTCCTGTTGGGTCATTCCCCTGACCTCTCGGGTCTCAGTGATCTCGCCCACTTGATGCTTGCGGCCGACAGCATGCATCTCCCTCAAGCGAGACTTGGCCGTTGCGAGATGCTTCCGCCAGCGCCCATTAAATCGAAAATCCCAGCGGCAGATCTCGCGCGCCGTACCATCGGCCACGGACACAGGCGCGCGTCGCTGAGGATGGGCGAATCTTCGGTGAGACTTCAAGCGCCTGGGTGACGCAAATAGCTGACTACACTCATGGCGCATGAACTTGCGCTCAGGCTCCGCATCGTGCTCCTGCACCACCGTGCCCTTCACCAAGGTGGCCACCCTCTCCTCCCATCGGATGCGCAGGCGTCGGTCTGGCCACCGCGGTCTGGATTTCGCAGTGTCAGCCGCAGGCAGGGAACGAAAACGCGGAATTTCCAAACGCACTGACGTAGCCCATTCGCCTGAATCACCGCCCCCTGGGACATCGGATAGGCATCCAGATCCACCGGGCCAATCAAAACTCCGCAGCAAAGCGCGCGCCAAACCTCCCCGAGACAGAAGCAGGGAATTCAACACATCTTTCAGACAAAGCGGCACTTTATGCAGTACCCTCGCACAGTAGTCAAGTCGGTTAAAGTCCGCCACGCCCCCCCCCCGGAAGAGGCGGCCCGCCGCGGCCATGATTTTGCCGTGCGAAACAAGGAAATCGCTGGAGCTAGCGGCCAGAAATCTCAGAACATCTGTAGATCAACACATGAAACATCAGAGCCCGCTTCTCGCTGGCCACGGTGAAGGGCCGCCGCGAGGCGCGCGCGCGCAGAAACTTTTGCTCGCCCCGCAGGCCCCCAAGCAAACTACCTTCGCGCGCAAGGAGAGCGTCTCGCGAGGGGCAAGCGTTTTCTTCATGGGTCTGCGCGCGGCTCTCTCCCGAAAGCATCGCGCGGCCCCCTCCGCGGCATCGTCTCGGGCGTCCGTCAGAAACGCCGGAACACGAGTGCGATCTGGCAACTTTGACCCTGCCCCCCCCGTCGGGGGGCGCGATGAGCGGCTCTTCCATATCGGATAGGTCGCGGCGCGCCGTCTGAGCGCCCTTGCCGCTAAACGACAGCGGCACCTAAGTCTTGCGAGGGGTTGAGTTTCAAGCCATGCCGCGCGCGCCACGCATGCAATATCAATCAGAAAGGCCAACTGCACGAATAAGTTGCACTCTCGTGGGGCGGCGACCAAAAGGGTGAGATCATCAACGCAGCAAACCGATCTAGTCGACATAGCGTCGATGACATCCTGCGAGAAAAGCCGGGCTCTCACGCTGGGCTTCCGCCCCTGACCTAGCGCCTAGGCCCCGGGTTCAATGCGCTGCTGAACGTTCGCGAAGACTACGTTCAAGCAGTCAGTCGCCATCGCGGAGCCCAGTCCCGCGCAAGTCCCCAACGCCGCGTGCCCTTGGGCGCGCCTGGCGGCCCAGCGAGAACTTCCCTGCGCTTCTTCCAGCATGGAAGCACACGCGGGCCACCGATGCGATTTTTAAATCAATCGCCCTCGGGCCAACTGCACGCGAATCAGGCGCGCCAGCGAAGAGGCGAACCGACTGGCCCTTGATGATAGGCGGCAGCGCCCAGGAAACTGTTGGCGAAATGGGCGGCAACGTCGCGCGATCTGCCACATAAGCCTAGGCGTTGGTGCGAGAGCAGCGCAGTGCATGAATAATCACTTGACAATTTCCTGAAATTGCGATGGCGAAATTCGCAGACCGCGCTGGCACGGGGAATGCTACGCGCAGTTAAAGCAAGAGCCAACAATCCCTCGCCTTCGTGAAGGGCAGCAGCAGTCCCGTCTTTTGGAAGAGACATGTTCTTTAGCGGCCATGCTGGCCCCAGCGGGCAGAGGCAAAATCACCTCCGCCATTTCCGCGGGCGCCGTCGTCACTAGATTCTAATGAGCCGCCCGGACCAGCGGCAATGCCCCCCTCTTGTTTCTCGATAAGAGAAACGGCGCCATGCTCTGCGGCCGAGCGACGGCGCCCCCGTGGAATCAAAATTCTGAAGGGCGGGGGGCGCGCGATCGAAATTCCGAACAATGTCCGGCTCGCCAATGATCTTGCCAGCTTCGTGGCGCGCGAAATGCCCCGGCGAATTCTACCCCCGCCCCCCCGTCGCCGACGGTCAGCCCGCTGCACCAGCTGCGCGGGGGGCGGGGGGCGCGCGCGGCGGGGGCGCCCCCCGAGAAGAGCAATGCGCCGCCCTTGATCAGTCGAGAACTGGCGAATGTAAAAATGTGACGGGTCTCAAGGCACCTTGGAGCGCTGTCGAGTTTCGCAAGCGCCGGCCAGGGCTGCGCATGGCCGCCGCGACTCTCCTTCTGACCCTGCCATGAGACATCCAAGAACGCATCTCCCGTCATCCAGCGGCCTCGGAGATGCTCCGAGCTAGAAAGACGCATACCCCTGACAGCCCTTGGAATCTTCTCAAGGGCTCCCAAGGCCTCCCTGCGAACCGCGATCAAATCCAAAGTGGCCCCACCGGGTACGACGGACTGCCCGCCCCCCCCCCCCCGCGCCCGCAGGGGTGGCCGCGAAACCTTCGACGACCACATTGCCCACTCCCTGGTCGCTGGGAGCGCGGTGGTCAAAAGGCGGGGCGCTGCGAGATGCCGCTGGATGCTCCTTGAGCTTGCTCCTGGAAGACTCCGACCGTCTGCGGGGCCCCGACGGCCCCGGGGCCCAACCGCGCGGAAGCGACGCGGTGGGCAAGCGGAGCTCGAAGGGCGCAGCGGCAGGGGCGCGGTCGACAACGCCGGCCGCTCGATCCACGCAACGACGCACGCCGGATGAAAAGGCGCGGTTGCCCATCCATGCGCAAGTAAGAATCGCGCGCGCGGTCGATGTCTCAGCCCGCGGCTGGGCCCCCGCGCCCGCCGGTCTACTCCGCCATGAAAGGCGCCGAGAACAGGCGCGCGATGTCATCGGGCAAGCTCGCGGAGGGAATCGCCTCCGGCGCCCCAATCTTGAACCCGCCCAACAAATTCAGCAGCCTCAGGGGGGAAAACATCGAGCCCCCCGTTGGCGTCCATACAAGACACATCAACGCCCCAAGAGCGCGCAAGCCCTATGGCGAAATCCCAAAAGGACGCCCGCCCAGCAGCATCGCGGCCCGAGTGAAGGGCGCGCCCCGCCAGAGCACGCACCAATCCCGCGAAAGTGCTGCGCGTCCAAAAAAGAAGATGTCGTTTCGAGGCCCCGCGCGCAAGGCGCGCGTTAACCCGCGGCGGGCCTCCCGGGCGCCTGCCGAGACAACGCCCTCCTCGTCGCGTTGAATCTGACTGGCGACATTCCGAGCGACGCGCAGCTTGCTCCGAGCGCCTCGTCGCTCTGCCATGGCCGCGTTCTGAAGATTGAAGGTGGCTGTATTCAAACGAGTGCCACGAATGATCTGGGCGACCCTGAACTGTGGCCCGCGGCCCAAAAAAAAACCGCCTCGCGCGAAGTGGTCGGAGCCCGCGGCCCCTCGGCCTCCAGCGCTGGATGAGACCCCGCCGCGTCGGCATTGGTAAGGGCGAGTCAGCCCCGCCCCCGACCCGCGCTTAACTCGGCGGCCTCGACCCAGACTGGGGGCCGAGAGCAGGGCCCCAAGGATTCAGCGCCAGCTAGTCCTGCCAGATGACCCGCCAAGGCCTGGACCCCTCACGGCCCTTCGCGCGTCGGCCACCTTCTGGTTGCTAGAGCACAGGCGATATCATGCAATATCTGTGGCATCCGAGCAATTGCGCTCGATTTCGCCCCTGCCAAGAGTCCGCGCAAGCACTGGGCGACGGACGTCCAAGGAGTCAGCGAGGATGGCGGTCGGCTCGTGGGCCACGTCCGCGACGATCGCAATCGGGGCCGGGAGACGCGCGCACGCTCTATGTCAGGGCTGGCGAGCCCCGTTCGGGCACCAGGCGCGGGAAAGCTATCCAAGACATATGCTGCCCGAGCTCCCTGGAACGAACGCCCTGCCGAATCGGTCCCAACGCGAAACGTGGCCCAAGCCCCAGTGCTGTTGTCCCCGTGATGCGTGGAGCCCTCCGTGACATGAGATATCTCGCCCCGAGAGGAGTCCAATAAGAGGCAAAAGGAAATTGCCCAGTCCGCATGCGCAGGACGCCCCTCCGGAAAGTTCAGGGCCCGGTCCATCGCCGGCGCACGGCTTCGCATCTTTGGCTGCGGCCGGTGGCGGCGGCGGCTGCGGTGGGAAAGCCTCGGCCGCCCATGCCGCCTGGGATGCCATCGCACGCGCAATAGCTTGGTCTACTCTGGGGCATGCACCTGTTGGAGCAGGGGCTGGCATAGGTGCTGCCGGTGGGTGCGCGCCGCTGAACTATCCATCCTCTGGGTGGGTTCCTGCTGCGTCCGCGCGGGACTCTTCATCCATATCGCCTCCGACCTGGTAGTCCCCAGGTCCGCTAGCTCCTCGATGAGCTTTTTTCCATCGCGCCAAGTCGCATCATGCCACATTCCTTTGATATTCTATCTCCTTCAATTTCGCGGTCATCATCTTGATGCGGCTGCCGCAAATGTCACGTTTTTTGTATCAACTAGGCCAGAAGATCTGCGAGCCTGACTGTGTTCACCATCATGTACTTTCAGCCGCAACTTTTTTCCAGAGGTAAGTCTCTTCTAATCTTGCCTTTCGGGGAACGATCACGAGCCTGGCTATGTCGACGAGCCTCTTCTTGGTGCGTTCCTTGCTTGTACTTCTTGACGGCCTGCGTACCACTCGGGGCTGTGTCGTAGCCGATATCGCGCATGTGCCACTGGGCATCCGATCTCGTCATGGGGATGACGCGACCAATGAGTTACTTGATCTCTTGCTCCTCCCTCTTGGTGTCCTTCTGATTGTCGCGGGAATGGCTGGGTTGACGGGTCGTCACGGACAGTGCGGCGGCTTCGACTCTCGCGACGGGCACAACTGTCAAAGCGAGTGCCGCATAGACAGCGCGCCAGTGGTGGCTTTTGACGTATCTGCCACAGCTACAGTTTCATCGTTGATGGGGACCACACACCATACCTTTGGCGAGGACCAAACAACATAAACGAGGGGGAGCCGTCATGGGATCGAAGGAACGGTTGGGCTTCGTACAAGATCAAGGAAAATTGCGCCTGTGCCACGTTGGTTCCCGTGTTGCGAAGTACGGTAGCAGAGCGTGGCCTGCCTCGCTGGCGGTACACCTGGGGCTGGGCCCTCTTCCTAGGCCAGACGCCTCTCCTCCTCCTCCTTTTCCTCCTCTTCCTCCTCCTCCTCCTCCTCTTCCTCCTCTTCCTCGTCCTCCTTTTCACACTCCTCTTCCTCCTCCTCCTCCTCCTCGTCTGATCATTTGTACTCCTGCTCGTTGTTATCGTCCTTCTCGTTCTTGTCCTCCTCCGCCTCCTCCTCCTTCTCCTTCTGTCACCCTCCTTCTGTTGCTGCTGATCTCCCTCCCTGATGCATCTTGTGCGATTGTGCGCGTCTTGTCTCCGGCTTCCTACAGACTGCATGGCGCCATCTTGTCATGTCCCCGGTTGTGCAGTAAATGACTGGACAAGCGCTGCAAATGCCTTTCGGAGATCAAGGCCCATTCCGACACCTGACCTGGCGAATATAAGAAGGTTCAATGCAAGGGGGCGGGGCTAGCGGGAAGGGTGAGATGTGAGGTGCGGCGCGAGCGCACGCAGCGTGCTTCTCCCCCCCTTTCCCCTCCCCCTCCCCCTTGTCCCTCCCGCTCCCTCCCCCCCACGCCCCACCCTGATCCCTCCCCCTCCCGCTTCCCCGCCCACACTGCACCGAATATGGTGTCCATCTCGCTCCCGCCGTCCGCCCCTGCGGTTGCGCGCCCGCTGGCCTTGAGCATCTCCTGCAAACTCCCGCCCCCCCCCCCTGGACGCTCTATCGGCGAGGCCTGGCGGCGACCAGGTAGCCCTTCTCCTCCGCTGGCCTCTGGACCAAGCCCCTCACGGCCCTCGGCGCACGGTCCGCGAGCACCGCCTGCACTGGCAGCCAGCCAGCCTGGTCGGGGGCGTCGGACTGGCGCGCGTAGAGCCAGCCGCGCTCCCCCTCACCAGCTCCAATGTGCTCGATCTTCAGCCTGGCGGCGACAAAAGCGGGGGGGAAACGCCTCCCCTCCCCCCTCCGCAGTCGAATCCCCGCCCCTCCTCAACACAATGACACATGAGGAATACTACTCTCCTTGCTCCCCTAACTCTGTCCGGAAGATGTCCCGCCCTCTCCGCGAACTATTTTCACACACGCAAGATTTCACAAGCGGGTCTTTCCCGTGTTCCAATCCGATCGTTTCGGTCCTTGAAAACGGTGTTCCCGCCGCAGCGCTGGCCTCATGTCCGTGCATCCTTCCTTTCAAAATTGTGTTCCAACTGCAACCCTGGTCTTATTTTCACGCTTTCTGTCCTTCCACATAGTGTTTCCGCTGCAGCGCTGGCCTCACTTCCACATTTATCGGTCCTTGAAAATGTGGCTCTCGCTGCAGCACTGGCCTCATCTCCAAACTGTCGGCCCTCCAGCATGGTCTTCTGGCAGCACTGCTCGCCGCTCATGCAATCATAACATGCAATTCAGTGCTATGTATGTACCGCTAGTCTGCCATTCCATGCCTTGCTCTGCAATGTTATACTTTGACTAGCAGTGCCATACCACGCTATACCGTACTGTTCCATGCCATCCGATGGCATGCCATGCGATGCAATGTTATGTCATGTGCCGCTATACGATGCCATGCCTTGCGCTTCAATGCTATGACATTCAATGGTTGACTATGCAATGTCACACCATACTATGCCATGTTGCGGTCTGCCGTGCTCCCCTACGACATATCATAAGAGAGCACTCTTAGGGGTCATTGTCCTCTACGACATTCGACTGTGCGAAGAGAGAGGGGCTCGACGCACTGGCAAGGGATGGGAAGGAGGACGCCAGTCGGTCGGGAGCCCGACCTCCTTGTGCGGGAAAAGCCGCCTGCCACCTGTCTTCCTGAGCGTTGCCCAGGGGAGGGAGAGAGAGAGAGAGGGATGGAAGATGGTGGATGGTGGGTTTCGCTCCCCCAGCCTGGTCCCCGCCTCCACCGTCAAGTACCCGGCCTCGCCGGGCGGCACGGCCCGCGTCGCCACCGTGGCGCCGCCCACCCTGGGGATGGGCGCCATGCTGCGTGCCTGTGCCGAGATGGCCGTGGGCTACTCGTCTGGTGCCTGATGCCGCACGTGTACCTAGCTTGGTTTTTTATTCGCGGTCGAGTCGCTTCGGCGTTAACAATGGAACGCTGCGGGGGGCACTTGGCACCACGACACTGTAATTTGCTGGTATGCCACTGATCCGCTCGCGTAAAAACGTGCTGTCGTCTCGCACTCATTCCGGTATTATTGGCGCCAATCGCGCGCTGCAGTCGTTCACATGTACATCAAACTTTTAGCGTGCCATGTGTATGTCACATGTGATGGCAGAGAGGTGCACTACGTCGTGTTTCACATGGTCTGCCGCTTCATGACACATGTGTTGCACTACAGCTGGGGCGAAGATTGAAAACACATTGGAGCAATTCGCCGGCCCAACGGGCCAGAGGCGTGCTAAGATCTCCGGTAACTGGTTATCACTACCTATAAGACCACCCTGCGGGTGATAAGGAGGTTGGGGGGCAACAGTGGGCAAAAATGGTGATTGTTGTTCTGACGATGCCTATGACGTGTGCCCCCGACAGCGACAACGGCGGCACAGCATACAGCACGGCATGACGATGTGCCTTTCGATTTGCATTTGGATTTGCATATCGATGTGCATTTCGATTAGCTTTTCGATGTACATGTCGACGTGCATTGGAAAGCTCGCCGCGGCGCCCACGGCGCCTTACGATTTGCATTTGGATGTGCAAATCGATTTGCATTTCGATGTGCTTTTGGGTCTGCATGTCGGTTTGCATGCAGACTTGCATTGGATAGCTCGCCGCAAGCGGCGATGTTTTGAAATGCACAACCCACGGCGGGACACCGGAGGGACACCAGCGGTACAGCGCGGGCCACCGTTTGACGGGCGGCATCATTTGGTCCGGCCGCGGCCCAGCCACAGGAGGATTTCGGGACACCAGCGGGACACCGGCGGGACACCGTGGGCCACCGGCCGCCGGAGGAGAAACATTTGGTCCGGCCGCAGCCCATGGATTTCCTCTCGCCCGCCCACGCAGCTTCGCCTCGCCCGCACGCACGCACGGCACGCACGACACGAACCCAAAACCGAAATCGATTTCCCGGTAGGGGGGGTCTCCGTTTCACGTCGGACTCACCCCCCAATCTCCGATTTCTAGTTCGCGCGCGCGGGGCGGCCCCTGGGGGTCCCCGGACGAAAATTGCCCCGGCAAGGTCCGCAGGTCCCTGGCGGTCCGACTCAGAAGGCCCAGAAACCGCCCCAGAGGGCCCCAAGACGACCCAAGAGGCCTCCAAGACAGCCCAAGAGGCCCCAGGACGGCTCCAAGAGGGGGTCCAGACGGGAGACCCGCACGGATGTTTCGAGCCCTCGGCCCTGAGAGGCCCCCAGCAGGGCCCAAGAGGCCCCCGAAAGGCTCCCAAGAGGCCCTAAGAGGCCCCCAAGAGGCCCTAAGATGCCCCCACGAGGCCCTCAGGAGGCCCCCAAGAGGCCCCCAAGAGGCCCCCAAGCGGCCCCCCAAATGCCATCCCACGCACGCAAGCAAGTGCCAGCGATGTTACAATATGGGCCGGCGGAATGAGCGAAGCGATTGAATAACCATGGGCCCAGTCTGTCCACAATTCAGTATAGCACGCTAGACAACCTTGCGCGTGCAGCATCAGGCATGTGCGGGGGTGGGAATAGTGGCCCGCTTCCCAGAAGCTGTTGAGGGGATGTTTCTCAATGATCCACCTGCTTCCCGCATGCTCCACACCGTGCCTTAAGTGCAGCTTCACTCTTGCAGAAGTCTGGCTACTTTTGCGCAACGGCTACCGTCAGCACTGCTGAGCAGGAGCAGCAGCAGGCGCAGCAACAGCAGTGAGATCAGGGCAGATTGCACCAGGAGGGTCTAGGCTGCCTGGGGAACAAGCCGCCCGCCAGACGAACGGCCTGCACATTCTACTCGCCACTGCAATTCGTGACGTCAAGGGTTCATTCCCCAACCTGGCCTAACCTGCGGGCCCAGGAACTCTACAGACCAGCCGGCAACTCCCGTGAGCCGAAGCCTTCTCCATTCTCCGCTCCCTCCCACCGGAACTTGCAGAGCCCTGGTTGGCAACGTCCTGGCTTCAGGGACCCTGCCTCCTGCCCCCCACCCCCCTGCTCTCGCGGCGGGCTCCGACCCCTGCCGGCGGCGCGCCTGCAGGAGCCCGAGGCCATCTGCGTAGCAGCGGACGGCGCCGGCGTCGTCCCGCGCCTGCGCAAAGAGGGCGCGGCGCGGTCCCGGGAGCCAGCGCCTCGGGCCCACTGGCGGGCCACGAGGCAGGCCTGATGGGCTGTGGTGCTGTCGGGTCTGTGCGCGCAGGGCGCGCGGTGGGGGGGCGGGGGGGTCGGTGCGGGCCCGGGCTCCACGACAGGGCTGCAACTCTGCTTCCACTGAGATGCCTCATAAAGAGGGAGGAGGGGGAGGGAGAGGAAAGAGGAGAGAGGCGAGGGGGAGGAGGGCGAGGAAAGAGAGGCGAGGAGGAAGGGCCTTCGGCGCCCGGGCGCCCGGATCGCAGGCGCCTCTCGCCCTCTTCTCACCGGAGGGGGGCGTCCGCTGCCCCCCTCCGGTGAGAAGAGGGTAGAGGTGGTGATCCAAGTTCGATCCTCGATCTGGGCGCGGGAGGAAGATGAGGGAGGAGTGAGCATGGGGAGGAGGTAAGGAGGAGGAATGGAGGAAGGAAGAGGGGATGAGGGGAGGAGGAAGCAGGAGGAGGAGGAGGAGGAGGCAGGACAAGAAGATGGAGACACAAGCAATAGTCATCCGCCACGCCTCGAGGCACGAAATGGAGTGCCCTCAGAGCCTAAGGAGTCCGCAATCCTTGATATTGAATGCTGTAAATCCGCCGACCCTTCGGCGTGTGGAGTACGCTGTCGTCGTCGTCGTCGTCGTCGTCGTCGTCGTCGTCGTCGTCGTCGTCGTCGTCGTCAGGGTCGGAATGCCGCCCCCCCCCAGGGTCCCAGGGGGTCCTAGGGGGAGGTCGCCGGGGTTCCAAGGGGTAGGTCCCCTCTTCAGGGTCGACGGCACTAGCCGTAAGGCCATCGCAGTATTCTTTTCAGGGGCCCAGGGGCCCAAGTCCTGGGATTTGTCGTGTGTTCCAGCGCGACTTTCCCAGAGGCCCGTGACCGCCAACACGGGCTAAGATAGTCCCAAGAGGCTTCCAAGACGGTCCAGGAGGGCCCCGAAACGCGTCTGGAAGCCTTGTTGTGCCTCCTGCGCGGCCGTCTTGGTCTTCGCTCGGCATAGATTCGACCCGTCTTGGGCCCATTGGCGACTCATCCGGCGATAACCAAACAAGGTGGGCGGTTAACACGTGTTGAACTCGGCGGCTTCCCTGCGGGAGCGGAGCCGGAGCAGGGCGACCTTGGCCGTGTCGAATGAAAAGAAAGATGCGCAAGAGTTGGGAGTGGAAGATGGATATGTCATGCAAAGAAGCGGCTCCGCGCATTCCGCCTGGATATTCCCTCATGAATTTCGTGCGTGTTCACGCCGATCGATTCTCCTGGGACAGATAGAAAACAACACTTATCTGCACTATCAGGCTCCAGGGACACGAAACAATCCTGATGGCTTGGGTCCCCAAGCTTTGGGGTGGAATGCACAACTCCGCGGCGCCGCGCGCGCGGGCTGGGGGGCCGAAGGCCCACTCCGACGGGGTGGAATGCACAGGCCGGGGCGTGGACGCTCAGCCCCCTAGGGTGATGGACCACGATGCGCCGCTGGCACGCGGGTTCCCAAGGCCTCGGGCGGGTGATCCAATGAGGCCACTACCCCTGCGGCTCAAAGGCCGTCGCCACTTGGCCGATCAGGGATCAGCGCGACGAGACGCAAATGCTACATATGTAAATATAGATATATACATATATATATATATATAAACGGCACCTCTATTCTGGTGGGAGCCTCAATTCGGCACACCCCTCTTGCACTTCGTAGATCATGGACCTCCAGAAGCGCCCAGGTGGTCGCTCAAGACGGCCCAGGGAAACCTCTGTGCGGCACACCCCTCACGCACTTCGGGACTCATGGACCTCCAGGGGCGATCCGCTGGCCATCACGACGGCTAAAGGGAGCCTCTATTCGGTACACCTCTCACGCACTTCGTGGCTCATGAACCGCTCCTGGGAGCGTCCTTTCGGCACGCCTCTGACGCACTTTGTGCCCCATGGACCCCCAAAGGCCTTCAAGACAGCCAGGCCCCCCAAGGGACGCCAAGATAGCCCCTTCGGAGGAGCTCCCCACGGGGCAAAGAAACGTGCGAGGGGTGTGGCGAAATGGGTGGCGCGGACGCATGCGGGCTGCGCCACGGGGACCTTCGGTGGAGCTCCCGATGGGGCCACGAAGCGTGTGAGGGGTGTGGCGACATGGGTTGCGCGGACGCATGCGGGCTGAGCCGCTGGGACCCTCGGTGGAGCTCCCCACGGGGCCACGAAACGTGTGATTGGGTGTGGCGACATGGGTGGCGCGGATGCATGCGGGCTGCGCCGCTGAAACCTTCGGTGCAGCTTCCTATGGGCCACGCCACATGTGAGGGGTGTGGCGGAACGGACCGCGCGGACGCATGCGGGCTGCGCCACGGGGACCTTCGGTGGAGCTCCCTACGGGGCAACGCCACGTGAGAGGGGTGGCGGAATGGGTGGCGCGGACGCATGCGGGCTGCGCCGCTGGGACCTTCGGTGGGGCTCCATATGGGGCCACGAAGAGTGTGAGGGGTGTGCCGAAATGGGTTGCGCGGACGCGTGCAGGCTGCGCCGCTGGGACCTTCGGTGGAGCTCCCCACGTGGGCCACGAAACGTTTGAGGTGGGTTGCGAAATGGGTGGCGCGGGCGCATGCGGGCCGCGCCGATGTGACCTTCGGAGGAGCTCCGTATGGGGCCACGAAACGAGTGAGAAATGCGGCGAAGTGAATGGCCCGGACGCACGACATTCGGTGGAGCTCCCTACGGGGCCACGAAACGTGTTAGGCTGTGCCGAAGTCATGTTGTTAATGTTGATGGTGATGATGGTGGTGGTGATGACGGTGATGTTGATGATAATTCGGATGATGGGCATGATGATTGACATGATGATGTTGATGCTGGTGATGCTGATGATGGTGATGCTGATGCTGATGATGATGACGATGGTGATGATGATGATGATGATGATGATGATGATGATGATGATGATGATGATGATGATGGTGATGATGGTGATGGTGGTGATGATGATGATGACGACGACGATGGTGACGAAGAGGGCAGAGGCAAGGAGGGAGAGGAGGGAGGAGGGGGAGGAGGGAGAGACAAGCTAGGTGCGCTCGCGTCATATCTGACGTCCTATTCCTCCCTCCCATCCCTTACCATGGCGTAGATCTCCTCTCTTTTCGCAAAGTCGGATGTCGTAGCAGGGCCTAGCATTACATGGCATAGCATGGTGTTGAAGATCAACGCGTAGCCTGGCACAGCATGGCGTGGCGACGGCCCAAAGGAGAGGCTTCTGCGGCCCAAAAAATCAACGAATCGACACCGAATGTGTAATCACTTCTAATGGAAGCGTAGGGAGGCCATTTCCCTCCTTCCAGGGCCTATATGGAAAGACCGAAAACCATGTCGTGGCATGGCGCTGGAAATAATGACGCCAGCGCTGCAGCGGGAGCACGATTCGGAACGAGCGGAAGCGCGGAAATGAGGCCAGCGCTACAGCGGGAGCACAATTCGGAGGACGCGTAGCCTGACAGAGCATGGCGTGGCGACGCCCCAAAGTGGGGTGGGGGGCGTGTGCGACCCCAAAAATCAACGAATCGACACCGAATGTGGAATCACTTCCGACGGGTGTTTTGGGGGGGGGGGGGGGGGCATTTTCTAGTTTTTGGGGCCTACTAGGAACGACCGAAAACCATGCCGTGGCATGGCGCTGCCAATAACGACGCCAGCGCTGCAGCGGGAGCACGATTCGGAACGAGCGGAAGCGCGGAAATGAGGCCAGCGCTGCAGCGGGAGCACGATTCGGAACGAGCGGCAGCCCGAAAACGAGGCCAGCGCTTCAGCGAGAGCAGAATTTTTCCAAAAAATAAAAAAAAAAACAGACCCAAGCGAAAACCTGTTTCCCGGGAATTCTGCGTATAACAAACAAGTACGCGGAGGGGGGACGAATGTTTCCGGGACGTCACCAGCGGAGAGAGGAGAGTAGTATTCGTATTGCAATTGTGGAAGAGGAAGAGGAGAAGGAAGGAAGGAGACGCGGGGCGCTGCCTCTCTTAAACTAGGGACGTTTGGGAAAAACACTAATTGGTACCAACTCTCGTCAAGACCATACTCCGAACACCCACTGATTGCAAACATCTACATGCGTGTTTCCCCCTGGGAGCCCGCCGTGACTCCCGCTCTGCGGGCCCAACAGTCTGACAAAACCGCCCGCGATGTTGTGTGCCGCGGTGGCGGGGGCCTTCGCCCTGTTCGGCCTTCCGCCGCGCGAGCTGCGGCCCGAGAAGCGAAGGTGCCATGCGTCGACCTGACGCACACCATGGCACCTGGCGTCGTGCAAGGAGGGCCGACCTGAGGAGCGGGGCAGGAGCACGAACGAGCGACTCTTCGAGAGACCGTCGGAGTCCGCCGCGGGCCCCCGGGGCCTCCGGACCCTCGCCAATCGATGCGGCCCGGACGTCGGCTCGTGACGTCGAAAGCTGAGGCACACGCTCCGTCTGCGGGCGGGCCACGGAGCCCTGCCGGGCCAAAGGAGCTCCAAGCGTGGGCCCGCCGGGCAATGAAAGGAAAGGGAAGGTCGAGGGGGGAGCGGGGAACGAAGCGAGGCACGGGGCGGGGGAGGGGGCGACGGGGAAGGTGGGCGGACTCGGCATTGCAGCGGTCCGCGCGCCGTCGGGCTCGAGGCTCTCACCCCGCGAACCAATGCGGGGGTATTCGTGTTCCGACCACCACCGTCCCCAGCGAAGGGAGGCCCAGTCCTGAGTCCCAGGCGGGGAGAGGGAGGGGAATCGGGGGGAAGGGCAGGGCTGCCTCCAAGCTGCTCCAAGCGCGAACGGGGTCGCCCCACCAAACGTCCGACTCCGTTCGCTGTCTTTACCGCCGCACGGCTCGCGGCGCGTCATGCCTGGCCTGCGGCCCCCTAACAAAGCAAACCAGGTGCGTCTGGTAGGAATGGCGCGGCATGGGCGCACGCGAGCTTCTCTTCGCAATCGGCTGGCGCCCACAGCTGCCTGAAGCTGCTGTCACGCTGGCCTAAGACAGAACGAATTCGACCTAATGGTATCGACGACTTCAAAAGCTTTATGTATGCAAGCTGCGAGTTCAACTGAACAGCCTGACATGAGCAACCTGATATTGGCAGCTGGGCCATGGCCGTTGACAGAACGCTGGCGGCTCATCGTCCAACAGCGCTCTAGACGCGGCTCATCGGCAAGACCACATACATAGGAATATTTTCAGCTCTCTCTCTATATATATATGTATATATATATGTATGTATGTAGGTAGGTAGGTATGTATGTATGTATGTATGTATGTCTATATGTATATATGTATGCATGTATGCATATATATGTGTATATATATGTACATGTATATATACATTTATGATGCTACCCTGCCGCGAAGCGCGAAGTGGAGTTTTCTCCATGTCCTCATGTGTCCTTTGTTCTCTGTTCTCAGGACTCTGGGATTCTAATATTCTAAAGGCTGGGGCCCCGAATTCGAATTTCCTGGGAGTTCCCGCGCGTTCTTGGGCTGCCCCGCATGATTTGTCCTGCAGCCAGAGGGCCCCAATACGGCCCAAAACGGCACTGGAAAGCGCACGAGAGGATCAAGAGGCCTCCAGGACAGCCCACGAGCGCTCTGCAACGCCCAAGATGACCCAAGAGGCCCCGCAGAAGCCCCAATAGCGTTCCGAGAAGACCCCCAAGAAGGGCCCAAAGAGGCACACATCAATTATGTTCCTTTATGTTTATTCTACGTCTTTCGCATTCTCGCTTCTTCGGGCTTCCGACGCTCCAAGATGGCCCCAGAAGCCCGCAAGACAGCGCCAAGACGGCCCAAGAGGCCCCCAAAAGGGCTCCAAGACGGCCCAAGAGGGCCACAAAACGGCCCAAGAGTCGCCTAAGAGCGCCCAAGAGGGCCCCAAGACGGCCTCAAGAGGGGCCCATGACGGGGAACACGAACCCACAATTCGAGCCTTCCGCCCCAAAGGCCCCAAGAGCCCCCCAAGAGAGCCCAAGAGGCCCTCTAGAGGCCCCACGAAGCCCCCAATAGGCCCAACAAGTGGCCACACGAGGCCCCCAAACGGCACCCAAGGGGCTTCAATCTTGCCTCCAAAAGGTCCCTAGGCCTCTAGCCCATAAACAAGGTACGATGGCGGGATGGGCCGAATGCCACAAAACACACATGTGTATACATATCACTCGTACCTTGGACATCCAGGTCAGAGCGTCCGACTAAGACCAGAAGGGCGCTCGGGAGTGGTCTACCAAGGCCTGTGTAGCCCTGCGGATGGAATAGTAGAAGCGGTCTCTGGCAGCCCCGGAATCGAGAGAGCCAAGGTCAGGAGCCGCGCGCACAAGATTGCACATGTGATAAGCACGCACAATCCGCTCAACCTCTCCCGGAGACGGTGCCCCAGAGAGGCCTATGCGAGTGGCCAAGCACGCAAGGGGGGCTCGGGAGGGCGATATACGAGGCCCCGCCTGGGCAACGAAGGTAATGGCACATGCCATCACGGCAGCCGACGCAGGAGTAACGAGAGTCTCGAACCTCGGAGATATGTAGACGAGCGCTCGTGAGCCAGGCCCGCCCTGCTGTTTTTAGGGCCGCGCTTTGCCATGAGGGCGGGCCGCCATCCTTTGCGCGGCCCCCGAGGGGGGCCCAACTCTGGACAACAACAACAACAACAACACTCCAGGAGGCGAGGCGTTTCGAAATCGCGCCCTGTAGGACATCAGGGAAAAGCGAAGCGCGGGGGGGGGAGGAGAGAAGCCTCTGGACACGAACCCTCTCTGGCCCAGTCTGGTCCCCGAGGGGTGCGAGGGCGCAGGCGGCAGCCTCAGAGAGTTCACGGGTGCCGAACTGACAGCGCGAGACCGCCTCCACGCGTGTGGCAGCGGCGCCGAGCGCCAGGGGAGCGGCGAGAGGCGCCCGCCCCCGACCACCGCCAGGGTGCCGCGCTCCTCGGCCATTGCCTTAAGCTTGGCCAGGAGCGGCCCCCAGGTCGCGAGGGTCGTGAGTGCCGCCCGCATGCGCGACGCCATGCTGAGCACCATCATGCTGCTGGGGCGCGGCGCCGACCACGAAGCGAGGCCCATGATGGCGCGCATCGGGAACGACTGAGGTGGGAGGTGCCAGACTTTGCGCCACGCCCACGCCTCTCTTCGGCGCAGCAGGGCGGCTCCTCGTGGCGGCCAGGGGCACCTTGATGCTGGCAGGATCTGTCGACGGCCGTCTCTCCCCAGAGGCGGCGGAGGGCATCAAGGCCAAGGAGGTAGAGGGGGCCTCCAGCAGACGCAAGTGCGCCGTGACGGCGGTCCGTGGCAGCCGACCCAGGGAGTGTAGGCCTAGTGCCCTGACTTTATAGTCCTCGCCGCATCGGGGGGTGCGGTCACGACTCCTACTGGGAAGGCTGTCATCGGGTGCATCCTGATCGGCACACCTCGCGGACTTGAGTTCCGCGAGCAAGGGGCGGCTCGTGAGGGGTGTCTGGCCTCCCTGGCAGTGCCCCCGAGTACCGTCACGCACAAAATCGCCCTGCGGCGGATGGCTAAGCCAACCGCCGGGAGTGGTCATTTTGACCTTTGCAACTCCTTTTCCGCAAGCTGCATGATGTAGCCCAGCACTGACAGCACCCTCGAATAGTAGATGATTGTGGGGATGGTCACTGGGGCCCCAGCCCGAGCAAGTTCACGGACTCGGTGGATCCATTTGGCCCCGGGCTTCTGCCGCCGGATGTCTGGCGCGGCCCCTGGCCCCAGAATGACCCCGAGGTACTCGGCGAAGGGCGCGACGTCCGTGGCTCGCCAGGAAGGCAGCGCATCCGCGAGCCAGCGGCAAGTGGCATCAGCGAGATCAGGGCAGAAGGGGCCGCTGAGGGGGATGACCTTGCACTTGCGGAGCTTCAGGGAGAGCCCCGCAAGGACCTCGGCAGCTCGGAAGACGCGCCAGAGCCGCTGAAAATGCGGCGGCCCTGCACAACGACCCCCGCGTCGTCCGCGCAGACTCCCAGCACAGAAGAGGCAAAGGAGCTGATAATGGACTCCATGTGCAGCACGAGCGGGTTCATGGCGACGGCCCACAGCGAGCCGCTGAGCGGGGACCCCTGGGCGACGCCAGCGATGACATGCACGAAGTGCGCGAGGACACCCTCGACGGCGACGAAGGCCGCGGGCAGCCAGTGCATGCCCACGATGAGCTGGTAGAGCCCCCCATCGCAGCCTGCGCGCAGAAGGGTGGCCTGGAGAAACGAGACCGCGAGAGGCGCGGAGGCGTTCCCGAAGTCGAAGAGGACCATGAGTGGCTGCGTGGCCTCAGCATGCTCGGAGAGGCCGACGATGCGGGCGTGTCTAGTGCCGTGATGTTGTCCAGGAGGTCGCGGCCAAGGGGGAATCCTCGCTGCGCCCCCGGCGAGGAATACTCGTTCGGGAACGCCTGTGCCCCGGGCGAGGAATACTCGATCGGGAACTTGATCTGGTTGTTCCAGCTGGCGGCGAGCAGCTTCGCGTCGCTGTTATTGGGCGCCAGCGGCCGAATATTCGCAGGGGCACGGGTGGGGCCCAGGGCGAGGTCCGCCTCCTCCGTGCCCTTCGGCAGGAAGGCCATGAGGTGGCCGTTGAGGTCCATCGGCGGCGGGGGGCCCCGGGCGATCTCACCCCCCGCGGCGGCCAGGTCCTCCAGCGATCTCGAGCAGCCGCATCTGCTCCATGCGTCGCATGGCAGGCCGTCTGGTCCAGGCGCAGACGGTCGCGCAAGATCGGCAGCTCGGTGAAGGTCATGGGCACCAGGAAGACGAGCGTCTTGGAGCCCAGCGATGGGAACTGGATGCCCACTATCGTTCGAGAAGCGAAGGCTGCTCATTGCAAACGCTGGAAGACGGGGGCCCAGTGGGAGCGGGGCGCCCGAAGGATGTCAGACTGTGCGTTGACCACTCGATCCTTCCCATCAGCATCTGGTAGACGAAGCCCCTGAAGCTCGAGGGCACGTGAGAACGGTGACCACAACGCTGCGCAGCGACGCAATGAGCGACGCATCGCACTGATGTGCCGAAATGAGTTCCCGTCAGGAGGAAGGGCACGAGCACGCTGGTCAAACTGAGCCTCACGTCGATCGCTGCATGCCCGCCGCGCGGCGGCGAAGTCGGTCTCGAACGCGGCCGCGTCACGCGGGGGGGCGATGTCCTGGAGCCCCGTGCGGTGGTGCTCGATGAGCAGGTGGGAGGCTGCGAGCTGGAAGGTGACCACGAGCCTCTCCGCCAACAGGACATCATCACGCCATGCGGCCCTCGCGATGGAGCGGTAGAGGAGCAGCTCGGCATCGCGCTCGCGAGAGTGCACCTTGGAGAGACGGTCGCGAACACGCCTAGCCACCTCCTTCATAAGACGCTTGTGTTCGCCCCTGCGCTGGTAGGTGGTGAGAGAGTCCCAGTTGACGTGCTTGGCCAGCAGCGCATACTGCATGGGGCACCCTGGAGCCCTGAAGATGCGTCGAAGGATAGGTTGGTCATCGCCGCGGAGGGGAGGTCGCGCGGCGGTCGCGATGACCAGCGCGGCATGGTCGCCGAGGCCCTGCTCGTGGGGGCGCACTGGGACATCTCGACTAGTGGCCGCGATGTGCCATTGGATGGTGAGCCAGCTGGGCGTCGCGAAGAACGCCCTGTCGATTTGGGTGAGCTTTGGCGGGGGGTCCTCCTGGGTGCTGAAGTGAATCGGGGACCCGCTGTCGAGCTCGACCAGCTCGTTGAATAGGGCCTGCCAGCGATGTTCCAGCGGGCGCGGGGCTGCATGAAGTTGGACGAGGCCCTTATTGAGGAGAGGGTGTGCGTGAGGAGCGGTGGAGCCGAGGAGATATTGAGATCCCCGAGGAGGAGAAGGGTGACCAGCTGCGGGGCGGAGCTGGCGATGGCCAGGTCTCTGTGGAAGCGGGCGGCGGTCAGATCCATGTCCCCCGCGCTGAACCCGAAGCCGCGCACGTTGTAGATGACGATCGAGGGGGCAGGCGTAGCGGGGGGGCGGCTGGGAACCAGAGACGCGGAGACGCTGGGCGCGGCCCGCGACGAGGATCTCGCGCGAGAAGCGGCAAGCGTCCTTGCGGGCGAAGAGGCCAGGGGGAAGAATGGCGGCACCTCCCGAGCCTCGCCTGTCCCCGAAATTGGCGAAGGCACGCGCCTGGAGATAATGACGGCGCAGTTCTTGGTAGAGCCCAATCTCGGCGCCGTGGACCTCCTGGAGGCACATGAAGGTATGCTGCTAGGTGTATGAGAAGAGGTAGGCAAACTCACGATCACGAGCTTGCATATTGTGATGAAGGAGCGCTCGTGCATTCCAGGACCCGAATACAACGCAGTCACGAAGTTCAGAAGGCGCCCGCTTAGGGGCGAAGCGATTGTTAAATAGACCAGTGGGTACGACCAACCCCTCCGAAGATCTCGTCGAGAGCCCGCTTGCTACTTTATTTATCCAGCTGGGCATCAGAGACAGCGCGATAGTTCCACCCCAGGATGGTGGGATCCTCCGCCGACGAGCCGACCACAACCTTGATGACGGGCTTGTTGCCGTCGCTGGCGATGCCTGCGCGGCGGCTGGCACGCCAGCTACCCGCCGCCCCAGAGCTACGGACCAGCTCGAGGAAGCGCTTGGTCTGGACCTCGCGGCGGATAATATGTGGGGATTTGTCCAGTCCGATGAAGATGCTGACGTTGTTGCCGTCGACCGGCTGCGCAGAGAAGCGCTTCCAGCCGCCGTCTTTCCTGAGCTTCCTGAAGGCAGCCGCGACCCTGCGCGCTGCGAGGCCGTCGGCGCCGCGCATGCGGATGAGGAGGCGCCTGCCAAGCGAGGGGCCCTCGATGGACCACAGCGAGTCGTCCAGTTCAGCTTCCGTGAGCCACGGGCGGACGCTGGCGAGGACAGCCTCGCGGGCGACCGCCTCCTTCGCCGAGACCACGAAGACAGACTTGTCGACATCTCTGGCCCAGTCCGCGATGTCCCCGATGTTCTGGATCGGCGGGGCGGCTTCGCAGACGGCCAGGGTCTTCCCCAACGCAGCGAGCTGGTCGCGCATCTCGCTGTGCTCCCTGGAGAGCTTGGAGACGGACCTGTCGAGGTCCCTGGGGCGGCCGTCGATCTGCGCATGATTGGCCTCCTGGCGCTCGCCGAAGAGCCGCAGGGCACTGGTGGCGCTGTTGGTGATGAAGAGCGTGAGCGCATCATTGGAGCGCTGCACCGTGCCGACGATCTCGCCCCGCATGGCGCCGAGGATGGCCTCCAACTCCGAGTGCATGACGGGGGCGGCAGACCCACGAGCGCCAGCACCCTCGCAAGGGCCAGGCGACCGAGGGGCCCGAGGGCCAAGGCCGCTGCGCGGGGTCGCAGGCGGCGAGGCCACAGGAATAGCAGTGCCGTCATCGCCAACCCGCTTCTGCCATGGGCCAGCGCCGGTCTGGACAGGGGTCGTCAGCGCCTGCACTCCTGCTGCGGTCGTCGTCGTCTCTCCACGAGGGTTACCGCGACGCCGAGAGCCGCCAGCTTGCCATGTCGTCGCGATTGAGAGGCGGCCCCATCAGGCATGCCCCCAGCAGGAACGAAGCGTGAGGGGGACATGTCGATGGCGAAGGGTGTGAGGAATGAAACCTCAGTGCAGCTCTGTGGCAGTGAAGATGCTATGCGCCAAAAGGACGTATCCTGAGCACCGCGGGGTCGCTCAGTACTGTAGAAAATGTGGGCCGCGACCCCCGCGTGCAAGTCTGAGCGATGCACTCTGGATTTGAGCCAAAATGGCTACGGAGAGAGAGAGAGAGAGAGAGAGAGAGAGAGAGAGAGAGAGAGAGAAGCCGTGCACGTCAGAGGTGCATTGGCAACAAAAAGGGTGTGAAACCTCGGCGAAATGCGATGCGAAGCCACCGGCGTCGCTGGCTCCATGCACAAGGAAGGCTTGCCAATCTCGTTATTTCGCAGCTCCTCCCTAAAATCAACCAATAAAAATCAGCATCATAAAACTCGCACACCAAAACAATCAAACGTTCTGCCCTTGATGCCACAAGGCGCGCAACGCTTCCTCGCTGCCGGCCGTCTGACAAGCAAAGTCGTACACCTGAAACTTCCACGCGTTGCGGGGCCGCCCCCTGCGGCGAGCCCCAGCCTGCGCGAGCTCGAAAGTGCCGGGTTGGAAAATGCACCTGCGCACGGGGCTGTTCCCTGGCATCAGGGCAATTTGCCCCAGGAGTTTCAACTGCCCGCACGCCAGTGCGTCGCTCAGCTTCTGAGCGCCACATCGCTGTAGAACAGTTTGGTTGCTAATGCGGCTTATGTGCGAGTGCTTGATGCCCGAAATCCGGCGCAGGCAACGCACCTGAAAAGCGTCACTCCTGCCGCGCTCTGCTTTGTTAAACCAAACAGTGTGTAAACAATCTAGCAACTTGGATACTACACACGCGTCAAAGACTGCTAGCTTTCTGTCGAGGGACAATCGCGCGTGCTTCCACAACTTGCACAGCGTCTCAAAATCGGCGCTGGCCATGCCTAGCCGGCGGCAGAGTTCAGGCCCGCTCCGACCTGTGGAGCTCAAGAGTCCTCCTAAGTAGACCATGCTGTCCCTGCTCGGGATGGGGGCGCCGTCTGGCTTCGTCAAGGCAGTCTCGCAACAGACAGGCAAAGCTTCCAGCGTGCTCCAGTTGAAGGCAAGCCCGTAGTTGGACCCCGCGCAGTGGATCGCCCCCATCAGCCTGGAAACATAATCATCGCTGACTCCAGCGACAAGGGTGTCGTCGGCGTAGATGAGTTCACTAACGGGTATCCGGGCGTCTTGTGTCATGCCGTGTGCTTGGAAAGCCCGGCTCGCATCGTGCGCGAGGACCGTCATGGCGATTGAGAACAGGAACGGCGATAGCGGGCAGCCTTGGGAGACGCTGAAAGCTTGTGGCCATGGCCCGGACGTTTGGCCCGCCTCCCTCACTCGAAAAGATCTGTCCGTGTAGATGGCCCGAACTGCCTCTGCGAAGTGCCCGGGGATGCCGAAGCGGACGAGCGCCTGCACCAGGGCGGTCGGCGAGACGCTGTCAAACGCCTTGGCCCAGTCCAGCGCCAGCGGGACCAGCTTGCCAGAGCGAGAACTCCAGGTGTCCTCAATCAATCTGCGAGCAACGAACAGTGCGTCCGTGGTGCCGCGTTTTGATCGGAATCCGAACTGCGTGCCCCAAATTCTGTCTTCGGCACCTGCGTCCTTCAAACGGCCGAGGAGAACCATGGCGTACAATTTGTACCCAATCGGAAGCAATGATATTGGCCGATAGTTGGCACACTCGGCCGAGTCGCCTTTCTTGAACAGCGCAATGGCGACTGCTTCGTGCCACGCATCCGGCACGGCCTTCTCGGCCCAGCACTTGTTGCAAATCAGTGTAGCCCACTCGAGAACTGAAGTACCTGGCGTGCAAATAGCCTTCCAGAACTCACCCGGAATGCCGTCGCCTCCAGAAGACTTGTTCCTTCTCAGCTTTCGCGCAGCATTGCGAACCTCTTCCGGGAGAATGGGGCCTTCTGGGACTGGGAGAACTGCTCCTATAGGGGAAGCGCATTCGACATCTGTCACGGGTCGAACAGCCCATTGAACTCTGGAAAAGTAATCAGCGAGCGTGTCTGCCCTTTGATCGCTGTCAACCAGTCTTCCGCTCGAGTCCTTCATGCGGCCCTGCCGCGCCACCGAACCTTTCCGCAGTTTCCGGATCTCGGCCCAATCCCCGGATGCGAGGAGATCGTCAAGCCACTTCTCTCTGTCTGCTTTGACCGACGCTTTGATCATGCCGTGAAATCGCTTTTCTCTGTCAAAGTGGCTGTTTCTCCTTGCTTCCCCTCTGCGCGTGATCAGCTCCAAAGTCGCATTGCTGATCCATGGTCGATGGCGAGTTGCCGGAACTGTAGGCAGGCACTCGCCAGCAGCATGTTTGAAGGCCACAACCATCGCTATGTTCAACTCATCCAAAGTACACCGGTCAGAATCGAAATCTGCCATTTTGTCAGAGAACGCGGCGTTGAAATCGTCAACCACACTGCCGCAAGACAGCGCCTGTAAGTCCGGCCTCTCGTTTCGCTCACGAGTGGTTTTCTCAACGCCCAGGCGCATGCAGCAGAGGAGCAGGAAATGGTGCGACGCAAGGGCCGCATCCTTATGACTGCGAACATCGTTGGCAAACGACTGCTGGCCCCCAGGGCAAAGTAGAACATCGATTTGGCCAAAATGTTCTGGACGAGCTGGATCAGAAGGCTTGGGACCGATGTTGTAGCACGTTATTTGCGCCTCCGGCGGGTGGTCGAAGAACGTACTGCTGACTAGTAGTCCGTGTGTCCCACACAGCTCCAGCAGCCAAACTGCGATTAGAATTTGGGTCCTGCTGTGCCGACGGGCAGCCGAAGACATACGGCCCAATATGCGGTAAATCGCATGGGAATTGCCTGTGCAGCCTCGCATTGAAATCTCCGAGAAGTATTGGCCCTCCATGCCCAGAGATGTCTCGGAGAAGGGTGCCCAGAGACTGGTAAAATTCTCTTCTGACCTCGTGTGGTTTGCCGTTGTGTGGGGCGTATATGCTGAAGATCGGCACCTTGCCCCCGGTAGCGCGCAGCTTCACCACAAGCGCCCTCGACGACACCATTCTGAATCCGATGATGCTTGTACGTGTCCTTGGAGATATGAGAAATCCAACCCCCGCCGTCTCCTGGTCGTCCGCGCCTCCAGAAAGAATCAAAAGATAGCCAGAGTCAGTGACCTCATACGTTGACTCTGGCTTGTGAGTCTCTTGGATTGCGAGAGTATCTATGTTGAAGGTCCGCATGTGCTCTTGGAGTTCTGCGACCTTGGACTCTGTCAGCCCCTCCACGTTCCATGATCCAAATACGACGTCTTTCCTGCAGGGGCGTAAAGGCCCACCACGGTAATCGAAATCTTCTGTGTAGCTGCTGTCGCGGCCAACCGCGTCCTTAGTATGTACATTCATGCTGTCGTGAATTCGCAAATCATATGGGCTCATATTGACAGTACTGCCGACTGCCAATGCCGGTGAAACATTTGAGGGGGCCATTTCCTATTCCCCTGGGCGCCCAGTGGCGCCGGTCTGCTTCCCCTTGTAGTCGCCCTTCGCGGTGCCCTTGGCGCCTTTCGTGCCCTTCGCCGCGCGGGACACCAGATCGTCGGACTTCTTCTGGAGGTCTTTGACGAGTGGATGCCCATGCAGCTCCGCCCATGACTCCCACTCCCCTTGCCAGACGTACTCGACTCCGTTCTTCACCACGTTCGCCGTCAAAGCGTGCTCCCCGCCAACAGTGACGGTGTAGGGAGCCTCGTCGGAGACCGCGATCGTGTGCGGCACCTCCCAGGTGTTCTTGAGAATGTACTTCAGGCCGGAACACATGTGTATATATACTAGAACCATCGCGCGCTGCGCGCGCGCTCAGGTTCTAGCAGGCCCCAGGCCTTGACGAATTCACTGCTCCACTGAAGTAGTGGACCACAGTCCACGCATGTCAATCCGCACTCTGGAAGGCTTTCGGGGAAGATGGTTGCGTAGGGGGGCGGAGGCTGGATGAACCAGATTCCCAGAAGGCCTTCTGGGAACATGGGTTTTGGGAGCGTCTTGGGGAGCCTGTTGTGGCGTGCCGTCGTCGTCGCCGCCGCCGCCGCCGCCGCCGCCGCCGTCGTCGTCGTCGTCGTCGTCGTCGTCGTCGTCGTCGTCGTCGTCGTCGTCGTCGTCGTAATGTCGTCGTCGCCTCTGGGGGCGCGCCGTCCTCGTCTTCGTCGTTTCGTCGTTTCCTCGTCTTCGTCGTCGTAGCGGTCGCCGTCGCCGTTGTCGTCGGTTCAAGAGAGCACTTGGGGCAACTTTGTGCGAAACGAACTGCGGGGGGGCCGCCGCGAGAAGGCGATCAGTCATGTTCCCAGTCAACTCCCCAGACAGCTCTCCAGTAGCGTGATGGTACTTCGGAGCCTCAGGAGACTCTCGGGCTCATGATGAACCATGTCCCCAGAAGGTTTTCTGGGGACATGATTTCTTGGGGTGTATTGGGGGGCCTCTTGGGCGTTCCCTGGGGGCCCCTTGGGGGTCTCCTGGAACTCTCGGGCCCATGATGAACCATGTCCCCGGAAGGCTTTCTGGGGACATGACTTCTTGGGGTGTGTTGGGAGGCCTCTTGGGCGTTCCCTGGGAGCCCCTCGGGGGTCTCTTGGGGCTTCCTGGGGGCCTCTTGGGCGCCTCACGGGGTTTCGTGGGAGCCTCTTGGTGGCCTCCGGGGGCCTACTGGGGGCCTCTAGGGCCAGAGACCTCGAAATATCGGTTGGCGGCCCCCCTCTGGGCCCCCTCTTGGGGAGCTCTTGGGGCACACTTGGGTTGTCTCGGGAGCCTCCTGGGCGGTCTTGAGGCCCTCTTCGGGGCCTCGTGGGCCGTCTTGGAGCGATGTGGAGGGCCTCCGAGGCCGTGAGGTAGCGCTGGAAAACGGGGAAAGCGAGAACGCCCAAATCAAATTTTGCCGCCCAGGGCCCTCTTGGGGAGCCTCCTGAGTCCGTCCTGGAGCGAGTTGGAGCCTTCGGACGTCAGGGCATCTTGGGCGTCTTCGGGGCCTCTTGGGACCGTCTTGGGCCCTCTCGGGACGTCCTTAGCCTGTCGTAGCCTGTTCCAGGGCGGGCCCGGGCCGCCTCAGGACCCCTCTGAGCGCCCTCTTGGGGCGCTCTTTGGGCACACTTGGGTTGTCTAGGGAGCCTCCTGGGCCGTCTTGGGGCCCTCTTCGGGGCCTCGTGGGCCGTCTTGGAGCGATGTGAAGGGCCTCCGAGGCCGTGAGGGAGAGCTGGAAAGCGAGGAAAGCGAGAACGCCCAAATCAAATTTTGCCGCCCAGGGCCCTCTTGGGGAGCCTCTTGAGTCCGTCCTGGAGCGTGTTGGAATCCTCGTCGGCTGTCTTGAGGGCATCTTGGGCGTCTTCGGGGCTTCTTGGGACCGTCTTGGGCCCTCTCGGGACCCCCTTAGCCTGTCGTGGCCTGTTTCGGAACGGGCCCGGGCCGCCTCGGAAGCTCTGGACCCCCCACACAATCCCTGGCGGGCACACATGGGGGGGACAGGCAGCGGCCCGACCCCCCCCCCCCCGCCTACTCCGATGTGTATGTACATCTATACACATGCTGATTGCAACAAGTCAACGTACATGGTCAGCTAGGCTATGGACATCTCGTCGAGGCCACTTGACGCAGACTTTTCAGAACAAGTGGTACTGATCGCCTCAGAGCTCAGAACACCCACAATTTAGAAATGCAGAGTCCGTCGCGAAATCTCTGGCACACATATCCTCCAACAGTGCTAGGCGCCCAATCCAAAGTGCTGGGCGCCCAATCAAGGAGAAGGACAGGCCAATAGTTTCCGCGCGGTCACATGTGGGTCCCTGAACCAGCTTCTCCGCTCAAGCGCAGCTGCAACTAGCGCACCTCGGAAGGGCACTGCAGCCTCTCGGCCTCTCGAGCGGGCCGGGCGGCGGCACCTGACAGCGACACTTGCAAGCGAGGGTCCCCCACAACTTGCTGCAGACGAGAACGGCCGACAAAGACGGGGGCCGGACGCACGGAACTCTGTACTGGCCGTTCCATCGCGATCAGACTGGCAGCACCAAGAGCGGAGCATTAGCCGGAGCGGCGCCGTGCCGCTTTGGGGCCATAACATATTCGGCCGGTAGAATTACCTACACTGCGGGGGGGGGGGAGGGGGCCAGGCGCCCCACCGCATGTAAAAACACTAAAAGGAAGAGCGCAGCTCCCGAAGTGCAGCGGCGCGCCGATGGGGGGCAGGCAGAGAGGGCGGGCCTTCTCAGAAGGCTCAGAAGGCCCCTGGCCGTCTGAGAAGCTGTCTGGGATTTCCAAAGCCACAGAGAGCTTCTCGGAAAGGCCGATGGGGGCTTCTGAGACGCCCCGCCGCCTTCTGAGGCCTGCCCCCCCACCCCCCCTCGCCTCCCCCCTCGGCGCGCCGCCAAGAAGTGAAACGAGGCGCGCCCGTCGAGCGCCCCTCGCCGACCTACCCGGCAGGGCCGAGCGGCACGCCCACGCCGTCCGCGCCGTCCGCGGGCGGGGCCGCTCTCCGCTGCTCGAGGAAGCGCTCCTCGTCCATCAGCCTCGCCAGCCCCTCCTTGCTCACGGTGCTGCGAGTGCTGCCGTCCGGGTTCGGGCACCTGTGGCGGGGACCACCGGGGGCCGGGGGCACTGGGCCAGGAGCCGCTTGACAGGAACTCGAATGCCCGGTGGCCGATGGACTGGCAATCGTGGCTGCGCCGCTCCCCGACGCCTCGAGGGAGCAGAGGCGCGGCTTTGGGGTGCGGCGGGGGGGACAGACCCAAGCGCGCGCGCGCCATCGCTGGGGAGATCCCAGTGGGCCCGCACCAAGGGTGACTCCGACGAAGGGTCCCTCTTACGCGGAGCCGACGGATGGCCTCCGGAGCCCCCCTCACGCGGCCCAGAGGGACAGGGGCACGGGACGAGGAGCCGTTGGACGAGAAATCGACGGCCGACCGAGGAACTGGCAATGGTGGCCACGCCGCCCGCGCTGACCCCCGACGCCTCGAAGGAGAGACGGGGCGCCAACGTTCCCAACTTTCGGTGGCATCCGCGTTTATACGGGACTCGCTGTGCTGCGTCGATGTGTGGCGCCCAGTCGGTATTGTCAAGCGCGCGCTGTGACAAGCTCAGTGGTCCGGAGTCCTCTTTGCGTCGCTTGCAGATTGGCTTGGTGGCTAGTGCGTATAATTCGACCAATTCCGATTTGGCCTTCAAGTATTTTGGCCTTGAACGTGGTGCTGCAGCCTTGCTTCCCTTCATTACTCTAACAACTGTATTGATATTTTCTTGGGATGGCCGTGTCTTGGCATATGATGGCGCTTTCTCCTACCTCCAAGTGGGACTCAAGTGCCCGCGCGTCAGCGGGGCCTGCGAGACGCGCCTGGAAGTCTCCAGCTGCCGACGCCACCGTGGCCGCGTCGGTCGCGCCAGACTTGCTGGCCGCTCTGCGCGCGAGCCTGCGCGCACTAGCGCGGCCGCATCGATGCGACGGCCACCGCCAGGCAATCATCGCAATCGCCACCGCATGCGTTTTGCAAACCAAATTTCGGATGGGCGGGTGGGATGATTGCGCGAGCAGTGGAGTTGACGAATTCAAGTTCGGCACGGCGCATTGCGCAACATCGGTTGCACCGCGCAGACTGCGCTACACAAACTGCGCCACAAACATGTTTTTTTTGTTTTGAAAAAGTAGGATCGACCACACCCCCCGAAATTAACGGCCCCCTTTTTTGCTTTGCAATTTACACGCGTCTCTGGCCCATCCCCCATCCTAAATATGAATCCGCACCCTCCCAGGCAGGCCTGTACCGGCACTCCCCCTCCTCCTCTGCAAGAAAATTTGCGCGCACAAACATTTGCAAAAACATCCATTTTCGAAAACCCCTTGCAGAAAGGGGACGAAGTGCACACGCGCGGGTCGTCGCGCGCATGCCAAAATCCATCAAGAACCAAACTTTTCGCAGGGAATTCAAAATCGAGCGCCCGGGCAACATGTAAAAACACATGGTTTGGCAGCGCGAAATTGCCTGAATATATTTTATTTAAGAATAAAAAACTAGCGCCTGCGCTCTTGCGAATTCTGACGAAAAACGTATGGTCTTCAACTTGTCACAGAATGCTGCCAAATGGACCTCGCGCGCGCATGTCAAAACCGTTCGAAGGCACCTGCGCGCCCGAAATGTCTCCAAAACCTTAAGTTTCGCAAGGATTTCAAAATCGAGCACCCCGGAAACATGTAAAACCAATGGTTGTGCAACGCAAATGTTCAAACAAATAAAGGAACGTGCGCTCGTGCTTTTGTGCAAATTCTTTTAAACATCATAAATTGTTAGTTCCACCTTTTCTTTCAATTTTGTCAAACGGGCCTTTCGCGCCGCATGTCAAAATCATTCGAACGCCCTTGCGCGTGTGCTGGGGGTAGGGGGCACGGTCCGCGGCAAATGATACCCTGCGGGCCGCTCTCGCGCGTTGGCCGCGCGCCTATGTCGAACTCCCTCCAGAACCTTCGTCGACGCGAAAACGCCGTCATCGTCGGCGGCGTGGTCAGCATCGGCGCCGCAGCCGGCCTTGCCGCCGTCATTGCCAGCATCGTCACCTGTATCGCTACTGCGATCCTGGCGTCTATCGTTGTCGACGTCGACGTGATACCGCGCCAACCTAAGCCGCCGACTCGCACTGAAGTGTCCGCTGGGAAATCCCAGGCGGTCAGCGCCACCGCGGCTGCATCGGTCGCGCCAGACAAGCTGGCCGCCGCGCGCGCGAGAACGCGCGGGCTGGCGCGGCCGCAGAGATGCACCAGCCAACGCCAAGCACTCATCGCAATCACCACCGCGTGGGACTCGGCTGGCGGGATGGCGGGATGATTGCGCAAGCAGTGGGGTTGGCAAATCTCTGCGATCAGATATTAACTCTCCTTTCTAAAAGAAAAACAAACTCGACCCCTCCCTAAAACAGGGTTAACGGCCCCACCGCGCGATATGAAATCCGCATATGATTTTGACCCCTGTCCATGTTACATATGAGGTGATGCCGCCCCGGCCGGGCTGGCATCGACACCCCCGCCACGCCACGCAACTAATATTATGCGCGCGCTCTCGTTGATCAGCAATCATCAATTTTCAAAAACCCCTCGCGCAGAACATATGACGGCGCGCACGCACGCGAGTCGTCGCGCGCGCATGCCACAGCCCTTCAAAAACTTCGGTTTCGCAAAGATTTCAAAACCGAGTGCCGCGAAAACATGTTATATATATATATATATATCAAAGTTTTGCAAATCTGTTGCTAAGTCAAAAAATTGCGCCCGCGCTGATGTGAATTCTGAAAGGAAACCGTCTGAGTTTTCAAGATTTTATAAAATGCTTCCAGATTGACGTCCCGCGCGCGCCGAAATCGTTCGAGCGCCCCTGCGCGCGTGCTAGCGCTAGAATCCCCTACAGAAGCACGAGGCGGAGTGCGCGCGCGCACGTCGCCGCGCGCGCGCCGAAATCCGCGACAAAACCTTCGGCGTTGCGGGGACTTCAGAGTGCGCCGGAACAAAAAAAAAACGGTTTTGCAATGTCCGTTTCCCCCCAAGAACAAACCTGCGCTCGCGCTCTTGCGGGTTCTTCAGAAAACCAGCGGTTTTCCAACGATTCCATCAAAGTCTGCCAAACGGACTTCTCACGCCGCATGTCGAATTTATTCGGGCACCCTTGCGCGCGTGCTGTGGCGGGGGGGCGATCCTCGGCAAATAAAGCGCGGGCCAATCGCGCGCGTCGGAGGCGCGCGCATGTCGAACTCCTACCAGAACCTTCATCGCCGACGCGATGATCTCGTCATCGGCACCGGCGGGCACGATCAATATGGGCGCCGTCGTTGGCATTGCCGTCGTCACCGCCACCTTCGTCACCATCGTTGCTCTCGAAGTCGTTTCTACATATGTCCGCGTCGCCGTGACACCGCGCCCGCCCAGGTCGCCGACTCTCGCTGAAGTGCTCGCTGGGAAATGCCCGGCTGCCAGCGCCACCGCGGCCGAATCGGTCGCGCCAAACTAGCTGGCCGCTGCGCGCGCGAGCACTCGCGGGCTGGCGCGGCCGCAGAGATGCACCAGCCAACGCCAAGCACTCATCGCAATCGCCGCCGCGTGGGTTTGCAAACCAAGTTGCGGGTGAGTGGGTGGGGCGTTTGAGAAAATATGGACTTTGACAACTCGTTTGTAATAATGAACTGTGCAACGTTCGTTGCACCACGCAGATTGCCCCGTGTACGCACGCACTCATCTTCATCTCTCTCTCTCTCTCTCTCTCTCTCTCTCTCTCTCTCCCTATATATTATATATGTGCATGCATATGTATGCGCATTTACAAGTTGCCCCCACATGGGTTACATTGCGCATCACATATGTTGCGCCACATAGGTTGCACAACATCTGCTGCACGTCGTAGATATCACAACGTAGATTGCACAGTATGAATTTCGCCACATCGGTTGCCCAACATAGAGTGCTCGATTTAGATTACACCACATACAATGACCCACATCGAAAACATCACATAGGCAGCTAGGAACAGGCTGTTTGGGGTCCACAGTGGCTAACAAAAGAACCCTGTAGGCAAAGCCTAACTTGGAAATTATTGGCCCGCCCTCCCGGGGTCGCCCCGAGGTCGGGGCCCCTCGGGAAAACCGCTGGGCCCGCGCTGCCGATGCAACGGTCCCTCGTGGAAACAATGCGTCAGCGCTGCCGAGGCCAGGGTTTGCCTCGCGAAAAAACAAACAATCGATTTGCGCCCCCGAACTGTCGAGGCGGCCGAGGCAGGCGACCAGGGCAGCCGAGGTGGCCGAGACGCCTCCAAGGCGGCCCACGAGGGCCGCCAGGCGGCCCAAGATGGCCTCAAAACGCCCCCCGAAGCCATCGAGACAACCCAGGAGGGCCGCGAGAGGGCCCCCAACAGAGCATCCCAAATCACATTTGCCCCATGTGTATGGTGTTCGAAGATTTCCGACAAATTTGGGCGCCTTCACACGGCCGGGCCCCCCGCGGCCCCAGACGGCCCCGAGCGCCCCCAAAATGCATCCAAGATGGCCCAAGTAAAGCTGCGAAACAGCCCAATGATCCTCTAAGACGGCCTCGAAACAATCCGAGACTGACCCCGCGCTGCACGGGGCGGCCCCAGAAGAGCCCCGCGGCCAAGGCGGCCCAAAAGCGGCCCCGCGACGGCCGCGAAAAATACATAGACTCACTTCTGACCGGCATGCAGAACACATTCATCCAATTGTTTCGCCGTTCGAAGGGTCGCCCGACCCTTTGGCCAACAGCGCGGCGCCCTTTGCGCGAAGGTCGCTTTGCGCAGATACGCGGAATTCAAACTCGTCGCGAACCCGCGGCGCCGCCGTTTGCCCCAAACGAAAAGCAAACACGCAGAAGCTGGCAACGGGACGTTTGCACTGGCGGTGGCGTCGCGAACAAACAACTCCACGCGTGCAACACCATTCCATCCAATACTTTAGCACGCGCGCGGCAGCGCGGAAAGCCCGCGAACGCTGGGCCGCCGACGCAACGGCGCGGCGCTGGCGAAGCGCGCGCGCGTGCAAAAGAGCGCGGCTGAACGAATCGCTCCACAACCGAGGGGGGGAGCACGAACAATATTGGCCTTACGGCGAAATTCAAACGATCTCGGGCGTCGTCGAAGAAACGCTTGCGACGCAGCGTCGCACTTGGCCCCGCTACTACTGACGGGGCGCACCCTGCAAACACACAGCGCGGTACCCGCACCAGCGCTGGGTTCATTGCCCAGAGGCGTGGCGAAGGCGCGAGCAGGGCTTGGAACTAAAATTGCAAATAGGCGTGCTGAGGGTCGCTCGGCGACAGAGGGGGGGGCAGTGGCAGGAACTGAGCAAGGACTCGAGGGTGTAGAAAGCAAGGAGGGGGGAGGGGGAGCAGGGCAAAAAGGAAGCGGGCAAGGAGGGGCGAGAAAACACGGAAGAAAGGGAACGAGGACAGCGAAGGCAAAAAAAGGGGGGCGAGGGAGGGAGCGGGGGAGAATGAGGGAGGGAGCAAGGGGAAGCGGAAGACGAGGGAGGTGAATGGCGGGAAGTGGGAGGAACGAAAGGAGGGAGGAAACATGCAAGCGGGGGGTCGCAGTCCCGACAGGGCGCCTACTTGACAACGCCCGCTCCGGTCCCGACAGGGCGCCTACTTGACAACGCCCACTCCGGTCCCGACTGAGCGCATACTTGACAACGCCCGCTCCGCTCCCGACAGGGCGCGTACTTGACAACGCCCGCGCTGGTCCCGACAGGGTGCCTACTCGCCCGCTCCGGTCCCGACAGAGCGCTTCCTTGACAACGCCCGCTCCGCTCCCGACAGGGCGCCTACTTGACAACGCTCGCTCCGGTCCCGACAGGGCGCCTACTTGACAACGCCCGCTCTGGTCCCCACATGGCGCCTACTTGACAACGCCCGCTCCGTCCCGACAGGGCGCCTACTTGACAACGCCCGCTTCGATCCCGACAGGGCGCCTACTTGACAACGCCCGCTCCGGTCCCGACAAGGTGTTTACTTGACAACGCCAGCCCCGGCTTTCAGTGCATAGCGTGCGCCACATAGCGTGCGCAACAGAACTCGCTCCACACAGATTGCACCACATAGGTTACGCCGCACAGCTTACATCCACATGGCTTGCGCCACATCGCGTGCAACCCATAGCTTGCACCACATAGCTTGCGCCACAGAACTCACGCCACGTAGCCTGCACCACATCGCTTCGGACGCATAGATGGCACCGCACAGCTTGCGCCACATAGATAACATCACAAAGCTTGCACCACGTGGCTTCCCTCGCATAGCTTTCACCGCATAGCTTGCAACACGTAGCTTGCACCGCATAGCTTGCATCATGCGAGGACAGCAGCCTGGAGTCCGGAGCACCGTCGGGCCCCCCCCCTGGGGCCATCCAAAAACCACCCGTCGGGCCACCCCTCGGGCTATCCAAAAACGCCGGCGGGCCCCCCCCCGCGGCCATCCAAAAACTGCGCCCGGGTGACTCGAAAGAACCTCCCGCCAAAAGTTCCGCCACAAATTGTGCCAAAAACCATTTCGGATTGCATCGCCGATGTTTCCTCTAATTTTTTCTTAAACCGAATTGTCTTCTCCCCCAAAAAATGGCAAAGAAATTGGCGGCCGTCCCCCGGGGCGTTTGCGGGGTCCCCCGCGGGGGAGGGGCGGGAGGGTGGAGGGGGAGGGCCGGTGGAGACCGAGTGAAGAGGTGGAAGGCGAGGGGGCGCGAGGGGGGGTCGACGGTAAGGGTGGAAGGTGAGGGAGGGGGAATAAAGGAATATGGACGAGGGCGGAAAAGCGGACGGCAGGTGAGGAAGGGTGGGGGGCGGGGAGGGCGGGAGGAGGCAGGGCGAGTGCGGGGCGAGGGATAATGGGCGAGGGCGGAGGGTGAGGTAGGGCGGAGGGCGGTGAGCGGATGTGTGGGGGGGGGGGGGGGAGACGGAAGGCGAGCGCATGGCGCGGAAGAGGACGGGGGAGGGCGGATGGGGGGGCAGGGCGGGGGAAGAGGGAGAATGGGGGGGGCGAGGGAGCGCGGGGAGCGAAGAGAGGGAAGGGAGGAGGAACAAGGGAGGTGGAAGATAAGAGGAGGGGGGGGGGCAGGAACACGGAAGCAGGGAAAACGAGGGTGAAGGAAGGTGGGACGAGGGACCGCGGAGGGGGGAAAGTGGTTGATGGGGGGGCGGGGCAGGGCAGGAGCAGGCGGAAGGATGCAGAAAGGGCAGGGAGGGCGGAAGGAAGCGGGCACCGGGAGAAAAGGCGCAGGGGGAAGGAAGAGGCAGGAGAGGGGACCACGTCGTAGAGACACCTGGGCACTTGGGTTTCCTGAGGGCCCCCTGACGCTTTCCTTGCGGACCCCTGGGTTTCCCACAGGGGTCCTCGGGGAATTCTGAAAGATTTCCGTAAATGCCCGCGCCTCCCCGCGCAGACGCTGGGGAAGCGAAGGGGCGATGTTCCAGAGAAAACAAATACCCCGCCGACCGGTGAGGGAAGCCCCTGGGGACTCCCCCGGTTGACTCTGGACGCCGGCGGCCGCGCCGAAAAAGCGGGGGCGCGTCGAAACGGGCGCTCAGCGATGAGTGGTGGGGGGGGGGGGCAGGATCGTCACGGTTTGGGGCGCCGAGACGAAAGAGTTCGCCACCCACGCGATTGTGCCTCCCAGCGATTGAACGAAAGCCAAAAGGAGCCCGAAAAAACATGATGAAAAGGAGGACGACGGAAGGAGGACCGACGCGAGGCTTCACGGCCGCCACCCAACGATCAAACGAACGAAGATGATCAAGGATCAGTCCGTCGGAATCTCCGAGCGCCTTCGCGGCAAACAAGGCAGCCACACTGCTACTTTGCATCGTGGGTTCTAGGAGGTAATACGGAACTGGGCACCCCAATTTTGGAAAAAAGGGCTGCCACGCCCGTCGGTCGCCGCGTCTTCCAAGGAGCGGGGCGTCGGGGGTGCTACGAAGAGAAGTTGCCCGGCAACTACATATGCAGCCGCGGACTGGGCCCGCGCGAGGGCCCCCTCCAGGCGGGCGGCTCGCGGGCTCGCGCGCAAGATTGGGCGGCGCCCCCTGCGCGCGCAGCGACAAGGACAGGGGAAACCGAGCGCGGGGCGTGGGCACGCACGGCGGGGTGCTCCGGGCGGGGAGGGGAGGGGGGGGGGGGGCAGCCCCCCTCCTCCCGCCCGCCATCGCCTTTGGCCCGCCCTACGCCCCTCTTGGGGGGGACAAAACTCTCCAGTTGTGGCGATGGAACAACGCACGTGAACATCGCGCATATCCATGGGCTGGGTGGCGCAACGTGGCGGTGGCCCGACTTCGGCCCGATGGTTTTGGATCAAAAAGCGCGTCGCAAGTTCAACGCAACGTGGAGATCGCACCAAATCTGGGGGGGACAAAGCGGGCCCTCTCCCACCGCCGATCTACGAATCTCAGAAAGAAAATCAAATCGGAAAGATTGGCCTTCAAACTTTCTGCCATTGGCCATTGGTCAGAAGTGACATAGACTGTCCAAAGGGCCCCAAGACGGCCCACTCAAACCAAAGACGGCCCAGGAGAACCCCAGGAAGGCCCAAGATGGCCCGATGGGGCCCCCGAGACTGCCCCGCGCGACGTTTCCATTGCGCGCTGCGCCGATCCAAACTCCGCGGGCAGGTTCGAATCTTGCGGCGAGAAAACGGTCTGAGGCCTCCGGGCATGCATCAGCGGCTGAGCGCCCTCTCCCTCTCTGAGGGCATCTGCCACCTGCGCCGACTGAACGCGGGGGGGAGAGGCGACCCCGCATCGTCAGACACAGAGACCTCAGGCACTGCCGCGTTGACGGCCCATCCTAGAGCACACTGCTGAGAAGGCCTTCCTTGCTTGGCGCGCCGGACGGCCTGCAACTGATGCGGGCTGATTTTGCGGGGGGGGCCCGAATGCGCCGGGCGGCCCGCGGTCCGCGCGAGCCACGGAAGACGAGGCGGCCTTGGCGCCGGAATTCACGGGAAGCGCGCAGCTGCTTGCCAGAGACGAAGGCAAGGCGAAAACTTGCCGCGGCGGGCGCTCCGCGCCCATTCGCCGCCGCAACCGGGCATCCACGGTGGCCTCGGGCCCCGGGGGCGCGGCGACCCGAGGGCCCCCGGGGCGGGGCGGGGGGCCCGGGCGCGGGGCGCAGGGGCAGAACCGCGCCCCGAACGCCCGTGGACCACTCGCGAGCACGGAAGCTACGCCCAACGCGCCTCCACGAAGCATCCGCTGCGTTAGAAAAGTGGCGCGCAGAGGCCCGCGCCATTTCGGCGCGCTCGAACGTCGCCTTTCCTCTCGGCCTGCCGGGCTCCCAGCGGCGACGCGCGAGCGATCCCCCGGGCGAGGGGCGATTTCGACAGCGCGAGGGGCGCTGCGGAGCAATGTCGCCTTGGCCTTCTTCTCCTAAAGGACAATTGCCCCACTGCGCGCGCGGGCGGCCGCCTGAACGGGCTCCGCGCGCTGGTCCGCGAGAGCGTCGGCGGCGCGATTCGCGCAGACTTGCGCCGCCACCGACATCGCAAAACCTGCGAGGCTGGTCTTCGCGGGCAAGGCGGCGCGGGCAGCGCGCGAGAACGTGGCCAGCCGCTCGCAGAGAGACAAGGGGCCAACGCCCCCACCGCGGGCAATCACGAGCACGGCGGCGCGCGCTTCCTACCTCTGCAATCAGCATCACCGCGATTCACGCGATCGCACACGAGCGTCAAACCTCGCCAACGCGAATGCTGCGCGCGGCCGCGATGAGGCCTGAGAGCTCGGCCCTGGGAACAGTTTGCCGTTCGCCCCCTGGGCGGGCCCGCAGTTCTGGGGCCCCGGAAAAACTTATCACCGACTGCGCCGAGCCTAGCGAGAGCGAGAGGCCTACGCAGCGCAGGGCGAGTGGACCAAGTCCCCCCCCCGAGCCATCGGCACCGTGGATTCCCCCCCGGGAAGCGGACAGAGGGCTCGCAACCGCGATGGCCAAGGAAGAGCGACTCAGGAAGAGGAGGGGGGGGAGGAGGGGTCGAGGAGAAGGAGGAGGGGGGAAGAGGGGGGGAGGAGGAGGGGGAAGAAGAAAATGGGGGGGGGCCGGGAGGAGGAGGAGGAGGAGGAGGGAGGGGAGGAGGACGGGGGAACCAATCGGCCAGCATTGGCCCCCATCCCCAAACTGGACAGGCGTTAAAATCCACCGCTGCCTCGTGCCCATGATGCCCACTAGCCTGGGCTCTGGCAGTGCCGCTCGTAAAATTGTCAAAACGCACTGCCGATGCCGATGCGTAACCGAATCGGCACCGATGCGACGGCGCCGGCAAATGAGCCCAGGAACGAAGGCGCAATTGCGTTTCCTCTCCTCACGCCACATCCCTCCAGAGCCTACGGCGCAAACCGCGGCCAGACTACTCTCGCCTTCTGTCAGCAAATGACGACTGAGATCCACGCCATGGTGCATGGGGACTCCTCGTTCAGCTCCTCTGCCGAGATAGAAATGCGAGGCTTCAGCGGGGCTACGGTATCATCAAAGACCTGTGGGAGCTGCACTGCAAGGCGATCGCCTCCATTAGCCAAGGTCCACCCATCACTTGCTGGAGTAAAACATATCCCGGGACTGGGAGCTTGCCGACGGAGGGACAGCAGGTTGGCCTTCAGGGCAATGGGAGGCCCGCGAACGAAGCCCATCCTGTCCTGACGCGACCCAGATAACGCAACGCGCCACAGGAGCCCTGGGCGCTTTCTGAGCCGCGCCAGCCAGCAGGCAACGAGGCGACGCGCACAAACCTGAACTGGATCGCGCCAACTCTACAGGTGAGCACTCGCGCAGCGCGTGACCTTACATGCGAACCAGACTTCCCGCGCAATCACGGCCTCGGATCATCTCGAGACTGGAAGGGGATGGCGAAGGAACTCCTGACGCGACGCGGAAGAGCGCGCCCCGTGTCGCATCCCTCCTAGGCTTCGGAACACGAGGTGTCACGCGTCGCGGACCCCGGCGCGCCCCGCGAAATGTCGCCGCCCGCGGTGCCGGGCTGGCGCGGCGGCGCAAATCGCCGCGGCCAGCTGGGTATCGCGCCAGCGCGCCAGGGCATTGAATGCGCCGAATTGAATGCGCCGAAGCGCCACGACAGCCATTGCACCAGTGCGCCAGGAAGGCGTTTCCACCAGCGCGCCGGGACAGCTGTCGCGCAAGCGCGCTGGAACAAGCATTGCGCCAGCATTGCGCCAGCGCGCCAGGAATACTTGCGACATGGCGTTCGAACATATTGGCATCTGTCGCGGCGAGACGTTGTCGCTGATGCGTGGACGCGGAGGGCTCGAGAATCCGTGCGCGCGGGTGCGAAACAGTTCTTTCCAAAGGAATGGAGGCGCAATGAGGCGCGCCGCTATCTCGGCTGGAAAGCTCTTCACCTGCGCGCGACTGGTCGGAAGCATTGGCTTGTCCTTCACGTCCAACTTCAGGCGGACTGTCTGCGTGGAAAAAACTGCCATCCTTGCTGCCCGCCAGCGTGTACATGTCGATGAGATTCTGGGCCGACCAGCATGCTCCTTCTTGGACGTATCTAGCATTCACGCTGTCGGGCCTGTCGGGCAGCGCGAGGGACTGAAACTCGGCCTCCTGCACCTGCGAATCTCTTCTCAGCACGATCTCGGTCAGGGTCTCATTCTTGCCCATCGAGAAGTCGCACGGCTCCGCGTCATGTGCCACCCGTTCCTGGACACCTGGCCTCTCGCCACTCAGAAGAGCCATGTGGTCGAGCAGTTTCGTCGCACCGTCCTCGGCTTCTGGCTCGGCGCGCACCGTGCCAAACTTAGCCTGCACATCAGCCGGCAAGCCTTCTAGCGCTCGGCCAGCCTGGGGCGCCGCCCTGAAGACAGTTCTCGTCGCCCGTGCCCTTAGATTGTATGGGTATCTTTCGAAATAACCGCATCCGAGCCAGGCTGGTGGTGCTCCGAAATCTCGGTCGGGGATGCGCTCAGCAATGTCCCGGGGCCCGTGCCACTTGCTTCGCGGCTAAATTTCCCGCGTCCGGGAGTAGTCGCGCTCGGTCGTCAACGCAGGCTTGTCCGCGCTCTGCCGCCCAGTGGATCCCCGCCAGCTAGTTGCCCGCGACCGCGGATCACGCTGCATCTCTCCACGACGACTCAGATCCTCTCTGTGCGCTCGCCGTGGCCTTCGTGACCCATGGTGGAGTGGGCGTCCCCCAACCAGTGTATCTCGGGGATCTCGACTGCGTCTGCTGTCCTGCGTTCTCAGCTTTCCGAGCGCCCTGTCCGCCCTCTGGCGTTCCCATCGCCGCCGCCGCCTCAGACATCGCCCCGTTTGCCATTGTCGCCGACGCGTGGACGCACAGAGCTCGAGAGTCTAAGCGCGCGGGGGCGAAGCGATTCTTTCCAGGGGCGGGGGCGCGCGGAACAGCGCGCCAAGCCTAGGCCACAGCGGCTGCGCGACCGAGACGGGCAGACATCCAAAGAGGCCGCAGGGCGGCGCTGATCTCAATGGTTGTCCGGGCTGCTTGGTTGCGCGTCTCCTGGGATGGGTGCGTCTCGGCACCGCGTCGCGTCTTCTCCTACCTCCAGGCTGCTCGCGTTGCGACGGTCGCGGCTTGCGCTGCTTCGTCAAGTCAGCTTTGGATATGCATGTTGGTTTGTCCTTGCTGTCTAGAGGCTCGCGCCAATCCGGCCACCCCGCGCGCCCGCTGCGAGCCGCCGCGGGCCCCCAGCTTGGCGCCTCCCCTGGCCTCGGGGGGCGGCTGGGTGCAAGGGGTGCCGGCCCCGTTGTGCTTCCCCTGGCTCGTGGGGATCCGCCGACCCCGTCGGTCTGCGCGAGACGCCGTCGTCGTCGTCGTCGTCGTCGTCGCATTCGTTGTCGTCGTCGCCGCCGCCGCCGCCGCCGGCGTCGTCGTCTTCGTCGCCGTCGTCGTCGCTGCCCACAGCGCGCCAGCCCCCCCCCTCTCCCCGGGCTTTTTTCCTCGACCGCGCCAGCCGCTGGGAACTGGGGAAACTTCGCATTTGAGCCGAACCACTTCCCTGCCGGGGGGGGCGCGGCCCGGGGGGGGCTGGAGGGCGGTGGGGAAGGGGGCTCGGGGGGGCCGGTCCTGGGCCAGGATGCGCCCCCCCCCCCTCGAACTTCACATCCATGACGGCCCAGGGGGGCCCTCAAACGGCCCGGGATCGCTCCAGAACGGCCCGCGATGCCCTCGAGAACACCTCGAAATCACACGACGTCCCAAGAGAGCTCCAAGAGGACTCCCAAGAGGGCTCCACTTGGTCAAACCCAGAATTTGTCCTGGCATGTTTTGATGTGTTTCGCGTTCTCGCCTTTTCGCGACGGCTCAGAAGTCTCCAGGAACGCCCCAAGGCGCCCCCGAGACGGCCCCAGAGGCGTCCAGGAAGGCCCCAACGCGGCCCAGGGCGGCCCCGCAGGCCCCCAAGGCGGCCCAAGAGGGCCCCGAGAGGCTCGCAGGAGGGGGATGACCAACTGAGATTTCGCGACTTCCGCCCCAAAAGGCAGGTGCGCCATGGCCTTCGAGCTCGCCGAGGCGTTCCTGGAGGAGGTCGATCACGCGATCGAGCTGCAGGAGACACACTGGGGGACGGAGAGCGCTGCGGGGAGGCGGAACTTCACAGCAGACAGGACCTCGTTAGTAGCGGACGGCTGCGGCAACAGCGAACGCCCGGGGGGGGGCGCCCAGCTGGCCTGGAGGCCCCGACCGCGGAGGCTGCGAGACTGGCGCAGGCGAAAGAGCAGAGGGGAAGCGGCGCGGGCACCGAGGAGATAGAGGCGAGGCGCGAGGTAGAAGCGAAGATGAGGCCCACGAGGCCAAGCCAGGCTGAGGCAGCGACGACCACGAGGGCGACCAAGAACAGGGCAGGGGGCTCTGCATCTGGACGGCCAACGCCGACAAGTGAAAATCGGCGACCATACCACTGGAGGAGGCGCGAGCCAAGGGCAAGGCGCTGCCAAAATACCTCCTGCTGCAGGAGAACCGCTGCAAGACGCCGAGGACGGTGGCTGAGCTCAACGAGTGGGCTAAGAGGAGAGCGTGGAAGGCCATCGCAAGACAGGCCGAGGCGACGGGGCCAGGACCGCTTGAGTCGAGTGGACTGACGACAAGGACGAGGGGCAGCAAGCATGCGAGGTCGCTCTCGCAGTGGGGCCGCAGGTGGACGGCCGCGGAGATCGACCTGGGCCTGCAGGTGGAGGTGCCCGTGGCCTCCGTCTACCTCAAGCACTCGGTCGGGCTGGAGGACAACGCGGAGCTGCTGGAGGGTATAAGCAGAGATGTGAGGACGCAGCTGCGCCTGTGAATCTAAGGGGACGACTCGAGCATGGACCCCAGCCTGGCGCACGAGTGGGCGAAGAGGAACTGGGGCATCGCGGTCTCGAGCGGCGACGCCACGATGGCCAGCGAGGAGTTCGACTACTTCGCGGCGTCGGAGGTGCTGGCGACGCCGGTGAAGGAGGCGAGCGCGATCACCGACCTGGCGTGCAATCCCCGTAGGCCAGCGGCGCTCGCGCTCAAAGGCGTTGGGCCGAGGGCGAATGTACAGGCGCCCTGCGAGCCGTGGAAGTGCGCGCTCGAGCTGCCCCCTCCAGTCAGAGCACCGCCAAAGGGATTTCTTCCCAAGTGGGCCAGCCGGGCTCTTCGAACCGCAGGCGATGCAGCACGAGACTACAAGAGAACTTACACGGCGGGTCAAACGTGGAGCGCGCAATCACCCACATGCGTTTCCGTCTCCTTCTCGTCCCACTCCCACCCCACCCCCTTCTGATCCCCTTATGCCGTCAGGAGGCGGCAGCACGTGGAGCCCGCCATACATGGCACCCAGCCGAGCCGCTCCTAACGGCAGAGGGCGGCCAGCAGCCACAGGAGCTCCGTCTCTCGGGCCCGCGACTCCCAGAGCCGCTCGAGCCGGAGAGCGGCGGCCGAGCCTCGGACCGCTCCTCCCCGGCAGTGCCGCGCAAGCCTCCTGGTGTTTCCCTTTGAATAACACCCACAGGCAGCACGGAACACACTGGCCGGCTGTCCACAGCCTGTGACCGGCACCATCGGCATCGCAACTCGATGAAAAAATGCTGCGGCTTCGCCCCAGTACGATGGCATCGCGCGCACCGCAGCCCACCGCCAATAGTGGCCAGCTCATGTTTACCAAGTGGATTTTCGACGCCGGCCGCCAATCGGGGCGGCCGGGAGGCTCGCCGACCGCCCGCCCGAAGTGGCCCAGACGGGACAAGAAAAATTGACAAACATCTCGCGACAAATCTTACAAAAAAGCCGCGCGGTAGCGTCGGCGCGCACGAGTCGCTCGCGCGCCTCATCTGAGGCGGGGTGGCTCACGGTACCTTGCCGGGCCACCTGGTCGGCAATCTCGTTGCCCAAATGCCGATGCCGCTGCAATTCGTGGACGTCGTCGTCACTACTCCGTGCATGGCCCTTGACTTTCGCGACTGAAGCCTGCCCGTCTGTCAAGTCGTCCAAACGATTCCAGATGAGACGCCGCGCATCTGCACCCGCGCAGCCGGGGCCAGCGCAAGCCTGCAGACCACCGTTGAAGGAGTCAAGCACCCACTGGCAGTTGGCGCATGAGCTCGCGGAGCCCACTCCAGCGTGCAGCAGCAACGCATAGACAGCGAATGCCTCTGCTAAGGCCGAGTCCTGTATCCTCCCGGGCAGGGCCCCGTAGCACTGAGCGCACTGAGCAGTGGGCTCCACGCCCCGGCAATTACGCATAGCACACTGGATCAGTCCAAGCCATCTCGCCGGAGCTCCAGGCCCCCTCTTCAACGCGCCCCGGCACGACCCGGCGCTGAACGCGCCCCCATCAAACATCATCCCTGGAGGCGCCATGCTCCAATGCACTTACAAATCCATGGCAGGCGCTGGCAAGTAAGGCCGAGGGTCAGGCATAATCGCGCGCGACAGAAGTGGCCAGTCCCTGAATCTGTGAGCCCCGTCAATCAATGCCGGGGAATGTCGCGCGCATCCCGCCATTGTCTCGTCCCGAGACACTCCCAGAGTACATGCCAGAAGGTGCCCTCCGCACAGTCACAAAAAGGACAAGTCGATTATTCACAATAGCCTGCCAACTCCCGCCTGACCATGTCCCAGATGCCATCGGCGGCCACCGCCTTCAGGATGCCCTGGGGCTTCCTTGTCCAGTCCGGGCCAGTTCGGCACGTAGCCAAAGACGCCAGCGGCGAAATGAATGGCACCTGGGGCAACTCGCGCAAGTGCCCGTGCCTGGCCCGCGTCTGCTCCGTCAGCCAGGCCGCGCGCCCTCGTCGCGCGAGCTCGCGAATGGTTCGTGGGCAGACCGACCCGAGATCAATCGCGTCACCCTGGTGCGTTCGCAATCGCCCGACACCTCGCTCGATAGCCCATCCAATCCGATGGCAGCTCGCGATCGCAGCGGAAACGGGGCCTCTCACCAGTAGCTACGGTTTCTCATAAGCAACAGCTGGTGATCTCCCCGCTAGCGCGTGCCATGAATTTCGCCGTCCACTCCCGAGGGGTCCATTTCTCCCGGTAAGCCTGCGACAACATGCGGATCGGCGCTACTGTGTCAAACGCGGCCGGGCCCAGAGCTGCCGCCGCCGTCGCGCCCCCCGCGCCGAAGTCGATGGCGGCAGACCAGCCTGCGACACGGGCGCGCAGAGCCGCGCGCACAGTTCGGCGAGCCGGCAATATTCTTCCCCACTCAAGACAGCCCCGTGACGCCTACGCCGCAAGTCCAAGCGGGCACCGCTCCCAGGGGGATCAAATGACGAGTGTGGCACTTTGCTTTCCGAAGCACCCTTGCCCGTGCCGCCCTGTAGATCACCTCGGCGAGGCGCTTCCTGGCAACGGCGACGCCGCGCTTCTTCCTGGCTGCGAAGTCCACCCCGAAATTGCGCGCGCCTTGCACGGTAATGCGCCTGAGCGCGGGGGTGCGCATGGCGAGGGGCCGGGCGGCCTCCGTCGAGTGCGACGACTGCCGTTGTAACTGCGGTCGTTGAGCACCAGCTTGGCGATCAACAGCCGCTCCCCGAGGTCACTGAAAGCCACGCGAATCGCTCTCGTCATCTTCTGAGTGGGGCCCAGCCCGAGCATCTGCAGGTCGTCGACCACGCTGGCGAAGCTGACGCACGCGAGAGCTACGGCAACGGTCGCGGCGTCCAAGACTGGGATCAATATCGTGCACATACAAATGTTCGCGAAGGAATCGCTAGCCACCGCGAACACGGAAGAAGGCTCTCACACACACGCACACGCACACGCACACACACACACACACACACACACACACACACGCACACACACACACACACACACACACCCTGGCGTGGACCGACGCGGCCCATGAAGTAGAGCGCAACTAACCAGCGCGCGAAGCGGGCGGGGGGACGCAGAAGCTGCGCGCCGGTGTTCAAAGGCCCCATCTTATATGCTCATGCGCTTTGCTGAGGTCCAAGAACACATTGATCGCCGGCATGCCTCAGCGGGTGCCCCACTCGCAGCTTGCCGCCCGGCGCCAGACGCAGCGCTCGCACGACTGGCCAGAAACCCCGCATGGGCACGACCTGTCGTCAGAGGAACACCACTGGACACCCGCAGCTTCCTGCGCCCAACGGGCGAGCAGCCCAAGCATGGCTGGGACCAAGCCTGCGGGGCGCTGCCCAACAACATCCGGCTTCGGGATCAAGATCGCTGGGAGGGGCGCGAATGGCGCCGGAACGAGCGAGTGCCGCAGTATCGCGGCCCGCAGCAGCAATGGCCCATTCAGCGCCTGGCCCGAAAGAAGCGCAACATGTCTCGGGTGGGCCGCGTCGCAACCCCCGCCTGTGACTCCAGGGAACTGTCGAAGCTCGTCACCCGTGGGGATGCGCATCTCCATGCCGTCGTTGGCAACAAAGATCGGCTCGCAAGGGCAGCCGGTCCACTAGTCGCGCCATGGCTGGATGCACGCGCGCGCCTCTTCAGCGAGGTTCTGCGCGCCGGAGCGGCCGTCGAGCTGGGCTTGCGCCCGCGGCGGCTCCTCCATTATCCACCGGGAGACCTGGCGGCCCCCCAGCTTGGGCGGCCTGGGGGCTCCACTCCTGCCATCGGCGCAACCTCCGCTGAGCGGCAGACGCGGCCCCCTTTGTGGCCTCTTCGCGAAGCCCCCATAGCAGCTCATCGATCTGCCGGTCGCCCATGAAAGGCAATCGCCGCGAGGCCGAACGCCAGCGAGACCAGAGCCCAGGGCGCTGCTCCGTCGGGGCGTTGAATCGCCGGAGGCGCACCAACAGGCAGTGAGACTCCAGCTGCACCTTGGAGCGGCGCTTCTCCGTGAAACCGAATGCTGCGCCGTTGCCCAACAGGCGTAGATAACGCCACTGCGAGATTCGATCCGCCAGCCAACCCCAATGCGAATCAATCTCGTCGGCCTTGCAATCACGTTGCGCCACCCGGCGCGACGGGGCTAAAGGAACGCGCGCAGTCTTCGCCCCCGCCGCCCGGCCAGTGCACCGATCGCGAGCCCCCTGCAGGTCGAAGACCCCGACGAGCTCCTACTCGCGCAGCTCCAACCAGCGCCGACATCCCTGATCAAGATCCGCCGCGCAAGATGCGTCCTCCAACTGCTGCGCGGCAAGCCCCAATCTGGAGGCAGCGGCTGGGCCCCCATGGAGAGCGGCGCTCGGGAAACCCTTGGCCGCCGACGAGCTCGCCCCTGCAAGGCAGCCCCATGTCCATGGCCGCCGCGGCGTGCGTCTCAGTGCGGACTGCATCTTCAATCCGCGCGCAGCGCGGTCGGAAGGCCGTTGAGGCGGCGATGTAATCGATCTCGCAGAAGCCAAGGGCCGTAAAGCACGTCGGGCAACGCGGCCTGCGAATTGAAGCCTGCGCGGCGTTCGCACACCAAGTAGAAGCGAGCACGTCGGGCTCAAACTGCTAATCCGCAGCCGCCACAAAAGGCAATCCCAGCGCTCGCAGCGTCGACGCGAGCCGCTCCAGCAGGACCGAGTTGGTCTCGCCCAAGCAGCGCGACGCGTGGAAGTGGGCGGACGCGAGCAAAAGGCCCTGCGCATCGCCGCACGACTGCTGCCAGAAGCCGGGGCGCTCGTCCTGGGGCACTGCGATTTAATCGTCTGGAGGGCCGCCCCGTCGGACCCCGAGGTGCGACTTCACCATTGCGCCAACCCATTTCCAGAGACCCCGCCTGCCTCTGTGGCCCCCGCTTCGGCGACATCGAGACGCCGCCCCAGGGCCTTGGCGGCCGCGTACGCCGCCAGGAAGCGAGGGGAGCTTGTGCTCCTGGATGACGATGGCGTGAAACTCCTCCAGCGCGCCCCTCCTAAGCTCCGCCTCAAAAGTGCACCGACAGGTGACGTTCGTGGTGACGATGCGAAGCGCGTTGCAATCGCCTCCGTTCATCTTCCGCCCGTGCTTCTTGGGCGCGCCACGTTGCATCCCTTCCTGGACCTGCGCGCGCAGAGCAACCCCATGACTGCCCGCCTCCCGGCGCGATCCCGCGCGATTGGCGTCGGGCCGCCGCCGCGAGCCAGCCCGACGAATCAGTCGCATCGCAACTGCCGCCAGCCTCGATCGGATCGCGAATCCCCACCGCCGACGCGGCCGAAGTGGTGAGAACAGCTCCTCCTCCTCCTCCTCCGCCGGCGCCTGGGGTCAAGATGCGGCTCCTCCTCTCAGCTCCTCCTCTCGCCCCCGCCCCCCTCGCGGCTGGCTGTGCCCCGTCGCGGCCCTCGGAACGGGCTGGCGCTGGCATCCGGAAGCGCCTCAATATGACGGTCGCATCGAGGTCCCGCGCGTCGCCCGGGGCGGCGCCGGAACCCCTGGCCCCGGGTGGCTGGCCTCGCCAATCCGGCAACAGAAAAGAAAGACGAGCAACGCGACGCGCAGCCGGGGGGGGCGCCGCCAGCGACCGCGCGCTGCCCAGCTAGCTCTGAGTCTGGCTCGAGCTTGCCGCGCCCCCGCTGCCCCCGGGCAGCCGAATCATCTCGCGTGGGGGTGTAGGCGGTCGTGCCGCGGACGCCCTCGCCCGCGCCCTTACCCCGCTGGGCGTCCAGCCCCTGCCGGCCGCTCGCTGGGAGGCGCGCCCCGCCCCTCAGCTTGCCGGGCCCGCTCCGCCACCTCCGAGAAGGCCATGCTGAAGAGGCGGCGCAGGAAAACAGCGTCACCGCTGTCTTCGCGCATGGGACGGCGTGGATTCCGCTCCCTCGATCCGCCCGCGCTGGCCGCTGGCGTAGGAGCGCCCTCCGGGGCGGCGGCGGCAGCAGCGGCGGCCGCGCTGGCCGGGGGCGGCAGCCTGCATCTCCGCGCGGCGCATCGCCTGGGGGTGCTGCAGGCAGACTCCTCGCCGAACTCCTCCTGCAAGCGCTGCAGGGCTTCCGCGGCGCTCTGGGGTTTCTGCAAGCGCGGCGGAAGCTGGCCAGCGGGAGGGGCGCGCTGGCGGCCCGCGTACCTCCATGCGCTGCTTGGCCACTGCCTCGCTGCACTCGCGCGTGGCCGTCTGCCACTGAACTCGAAGCGCGCCCGTGCGCTCTTCAGCCTCGGTCGCCCTGCCCTCCAGAGGGCGCGCTGCACTGCGGCCTCCGGAGTGCGCGCCGCAGGCTGCGCTGACGCCGCCGGCCCCGGCTTCGGCAGCTTGCCCAGTTGATCCGCATCCATCTCCGCGTCGAAGGACTTGGGCAGCCCCGCCGCCGCCTGAGCCTGCGTCGTAACGTCGGGCGCCACGTCGCCAGAGGGAGGCGAGACCTTGCGGCCGCATTTGTGCCCTCCCGAATCGACGTCGACGCGGCTGGCCCTGCTCTTCTGGGCGCGATCCCATCGCCCCCTCCAGCAGCTGCCGCGATGGCCTGCTCGCGGATGGCCAAGGCCGCCGGCTTGCCACCGGCGCGGCGCGCGAAGCGGCTCGCCCACTCGCCCACTTGTGCGCCTCCCCGCACGCGCAGCCCCAGTGTGGGGCGCGGGGCCCGGGGCGCGCGGTAGCCTGGTTGTTGGACTCACGAAGCCACGGCGGCGCCGGGGCGCCGCGCCCACGGCCCCCGCCCGCGCGCCGAAGGCAATGGCGCCAGTGCGCGGCGGCGGCATGAGAGTCTAAAGAAATCTGGGATGGTTGCTGCGGCCCCTGCAGATCTGCGGGCCGCTCTGAAGTTCGCCTGCTGATGCCCCGAGGGCCCCTCGCCCTCTGGAGCCAGGACGGCTGCGCCGCCAGAGGGGAAAAGGGAGCGGCAGCAGGAGGGGGGCGCGCAGGAGGCCCGCAAGGAATGGTTCACGGCGGTGGAGAACTACCTGCGCGAACTGCACGAGCTGCCGAAGCCCGCGATCAGGCGCGAGGATGGGCCGCAGCTGCGCCGCGCGGACCTCGCGGCAGAGTGACAGAGGCGCCTCACAAGAGGCAGGCGAGCATTACAACTGCGACGTGGGCCAGCAGGGCGGCGGCGCTCGCCAGGATGAGAAGCGCGGCGGGGAAGGGCGACGCCAGGGCCAGGCGCGCTAGGGGGCAGGCCGCGGAGGACCTCAGGAGAGAGGACGAGGGGGCCGCATGGCCCAAGGAGGGGGCCCTAGCGGAGGGAGCCAAGGCCACGCTCACCAGATGGCCTAAGTGGAGCAAGGAAGAGCAGACGGCGGCGTTGGAGCAGGCCCATGAGATTCTCAATGCCATCACGGAGGCAGACGCGGTGGCAGCCAACGCGGCGGCAGACTGCAGAGGAGCAGCCCGACGGCGACAGCGCTGCGGGGCCCGGCTGTCACAGGAGTGGCGGACCACAAGCTGTACCAGCTGAGGATCCAGGTGGCGAAGGCATGTGGCAGGCTACCCAGAGGAGCGGTGGCCTACCTGAGGGTGCGAGCCTCAGTGGGGCAGCAGGCGAGACCCAGCAGGGCTGGTAGCAGAGGAGGCGGCCCGAGCGTGGGCCATGTGCGCCGGCGAGCCGACGAGGGCGTTGTCGAGGAGAGTGCCGGAGAACTGCTGGCAGGAGGCAGGCAGGCAGCTGAACAAGGAGAGGCCGTGGGCAGGCGCCGCCAGCCCTGGCGACGCGATGCGCCTCACGATGGCGCGCGCAGGTATCACGATGCCGTCGGCGTTCGAGCTGCGGATGCCAACGGGCGAGGTGCTCGACATGAGGTGGCTGGGGCCCGCCCTCGTGAGCGAGATCGTCGGGCGCGCCGCCAGGTGGATGGAGGACGCGAAGGCGCTACCAGCCTTGGGGGCCCGCTCGGCCTGGGGAGGCCCAGTGCACTGCCAGTGCACTGGAAGCACATTGAGGAGCTGATGGCAGAGGAGGAGGCGGAGACATGGAGCCTGAAGCACAAAAGGGGGCTCAGGACTGCAGTAGGAGGCTCGGCGTGGCCGCAAGCGAGGCTGCACGACCGAAACCTCACGACGACAGGCAACTGCAGGCGCTCCAGGAGGAAGAGGGACACGCTGTGGCATAGGCACTTCGGCTGCGACGCGGCGGAAGCATACAGGAGGGACGTCTGCCCGAAGGTGGTGCTCCAAGCGGCGAGGCGGGCCTTAAAGCAAGGAGAGGAGGCAGGGGAGAGGTTTGCCAGGGGCCTCTTCCTTGAGGTGACGCAGGCAGGTGAGAAGGACAACGTGATCTGGATCAAGGTGCCGCCCAACTGGGTCTTCCGAGGCAGGGCGTTCGTGGGCGGCTCGGCGATGGACCCCACGGAGGAGATCCCGAGGAGGGCTGGCTGGGCGATCGTGCAGTACTCGGAGGGCGGCCAAGTGATAGGAGCAGTGTGTGGTACGGTGCCACTAGCGTGGGCGCCGATGCAGCTGGCCAGGGACGGCGAGGACTTCGCGTTCCACTTCCTGTCAGGCTGTGCCCATGGCTCGCTGGAGGTCTTCTGCGACTGCGCGGGCTCCATCAGGATGGCGACAGACGAGGGCAAGGCGATGGCGAAAGGAGCGGCGAGGAGGCACCTCTGGAAGAGGTGGTGGCAGGAGCTAGGAGGCTCAGAGGAGGTCGAGGTGATGAAGGTGAAGGCGCACAGGTCCAAGTCGGAGTGCGTCACTGAGACGGGGAGGTGAACGAGAGAGGGCAACGAGGAGGCGGATGCGGGCGCCAAGAGAGGAGCCAGCAAATGGACACTGGCCCCAGCGGGCATTGGCGGCGGAAAGTGCCCACTCACTGGCCGAACATACGGCAATGTGGGTAGCGCAGTCCTCGGTCTGGTGGCAGTCCCCGGCGCCAGACGCGGACGGCATCCCAAGCGAGACCTTCGTCGAGCTCGAGGGCACAGACCCTAGCCTCCAAAAAACCGTCGACGAGCTCAAGAAGGCAGAGCAGGAGCAGCAGGCCAGGCGCGGCCAGGAGGATGAGGCAGAGGAGGCAGGAGGCCAGGCAGATGAGGGGCCGGAGTCCAGTCATCAGGTGGCTGGGCCACCACCTGGTGAAGTACAAGAGCGCTGACGGCGAGCAAGGGCTATCCTGCAGCAGGTGCGGGGCCAACGGCGCGCAGGGCCGCCTGCAGACCAGGAGGAGGAGGAGGAGGAGGAGGAGGAGGAGGAGGAGGAGGAGGAGGAGGAGGAGGAGTTTTTAAACCCGCGTGCCCCCGCCCGTGAGTGGGCGCCCCTGGTCTCGGCACTCCGCGCAGGCAGAACGGCCCGAGGCGGGGTGGGCCAGCGGCCTCATCTCACGGCGTCTTACTGCCGCCACTCTGTGACTCATGGAGTCGCCCCGTGAGCAGCGGCAGTCTGAAGAAATGCTGCCGCCGCCCACTCAGAGCTTGAGGGGCAGCCTGATGGACGGCCGCAGCCGCTCCTCCGCTCTGCGCTCTTCCAGGGACCGCCCTGGCTGCTGGTCCCTGGACTCATGGGCCTTCACGACCGCCCTGCCTGGCGCAGAGCTGTGGCCTAACCCCTCGCCACGCTGGGGCGCGTTGCGGCCTAACCCCTCGCCGCGCAGGGGTCCTCCGTGGCCTAACCCCTCGCCGCGCTGGGGGTCGGCGCGGTCTAACCCCTCACCGCGCTGGGGAAACTCGTGGCCTAACCCCTCGCCACACTGGGGCCTGCTGCGGTCTAACCCCATCACCGCGCTGGGGTGCTCCGTGGCCTAACCCCTCGCCACGCAGGGGCCTGTTGCGGTCTAACCCCTCACCGCGCTGGGGTGCTCCGTGGTGGCCTAACCCCTCGCCACGCAGGGGTCTGTTGCGGTCTAACCCCTCACCGCGCTGGGGTCCGTCGTGGCCTGACCCCTCGCCACACTGGGGGTCGATGCGGTCTAACCCCTCACCGCGCTGGGGAAAATCGTGGCCTAACCCCTCGCCACGCTGGGGGCTGCTGCGGTCTAACCCCTCACCGCGCTGGGGTGCTTCGTGGCCTAACCCCTCGCCACGCAGGGGCCTGTTGCGGTCTAACCCCTCACCGCGCTGGGGTCCCATGTGGCCTAACCCCTCGCCACGCAGGGGCCTGCTGCTGTCTGACCCCTCTCCACGATGGGGTCCTCCGTGGCCTAACCCCTCGCCACGCTGGGGATCGTTGCGGTCTAACCCCTCACCGCGCTGGGGTACTCCGTGGCCTAACCCCTCGCCACGCTGGGGCCTGCTGCGGTCTAACCCCTCACCGCGCGGGGGTACGCCGCGTCTCGCACTGTCCCCGTCCTCGGTGCTGCTGCCCCCTGGCTCGGGCGGGGTCCCACGACTTTGCCACTCGCTGTGTTCGCGGTTCACGTGGTATCCGCGGGCCGTGCCCTCCCCCTCGCGTTCAGTCTGTCGGTTTCCCAGGGTTTGGGTCCGCTCTGTTAGTTGCGAGGTCCTGTCTACCACACTGTAGGTCAAAAGGTCCGCGTTATGCTCACTGGGCACGTCATTGGCTTCCGCCTCAAGCCTCTGCTTGCCTTTGGTCCTGCGGTCTACCCCCTCACCGCGCAGGGGATTTCCGTGGCCTAACCCCTCGCCACGCAGGGGTGCCTTGCGGTCTACCCCCTCACCGCGCTGGGGATGGTCGCCGACGATCTTATTCAAGTCCCGCTGCAGGTCTGTGTCGTCGTAGTCTGCCGCCTTCTCAGGCTGCGCTGTTTTGTGGCCTAACCCCTTGCCACGCGGGGGAGCGCCGAGTCTCGCACTGTCCCCATCCTCGGTGCTGCTGCCCACTGGCTCAGGCGAGGTCCCCCGACTATGCCACTCGCTGTGTTCGCGGTTCACGTGGTATCCGCGGGCCAAGCCCTCCCCCTCGCGTTCAGTCTGTCGGTTTCCCAGGGTATGGGTCCGCTCTGTTAGTTGCGAGGTCCTGTCTACCACACTGTTGGTCAAGACGTCCGCGTCATGCTCACTGGGCTCGTCAGGGACCTCCGCCTCGATCCTCTGCTTGTCTTTGGTTCTGCGGTCTAACCCCTCACCGCGCTGGGGTCCTCCGTGGCCTAACCCCTCGCCACGCTGGGGTCCTCTGCGGTCTGCCAGGTGGTACCCTATGCTGTGCTGTACATCTGGGAACTGCTGGTGGTTGTCATCGCTGCTTTGCTTGTCTACGGCCTGCTGGGGGCTATCCTCTCTGTTCTCCTCTTCAGGGAAATGGTCGAGGTCTGCCATGTCCTTGGTGCTGCGTCCTGCTGGTGGGGGACGGGCACCCCTCTGCATCCCGTCTGGCGCAGGGCTGTGGCCTAACCCCTCGCCACGCTGGGGTCCTCCTCGGCCTAACCCCTCGCCGCGCAGGGGTCCATGGTGGCCTGTCCCCTCTCCGCACAGGGGCCTCCTCGGCTGTCTGGCTGGAGCCCTGCTTGGCGCTCGCCCTGCTGCTTGCGGTCGCGGGCTGCGGCTCCTCACCTCTGGCTCAGTCACGCCCAGGATCTGCTCAGCCGTTGCTCTGCGCCGCTCTGCCTCCTTCGGGTCCTGCTGCTGGATCTGTCTGCGCTCCTCTCCGCTGTTGAGCCATGCCAGGCGGCAGATCTCCTCCGCCGCTCGGCGCTGGCTGCGCTGGCGGCTCGCCCCTGACACGTGGCTGAAAAGCCTCTGATCGACGCCAGTCTGCAGCGCCCTCAGCACATGGGGCACGCACGCGGCCTGCCACGATGGCCAGCCCCGCTCGCCCTCTTTCTGGCTCCAACAGCCTGCCAGCGACTGCATGAGCTGCTCGAGCCTGTTCCTCTCGAGCCACGCCACCTCCTGCTCGGGGTCCTGGTCAGCTTCTCCTTTGTTGTGTCGAAACCTTGGGTGGAGCAGGCCGGCCTCGTCGGCTTCGCTCACGAACTTCATCAGGTCGGGCCCCACTGGCTTGGTCAGCGTTACTGCCACCTGCACTGCCGTCTGCATCAGGCTGTTGGCGTCGTGCCTCTGATCAGGTCCCGCCATGGTCTCCATCTCCTGGCTGCTCGGCTCAACCTCCAGCTCTGGGGCTTCACTGTCTGGGGTCGAGTCATCATCGTCCAGGTTCTCTGGTGACCACTCTCGGCTGGCCTCCGCTGTTCTCGGCAGCGGCCTGCGCTCACTGCTGGGGATGCTGTTCGCTAGGATGTTGTTCCTTCTGTTGTGGAAGGCGTCCATGTGCACTCTAGCTGCCTGCTGCCTTGTACCATACGGGAGGGTAAGCATCCTGGCCATGAGCCTCCGTCGCGTGCGGTGCGTGTTGCGCCAGACTTCTTCGCAGAAGTCCTTTATCTGCTGGATCTCCTGCGCGGTGACGGCCCTGGTCTGCTCTTGCGTGTCCGTTCTGCCTCCCACATTGGTGATGGCCAGGAGGTACGGTGCGCAGTGCTCCATCCAGTCGTCCATATCGTCCCAGACCTCTTGGTCGACCATGTTCATCCACTGCTCCGCGTAGCCCTCCATGTGGTCGACGAGCCTCAAGCTGGCGTGGACGACAGAGTGCGGATGGCTGGGTGGCTGCTGCGGGGCTGGCTGCGGGTCCCCTGCCTCTGAGCTGTCCCCGTCCAGATCGATCACCTCGTGGTTACTCAGGCCGAGCTTGAAGTCACCTGGCATGGTGATCTCGTCGAGACCCTCATCAGCTGGGTCTGCTGCTGGCTTAGCTCCTCTTGGCAGCTTGCCCCTCGGCATGTCCTCCAAGACCCGCCGCCCTGCTGCTGTTGGGGGCTGACATGGCCTTGCCAGCTTCCTTGCCACTCCTGCCACGATCCTGCTTTTGTGGTCCCCAAGGTAGCTGGTGCCGCCACATTTCTCACACCAGAGCCAGCCATGGGTGAACTGCGTCTTGTGGGAGACGTGCACCACCTGCGTGCCGATCTGCACCGCCTTGAAGTCGAGCCTGACGTTGCCGTGCTGGTCCTGGTGGCCGCCGTACTTCCCGAGGCATTTTCCCGTCTCTGCCAACCAGTCTCTGATGCTTTGTCCTTTGGCTGGGCCACTGCGACACGTTGCACACCACCATCGCGGATGTAGCTTTCGCAGGTCGTGTCCCTGCTGGGCTGCCCTGTCCCTCGCCGTCTGCGGCTTTCGCCGCTTGGCCTTGGGACGCTGAGGGGCCTTGTTGGGGTCCTCCACCGTCACCGCCATGTTGATGGCCAGCAGTCGGTTCTGCACCGCCATGGTGATCTGGTCTCTGATCTGCTGCTGCACGATGATGGCTGGATCCAGTGCTCCGTGCTCCGCCCCCCAGCCTGCGTACTTATCTGCCATCTCGTTTCCTATGACCCACCAGGTGGGGCCATTCCACCTCTCCAGCTCGGTTGGGTGCTCAATCAGGTGGCTCGGGATGTGGTGGCCCATGATGGTGTCCGTGCTGTTCTGCAGCTGCTGCTTCGTCTGGAGCCTGAGGTCGTAGTTCGTGCTCCTGTAGTCCAGATCCTCAGGGTCCTGGATCTGCTTGAGTGCGTCCAGGGCGTATTTGCAATCGCTGACTATGTTGAGCCCCTGGCTGTCGCCGCCGTGGTGTACCCGATGGCTTTGCTCATGGCGGTGAGCTCTGCCCGTGGCACCGTGTGCGGTGCCCTGATTGTGCCGTACCAGGCAGCCACTTCCTGCGGACGTCCTTGTTCGTCGAACCTGAATGCCACCACTGCCCAGCCGCAGCGTCTGAGGCGGGGGTCCCTGGCCGTTTCCCCTGCACCACCTGAGCCGTCCGTAAAAACATAGTCTGCTCGCACCTTGTGCCCTGACTGGGCTGCAGCTGGAGGAGGAGGAGGAGGAGGAGGAGGAGGAAGCGCGAGCTCCGCTTCCAGGAATGCAGGTGCGAAGGACGCGGCTGCAAGGAGCAGCTGAGGAGGCAGAGGAAGAGCCAGCACCCTCTTCCCTCGAAGAGGGACTGCAGGTGCGTGTACGCCGAAGGCGTTGGAGCGAAGCTGAGGAGTGAGCTCGAGGAGGCAGCGGGCGAGCCGCTGCCAGAGGGAGACGCCAAGCGAGGGCAGGGAGGCGCAGGCGCCACGCGCCAGGAGGAGGCCGGCCCCACAAGCTACGGCGGCGTGCTGCCGCTGCGACCGCTGTGCGCAGTGGTCAAGGCCTACGGGGCCGACGAGGACGGCCTGCTAGCCCTGGGCAGGCGAGCCAGGGCCGCCAAGGCCGAGGAGGCGAGAGCCCGAGGAGGGCCAGGTTTCAGGGCGGCGCGCTGAGGGGAGCGCGCGGCCAGGAGGAGCAGCGGTGCGACGGCGCAGTGCTGTGACCCAGGGCAGGCGCTGAGGGCGAGCGGCCTGAGGAAGGCGAGGAGGAGGTGGAGGCCAGCCAGACGGCGGGCCACGGCGTGAGGGTGGCTAGCGGCTAGCCCCGCCGACCCCAGCCGAGGTGGAGGGTTGAGCGGCGAGCGCGGCCTGGTGCGCGCGCGGCGCAGCGTGGGAAGCGGACGGACGAAGCCCCCACGCCGCGTCAGAGAGCGTCGTCGTCGTCGTCGTCGTCGGCACAGGCCGTACGTCCTCGTCGTCCCCCTTCAGGTTCAGCAGCACCGGCCGCAAGGCCTTCCCAATAAAAAAGTCACCCCTCGCTGGCACAGGGACCGCGGTAATGCCGCGCCCGCCGCCGCCTTCCCTCCGCCCCCCCCTTCCTCCCAGCCCCTTCCTCCAACCCGCCCAAGTACCCCCCTCCTTCGCCTCCCTTCACTCCTCCTGGGCTCGCCTGGCCACGAGCGCCTGGTCTCCAGGCCGCACTACGCAGCGGCTACCAGTGAACCACTCGACGTCAGCGCGGCCCTGGCGCAGGATGCCCGCCACGTTGATGCCGAAGGCCCCCCTGAGGTCCAGGGCAGCGCCCCTGTCCGTGGGGCTCCCCGCGTCGGTCGACGCCTCGGCGCCCATGTGCGGGGGAAAAGTGAAGACGTCGAACTCCACGTCGAAGGAGAACATTGCCCCAAACCTCTTCACCACGGAGGCGCCCCTGCTGCGCGCGTCGTGCAGCGAGAAACTCAGCATCACGTCGCCGAGCTCCCGCTCGCGCCTCGCCCGCAGCCCCAGGCCCTTCTCGGCCTCGCTCCAGCCCTCGTCCGCGCTCGCCTGGGTGCTCCTGGCGCTGAGGTCCCGCGGGGTGGCCGCGGCGACGAGGCTCAGCGGAGCCGAGCTCGTCGTCGTCGTCGTCGCGCTCGGGTTCGGCGACGGGCCCTCCGCACACGCAGCCTCGGGGTCGGCCGCCGGCCGCGGCGTCGGTGCCCGCACGAGGGCCTCGATGCGGAAGAGCGCGCGCTCCAGGCTGCTGACCTGGGAGACGCCCAGCAGCACCCAGGCGCCCACACAGACCCGGGCGCCGCCGTCCGGGTGCGGCAGCTGCCTCCCGTCCGGCAGCCTCAGCAGCAGCACGGTCGCCGCCCTCTCGGGCGCGCCACGGCCAAGGCCCAGCTCCTGCAGGGACCTGCCGTCCAGGTGGGACTGCTGCGAGCCGATGAGCACCGCCATCGTCAAGGGCCGGGAGTCGCCCCTATAGGGCGCCAGCCAGGGCGAAGGCTCCTCCTGCTCGCCGCCGAAGGTCGCGGTGCGGGTCCGGGGCGCTTCCTTGAGCACGTGCTGGTCCTCGATCGCGCTCGTCTGCGCGGTGCTGCTCCGTTGAAGGAGGGTCTTCCGATCTTGCAGGGAGATCTCTAGGGTTGGCTCCTGCTGCGCATGCCGGGAGAGCCAACTGGTCTTCAGCAGCTCGTCGAGCCTCAGCCGGTGGGAAGGCTCCTCCTTCAGGAGACTGCACATCGCCTCGCTCACCTCGGTTGGCATGGCACTCCTCGTCGACGGCTTGCCAGACACCAGCCTGTAGCGACGCGGCGCGCATTCGAGCAGGTGGTGGTCGCCGTGCTGGTATAGCTGGTGGAGGATGAGGCCCAAGCCCCAGGAATCCACCTTCGGACCCATGGGCGAATCACCGTTACACATTTCGGGAGCCAGGTAGGGAGCCCTCACAGTCGCGTAGGTGCCAACCTTATGGGCGAGCCCGAAATCGCAGATCTTGGCCTCGTACCAGACGGTGACCAACACGTTGTCGACCTTTAGGTCTGAGTGCAGAACATGCTGCTTGTGCAGATGCTGAAGCCCGCTTGCAAGCTGGCGGAAGAGCCGGGCGCTCAGCGCGGTCGGGAGTTTGTTGCCCATCAGCTCGTACTGGCCCCAGAGCCTTCCCAGGTCGAAGCCCGTGGGGAGGACAGCCTCCAAGACCAAGTACGGCTTCGCGGATCGCACCCCCCAGGACAGCATGCGAATGATGTTCGGATGCCTGCTGATCTCCCTCAGTATGTGGATCTCGTTCCAGGTGCGCTGGATATTCAGGGGGCTGGAGTTGCGTGCCTGACATATCACAATCCTCTCCTCGCCGTACCTGCCCCTGTACACGGTCTTATTGCCGCCCTCGCCGCAGACCTGGTCATCATACCACCGAAGAGACCGAGGCCTGCCTGGCCAATCGTCGCACGGGCGGCCCCAATCCCCGCACGCGGTGCAGCAATTGTCGGAGGAGCCGCCGCAACCCCGGCTCTCGGAGCATCCCATCGGGCAACGCCAGGGCTTTTTTCCCGCGGCCGGGCGCGAGAGACCTCGCCGCCATCTGGTCCGCGTGGCTGCGGACCCGTTCCCACCCTTCGCCTCACTCTGCGCCCCGTCGCCGCTGTCGGCCACTGCCGCTGCTGCTGTCGCCTGCTGCGGCTGGCCTGAAAACTGGTACTGGCGCGAAGACCCCAAACAATTGCAGACTGGGTGGAAGCCAACATAATGTGCGACAGTAAGCGGCAGTACCTGGAAGCACGCGGAAGCGTGTGGGAAGCAGAAGGGAGCAAGTGGCAACACGAGGTGGCACGTGGAAGAAGGTCGAAGCAAGCGGAGCAGCACAACAAGTGAAAGCAAGTGGACGCATGTGTGAACAAATGGGAACACATGGCATCAGGTTGATGCAAGTGTAAGCAAAATTGACACATGAAACAAGCGACAACACGTGACATCATGGGAACCAAATAGGGCCAGGATAGTCGGGGTTAGTGGCACACCGAAGCCACGGCGGCGCTGGCGAAACCAATCCTGGTCCATCACGCCAGGACCTAGCCAGGCTAGTGACGTAGTTTAGAAAACACAGCAGCGGCCAAAGCGATTGTCAGCCCATGAAGCAAGCTAATCTCTGGAGTAAGTATCGCACCAAAATATCTGGACTCGTCTGGGCTGGTGGCGCACCTGAACGGACTGGCAGCGGCGTGGAGAATTCTTCAGACAAGAACTCTGAATTCCCCAAACGATGCTTGTACTTCGGGATTCTTCCTTCTGTTCCAAGGACCTGGGCCTGCGCTTCGGTCTGGTGGCTATGTTGTTGCCGTCGCCGCCCCGTCGCCGCCCGTCGTCTGGTTCTGCGCGTCTGTCTGGCAGCTATGTTGTCACCGTCGCCGCCCCGTCGCCGCCCCGTTGCCGCCCGTCGTCTGGGCTTGCGCGTCGGTCTGGCGACTATGTTGTCGCCGTCGCCGCCTCGTCGCCGCCCGCCGCTTGGGCCTGCGCGTCGGTCTGGCGACTATGATGTCGCCGTCGCCGCCTCGTCGCCGCCCGTCGTCTGGACCTGCATTGCTCCGCATTGCTCTGCTTGCTGTCCCGTGGTTTGCAATGCATTTCACTTCTTTACATCGCGATGGTGTGCTTTGCAATGCTCGACATTGCTTTGCATTGCATTATTGCCGTGTATCGCTTTGCATCACTTTGCATCACTTGCATTGCTCCGCATTGCATTGTATCGCATTGCATTGCGCTGCCGGGAGTTCAAAACACAAGGATTTCCAAAAACAAGGAATTTGAAATTCTAGGTTGTCGCGTATGTATCCCAGCTTTGAGGCGTGGCCGAAAACAAAACTAGGAATTTAAAAACTAGAACATGCGCAGCAACGCGGCATGAAACAAAACACTGTTTTTGATAGCAGGGATGAAGCACCACGTAATTTTGTGGATGCGCTCGGCATCGAACTCCTAGTTTTGCAAAGGATTACCGCCAGTGGTTGTGGCGTCAGTTTTGCTGGTGGTTGTGCTGGTGGTTGCGCTGCTGTTGGTTGTGCTGGTGGGGGGGCATCGCAAGTCTTGCGACGTTCTCGCCTTCATTCGCCGTGGCAAGATAAAAAAAAACCAAACTATTGTCGCGGCGGTGTAATATCAATGCACATGGCTTTCGTATCTTCGCCTAATCGGACTTCCGTCAGTCCAAGGCGGCCCAAGAGACCCCCGATATGGCTCCAAGACGGCCCAACAGGCCCCGCCGAAGGTGGCCCAAATGCGGCTCAAAAGGATCAAAATAGCCCAAGATGCCTCCAAGACGATCCCAAAATGGCCCAAGGAGGGCCTAAGACAGATTCCGAAGGCGCCAGGCTGCCCAAGAGCCCCCAAAGACGTCCCAATGAAATCCCCAAATGCCATCAATACACCCCCAACCGGTCTCCAAGAGGCCCCCACAAGGCCCCAAGAGACGAGAAGGGAAGAAGAGGAAGAGAGGAAAACGACGGCGAGCACAAGGAGAGACACCACAACACGACGCGTACGAGCGAGTCTGACACGCCCCCCCTCAAGCATGATGACAAGAAATATAAGACGTTGAGGCTTTCTGTGCACCACGTCGAGCATCGCCGGCCAGTGTGCTGAGTTGGCATGGTTGCGGGACTTGCTGCAGGCAGCTTGATGGTCCAACCCCGCCAATCGTCTGCGGGGCCTCGGGGAATTTCCAATCAGAAAGGGCAACTCCACAGGGCCTGAACGCCGAGCTCTTTCATCCGCTGTGTGTGCGCACTGACTGTTGTGACATTCATTCCATGTTGATATCCACGAATTTCGCTTCTTTCTGCCTTTCTGTAATCCCCCACATCTTAATGTATGTTCGTACGAGCACATGTGGCATTAACCTGCACACCACTGCCGCACTTCCCATCTCATTTTCGTCAAGAGGAGTGAGCACCTTGAAGCGCCGATTGCCTCTGTCTTTGCATGCTGCGGCCTATTCCACCAAGTGGACCGGAAAGCGGTGAGGACAGCAAGATGGTCTCAGGACTGATATGGCGCAAAGAGGCGGCATGAGAAGGCAAAGAAGAAATGACGAACCTTGAGCAGCGGCGTAAACAAGTAGAGACGGGATGTGAATTGTCGTCCAAATCTCCTCATTCTTCTCCACCCTCAGCTCTTCCTCCACCTCATCCTGACAAGTAGCTCCATAGCTCCCCCGTATTGTACCATCAAACGTGTTGGTAGGGTGGACGGGGCGCTTCGCCGCCAGACACCGCCCCCACAACACTTTACCGCAGGACTAGAAAGTTCAAAACAACTGCGCAGAAGGAACAGACGTCGTTGTCAAGCACTGTCGCCTTGCGGCTCCCGCCACTACACGGACGGACGGCGGGTCGTTTCCAAAGTGCAGCTCTCGATCCACCACCGCATACATTCGTCGTAAACGTCTGCAGCGACCACACGGACGGAGCACAGGTAGTTTTCCAAAGCCTCGTCCTCGCATGAGCGCCGCGCACCTTTGCCCAAAGAATTGTCAACAACGGCACGGATGAACAACGGGTCGTTTTCCAAACCTGCCTCTCGCCTCAACGCCGTGTACATTCGACTTGACATTGTCCAGCAGCCTTCCAGACGCACCACAGGCCCTTGTCAAAACGAATACCTCGCAGGAGCGCCGCGCACAGCCTTAAAAATTGCCGACAACTACGCGGATGTAACAGGGATAATGTTTCAAAATCCGTCTCTCGCCTTTATGTCACGCTCATTCGTCTCACAGATCTCTGGCTGACACGTGGACGGACAGCTGTCCGTTTTCAAAGCTTGGCTCTCGCCGTATCGTCGCGCACCTGTCCAAAAAGAAGGAAGCAACGACACGGATGGAAGACGAGTCGATTACGAAATCGCACCCTCACCTCGGATCCCCTTCATGTTTGATGATCCCAAAGATGCATAAGCTTCAATGCCCCCAACATCTTGTGGAGGGCGGCCCATGTTCCATGATCAATTACACCCTTTGCGGAAGAAGACCCTAAACAACTCATTGACGACAATTTATTAGAGAGCGGATATCTCTAGACAGTACCAAAAAGGGACAGTAGGGAAGCCCATCACGGAGACCATAAGGGAGACAGTCAGGGAGACCAGATGGGGAGATCATAGGGTAGACCATACGAGAGACCACAAGGGAGAGAGACCATGGTCATACGGGAGACCATACAGCAAGCACAATAAGGAAGATCAGCAGGAACACCACACGGGAGGCAGTATGGGAGACTGCACAGCTGGGAGACCGTATGGGAGCCCACACGGGAGACACGGTAAACCATACGGCGGACCATGCAGGAGACCATGCGGGAGAGCATGCGGGAGACCATACAAGAAACCAAACGGGCGACCACACGGGACACTGGTTCCGGATCTGGACGACCTCACACCTGACCACAGAAACAATAGCATGACCCTTACACAGACAAGCTGTGTAGTGAAAATCTGTCCCTCGCTGGAGCTCGCCTCACGCTTTCCAGTTCAATGCCCAGGAACCTCCAATAACTACACGGGTGGGGGGAGGATCATTCCTAATCATTCCTGGAAACATGTCCTCGCTTCGGCTCCGCGCACTCTTGTCCCAAAGCTGTTGCTTAGCTACGTGGATGGAGGGGCAGTTTTTTATTCTCTCTCTCTCTCTCTTTTTCTTTTTTTCTCACGTTAACTACGTGACGTAACGTTACGCTGTCGAATTTGAGTGTGCGATTTACAAGGATTTCGCACGCACACACAAGGCTACCATCATGCAGGTCCATGGGGGCCATGACCTTTTCACTGGGCGCTCCCCGTAGTAGAAATAAGGACTAGATTTCACTTATGAGGAGGGGGCTTAGAACAGAGGGGCATAGTGAAACATGCATGGAGCGTGCTGGGTTCACTCTGGTCCTCCTCCTCCTCCTCGTCCTCGTCCTCATCCTCCTCCAGCCGCCCAATCCAGGGGCCCGCGCCAGTACACAGACGGGACGTCTGCCAGAGGCGCTGGCCAGCTGCCGCCGTGCAATGCTCGGTTGGCCGGTTCTCATGTGCTTGCAACCCGATCAACCCCCCGCTGCTCTCAGTCCTCGGCGGCGCGCTCCACACCCTCGGCATCATGGACGCGCAGGTAGAGGCATCACAGCTGGCGCCATACGACGAGCCAGACTCCCTCCACCAATTCACTTCGGGGCGCAGTGAGCAGCAGGACGTCTCTGGTCGAAGCGGCTCACTGTGGACAGAGCTAGTTGCAGGCGAGGTCGCCCTCGCCACGAAGCCGTCCTCTCACGCGGCGTTTCGCCTTCGCCTTGGTCTTCGGGCTGCGGACAAAGCTTGTAGAACGAGCTGCAGTGCCAGGTGGACTCGCTCTCGCGGTGAATGGATGCTGTACTGTGTCGACTCGCTCACACGTTTCCTGGAGCTTCGCATGCTGGCGGCAGGGCCCTTTGTGGACCTGAGTCGTTCTCATGAGAAAAAAACAACGCATGTGATGCTCGTGTCGTTAGCTCCCACTGAGTTCGTCGATCAATACTTCTGACTTGTGTGAATTTCTGCTTGTCGCTGGGTCTGCGATGATTATGCATGTCCCGTCTACTTGGTTTCTGCCCGTCTCTTCTTAAGCAGAGAAATTGCATTGAAACCTGCACGTTTGTTTGCCAAGATCTTACATCGCTCGCTGCGTGCATACATGTCTGTCACATTACAAGGGGTGTGGCCTGTTACTGATGTAATCGTCTGCCTGTCATAGCCGTCTGCCACGTTTCTGTCATCGTCTGCCGTATACAATTATCATTTTAGTCGGCCGAGCGGGTTCCTGGAATCTCCAAGGGCCAGGCCGTTTGGGCACGTGGGACGGGATGCCCAGGGAGCGTGATTCCTGGGGAATCTCTTTGTCAGGCCGCTGGGGCATGTGATGCGGGCGGGCTGGGCACGGAATGGCACGGATTCATATTCAAGTTTCGCAGCAATAGCCGTCGCGCGGGAGAACACTGAGAACAACATCAAGACAGAACTTACGCCAATGTGACTCCACCATGCGCATATATGGCCAAATTGAGTGCATCTTGCAAAATAGGCCCCTTCAGTGGGGACATTCAAGCTCACCTGTCACTCTTATACGCAGTCGAATGTCCAACACTGCCAATTCCGATTGCATTCGTGCAGGCTTCTGCGGCGCATTCACGGCTTAGCGCTGCAACGAGTCACATCGTGTAGACAGCAGCACGCACTACCACCTGCGTGTGAGGAGCAGTCTGTGCATATCGAAGGAAGACTGCGAAATTCTTAATACAAAGTGGGCATCGAAGCGATGATCTCGTGATGAGCTCGTCCAGCCTCCGCTTGGGCATCCTCCCTGGCTGCCATGGCAGCATGCGCAGGTGGCCGAGCAGAAGTGGCTTCGGCATAGATGGCACAACGATCGTCATCTCTCTCGCTCCCTGTTCCTGCCTCCGCGCTGAACAAATTTGCTGGCCAAACGGGCCAAAGTCGTGCTAACATTTCCGGTAAGAGGCTCAGCACTTATAGTTCGCACGCGTGGCGGCCCGTGATGGGGGCCTCCAGACGAAAGTGCCCGGGACAATCCCTGGCAAAACCCTGGGAAACCCGGATCAGAGATGGTTTCACTCATGGGACCTCCCAGAGCGGTCCAGGAGCGCCCCACGGGAGTTCAAGAGAGCTCAATAGCGGCCCAGGGTCAATGGGATGACCCCACGACAGCCCCAAGATGGTCCAATACAAAAGGGCCCCCCAGAGGCCAAAATCACTGAATTTCCTTTGGTGTTTGCCACATTTTGGCCTCCTCGCCATTTCGAGTTTCTGACAACCCAAGACGGCGTAAGCGGCTCCCAAGACCAACCCAAGACAACCCAGGAGTCTCCCAGGAGTGGCCCAAGCCGGTCCAAGACGGTCCAGGAAGCCCCCCAAGAGGGCCCAAGAGGCTCCGAAGGAGGTCCCAGGAGAGGCCCAAGAGGCGAGATCCGAACTGACAGTTTGAGCCCTTCCCCGAAAGATTGCCGTCGAGACCGCCAGCAGGCCCCCGAGAGGCCCCCAAAGGCCCCCAAGACTCCCCCGAGATGCCCCCAGAAGCCCCAAAGAGGCCCCAAAGAGGCCCCTGGAGGCCCCAGGAGGTCCCGAGAGTGCCCTCTCTTGAGGCCCCAAGAAGCCTCCCAAAGAATTGCTCACGACGACCCAAGCACGATGGCATCTGTCATGTCGTCTTGTCCGAGTCTGGTGAAACTCTGCTGGAGCCATCGTCCATCCAGGGTCATTATCCATATTATCCCCTTCCCTCTTCTGCTCTATTCCCTCACCTCCGTCCCCCTTCTTATTTCCCCCCTCGTCCTTGCCTTTTGTCCTCCACACATCTAGATCCATCATTCGGGGTCGCGTTCGAGGTGAGCCACGGGGAATCAGTCCGAAACAAATCGAGAATAGCCTCGCATTCCATCGCATTCATTCATACGAAGGCGCGACCTACACACCAGCATATATCCATACCAGGGATGCGAACTGATACTGTCGCCGAGGCCCCAAAGAAGCCCCAAGAACACCCCAGAAGCCTCCTGGAGCCTGGAGACTCCCTAGAGACCCCCCAGAAGCTTCCAGAGCCTACGCAGGGGCTCAGCATTTCATAAGCGTCACTGTGTAATCCAAGAATATGTCCTTCTCGTGTTTAGGGCTTTGATCGTCGAGATTGCGTTGGGATCGTGTTCCGCTAAGTGTTGCCCTCAATCTCCCCAGCGTCTGCCATACTCCCCAACGCGAACTTTACGCCACTGGTCGGGGAAACTACCGCCACTCAACAATCCCTCACTGGTCACGAACTCACAAACAGATCACAACGGTGGTGCAATAGAAGCCAGCGGAGTGCGCGAGACTGCTGAAAATAATTGCTCGACGGATCACGCGAAGCAAGCTGGCTAGAAGCACACATTACATCGCCACTCAATGCTGCTGCAAGGCTCCTAGAAAAGTGAAACCACCGATGCAGAAATTTGCTCTCACTGCAAACCATCAAACGTGAGAGCCGGCTTGCCCATTGCAAAAACAATCCAAACATGCACCATGTGCCCTGGTTTACCGATCTGAGCAATCAGGCAACCTAGTGAAATTGTCAGTGGCACTTACAAATGTACAACTTCCATCTCAGCTCGGAAACCAACTGCAATGATACGCAGCTGTGCGACTGGAAGTGTCCAGACTGATCGAATAACGCACGGGTTTGTGCAGGCAATGGATGGCTTCTCTTGCACGAAGTCTGAAAACGAATGGCACAAGCACAATCAAGCTTTTCCAGATGCGCAAAGCAAATGCCATTCGGTCCCCATGCTCCCGAACAGTCTAGGATGCGGCACCATAGTCACTCACCAGCCGCATCTACAGCCTCCGGCGAACCAGCATGAGTACGTAACGCACGAAATCTGGAGAAGCTGCCGCACGACACATGAAACTCGCCCAAGCAAAACTGAAAGATAAATTGCATACGCTGCCGTCAGTATTGAAGTGCAGGCATGTGCGGTCACACTCAGTATTGCACGATTGATGAACCGTGGCCATGGCTGCGCAATTGCTGTTTTGCAGATTGCTACCTACTCATGGTTTCATTTCGTTGTGACGTTTCAGCTTCTTCCATGGATGCTGTGGAACACATGTGAGGAGATGTCATGCACGTTCTCCTGTAAGCCAAGCAAAGAAGGCATCGTTCTACAGAGATACGGCAAGCGGGGCAGAGGCCTCTGGCTCAGATAGGCAAGCCCTCTGGTGGTATGTGGGTATCGATCCAACGCAGGCCACGAGAGATTAGGCTCTCAGGCACCACGAGCATCACAGACCTCCACGCCCAGCAAACTTCCCCTGTTCACTCCAGAGTTGGCAACAAAGCCCACTGCTACCAAGGAGTGAAATTGAGGCCCTGAGTCTAAAAGCTTGGCCAGATGAATACAAGTTAGATCAAGAAGCTTGAAGTAGAGTCAGCGACGCTGTACACGAGTGTTTGACTCGCGACATTGGCAGCTCGGATCGATCGGGTCCTCTGGCAGCTCGGAGCGCTCGGGCCCTCCCCACAAATCTCCGCACCGCCAGGAGGGCCGACAGTTCGCTTTCGGATGCCTGCTCGCTACCCCGCTGTTGTAACCCGCCCCGACCGCGAGGCTCTCCCATTGCGCTCTCTCGCTTCCTCCCTCTCTCACTCGCGCTCTCTCTCTCTCGCTCTCTCTCGCTCTCTCTACCTATATGTAGATGTATATAAATACCTTTCTCCCTCTCTCTCTCTGCGTTTGCATGTGAAGTTTTGTTTATGTGGTGTCATATATTTTTTGTCTGCTTGTTTTCTCTCTCTCTCTCTCTCTCGCTCTCTCTCTCTCTCTTCCTCTCTCTCTCTCTATCGTTGTTCTCCAGCTCAATTTTGGAGGGGAGGGGGGGAGCGGACACAGCAACACGATGACAGACGACTCGGCGACGCAATGGTGAGGCCACTGAGCTACCACAAGTGCCGTGCGCATGAAATGAACTGGAGCGTCCAGCCGCATCGACAAGCTGTCCTGCGAGAGATGACCTGCATAAATGGCCGCTCGCTCTGCAGTGGCCCCGGACTCGGTTGGAGGAGGAAGCAGGGGGAACAGGCGGAGGGGGAGAATACCGATACGAAAACTCCCGGCAACGTATCATCTAGAATCGTGCCTTACCAGGCGGTGAGGACACATCACTCCACGATGCGAGGTGCGGGCAGCCCGAGGGTCCGACCGACCACCGATGTACTTGAGCCTCACACTGCGGCGACCAAGGATGTCGTCACTGCCATGCAGAAATCCAACTGTAAGCCAACTGTGCAGCAGACCTGGGCCGCGCCAGCGGCACAAACACATCAATGTCGTGGCATGACTTGGGCGAATAACCCACACCAGTGTGTTGAATGAAGCTGGGAAACAAACCAGACGAGCGGCCCGCGGTAGCCAACCTATCGGCGGCTAGAGCGCAAAGCGTGGTGCGATCAAGTGAGGCGGATGGGCAAGCCCAGGGCAAGACCTGAGGTCGGCCAATAGCGGCCCTGAAGCACGCCACGCGGCGCAGGCATGCGGCGGGCATCCCAACACCACCGAATATGAAGGGCGAGGGGAGCGGAGGGAGCGGGACAGAAACGAGAGGCCAGACACATCCGCCGTGAGGCGCGATCAGCACGCGAGACATGTCGAGGCACACCGACACGAACTGGAAACAGAGGCGGGGCGAAAAGGAGCGGAAGGCAGCAGCGGAGAAGAAAGGAGAAGGACTGACCTCCACGCCTGAGGGCGTAGTCACACCAAGTGCGAAACGTACGACTCTGGGGGGCTCCTGCGCGGGCTCGGCGTCCAGCCGGAAGGCACGAACATGGCGACACAGCGCAGCCGAGGGGAGGGAGGCGGGAGGGAGGGAGGAAGCGAAGGAGGCTGCCGCAATGCTCCTGAGCAGGAAGGCCTTCGACGGCCTCGGGATGTCAAGCCGGCCACGCGCAACAAATCGGCACCACGATTCCGAGGAAGGGCGAAGCGAGGAGGGAGGAAAGGGAGCACCGAGGAGGAAGGAGGCCTCACAGCACCTTTGACGACACCAGACTGCATGCTGAGAACGAGTCGCCCTGGGGTGGCCGCGGACAGCCTGCCGCAGCGTCTGCGGCAACATCTCCCGCACGTCCGCTGCATCGAAGTGGCCGTGGTCGGCGGTCAGGACGGCCCGGTATACAGCCGCAAGCCGCAAAACCGACAGCGCGAGCAGCTGGTCAGTGCAGGCCGCCTCCTCGTCCAATCCGCCAATCTGGCGTGTGAGTTTACAGGAAAGGGGTGACCGGGGCTAGGGGAACGAAGAGTGACATAAACATAAAAACTCGGAGGTCCGCGCGGATTTCTCGGATCCGCGCTGGACGCCCCTGGCGGCGCCTCCGGCGCCGCCCCTAGCGCGCTCCGCGCTCAAGGGATGGGGGTCCAGCGCGGATCCGAAAAATCCGCGCGGACCTCAGAGTTTTTATGTTTATGCCATTATTCGTTCTCCTAAGGGTGGCTCTGCCGGGGCAGGGGGAGGGGGGTGGAACGGGGGGAAGAGGGGGGGGGTCCGGTGGCGTGGGTTCCGATGGCGTGCGGGGGGGGAAAGGGGGGGGTCCGTGGCGTGTGAGTTCGAAGGAGCCTCAGCTACAGCCTCGAGGCTGAGCTTCATCCTCTGGGGGGGTCGCCGGGGTGGCTCTGCCGAGAAAGGAAGAGGGGGGGGGGGGGGCGCGTGTGCGCGGGGTAATGTTTGTCCGTGTACGCGAACAGGGAATCGGGGAAAGAGGGAGACAGAAGCGGAACGGGACAAAAGCGGAAAAAGGGTAACAACTGATGGGAAATACGATGGTGGCGGTGAAATGCGTGTCCGTTGTGTGGTGTGTCTGCATCTTTACCACGAGCAAGGGGGCCCTGCTGTCCGCGCGAAGCAGTTCGAAGGCAGATTTCAAAGCAAATTGCGCGGCGCGCTTGCCTCGGCAAGCAATTTGCCGCGACGCCAGGAGCTGCTCTGACGGCACTTCCCGCGTCGCAGTGCACTGGCCCCTCGGCGGGGCAACGGGGAGATTTGCAGTGGGCATGCACTAGTGGATGGGAGGGGAATTCTGCGCAACGCTCACGCAGGAAACATACAGATCCGGGGCGGGGTCAACGAAATCGAAATAATGAACATTCGGTTGGCGAAGGAGAGCAGGCAAGGGTTCTGCGGGGGAAACCATGGGAAATGTGCAGATCCTGCAAAGGGCCCAGGGAGAACACATAACAATACGATGAGAGGCCCTGGAGAGCAAAACTAATATGCTGTAAGGAAACGAGAACGCACGCACCAGCGTCCAGGTCCAGAGACAGGGCGCGGGAGGGGCGGGGTGCGAGCGGCGGCCCTCGGGCCCCCTGCCCCGCGCTTGCAAAGCGGGCTCGCTGGCCGCCGCAATGGCCCTGGGCCGCATGCGCAATGGATAAGGGACCTGGCGGGCCGCCGCGCGCGCTGCGGCACTGGCCGAGGCCGCGCGGGGGAAAGAACCAATGCGCGAGGGGGCGGGGCGCCGCGCGCGCGACGGCCTTGGCCGATTCGGCGCGTCGGAATAAAATGCGCGACGCGCCGAGGTAACCGTGGGCTCGGAAGCCTCCGCCCACCGCGCGCGGGGAATAACGCATTTGCGCGGAGTGTGGGGGGGGGGGCTGCTCAATTCTGCGCGACGAGAGACAGCGCGCGGCGGGCCGGGAACGCCGCGCGCGGGGCGGCCCCAGCGAATCGCGGAGGGAACGACGCCGCGCGCGAGGGGCCTGGGCCGCCGCCATGGCGGCCCTTGCCCATGCGAACAGGATGCGGCAACGCGCGCGGGCGGCCGGGGAAGCCACTCGCGCGGCGCCCTGGCCAACTCCGACGAAAGCAAACCAGGTAGCGAAGGGGCGAGGCCGACGCGCCCAATGCGCGGGGGGGGGTGTCGCCGCGGCGGCGGCCAGCGAACGCGCGGCAACGCTGGCCCGGTCTGCGCGGGGAACACAACGCGCGCAGTGGCAGGGCCGCGGCGCGCGACGACGCTGGCCATTTCTGAAGGAGAGCACGCCGCGCGCGCGGTGACTCCGCCGCCGCGCCCATAGCGGCCTTGCCCAATTCTGGGAGCTGAAACACCGCGCGCGATGGGCAGGGCCGCCGCGCTCGCGGCCCCCTGCTCATTTTGAATGCATGGAGGAACCATGCGGCAGAGAGGGGGGGGATGGGGAGGGGGGGGGGGGGGGGGGCGCGGCCGCCGCGCGCGCGACAGGACACCGCGAGCGCAGGAGCGCCGCCGCCGCTCGCAATGGGGCAGGGCGGGGGGGGAAGAGAAGAGGGGGCAAGGCGGCTGCTTGCGCGGACGCCCTGGCCCATTCTGAACGGGCCAGCGCCATGCGCGAGGGAGCGGACAAGGCCGCCGCGGGGCTGGCGGACCTGCTCCTTCCCGAATGGAACACCCGAGCGCGCGAACGGGCATAGCCGCCTCCCGCGCGACAGCCCCAGCCAATTCTGGGTTTCAATGCACGGCAGCGCGTAAGAAAGCTGCGCCGCCGCGCTCGCGGTGGCTCTTGCCAGTTCTGCACGGCAATACAATCCGATGCGCGCAGGGGCGGGGGCGCCGCTCGCGTGGCGGGCCTGGCCCGTGCTGCGTTGAAAAACATCGCGGGCGCGCGGCGGTCGCGCGCGCGGAGGCTCTGGTCGATGCGCGCGAAGAAAACGCAACGCGCGGCAAGGGGGCAGAGCTGCCGCGCGCGCGGCGCCCGCGGCCAATCCTGAATGAACAGCTACGTCCGCAGGGGCGCAGATATGCCGCGCGCGCGTCGGCCCCGGCCCAATCTGCTTGAAAAGAACGCCACGCGCGCGGGCGCAAGGCCACCGCGCGCGCAGCGACCCTGGCCACCTCGGTTTAGGAGAACACAGCGCCCGAGTCAACGGGCCCGCTGTACATGGGCACGGTCACAGGGGCGTCATGCCCGAACAGGCGCGGCGGCCGCGCGCGGCGGCCCTGGCGCGCCCTGCGCGGGGCAGCGCGCGCGGCGGCTCCGGCCCTCTTTACGCGAACAAGCTGGCACCAAGGGGCGGGGCCGCAGCGCGCGAGGGGGCAGGGCGCGGCTCGGCGCGGGGGGCGTCCTGCAAGTGAGCAGCGCCATGCGCGAGGGGGCAGGAACGCGGCGCGCGGCGACAGCTGCAGCATCATATCACGTTGAACACTAACAGCACACACGCCTGCGCGAAGCCGCGGGACCGCCGGGCGCGCGGCGCCCCCTCGGCCATCTTGAATAAGAAAATTCCGCGCGTGCGTGGCCACGCGCGAGGGCCCCCTCGCCATTCGGACCGCGAAGAAAAACTGCGCGCGACAGCGGAAGCTACTGCGCCCGCGGCGGCCATTGGGCGAAGCGCGGGGGTCCCTGCTGCGCGCGGCGGCCCTGGTCACATATGAACTGACGAGCGCTCTGGGGGGGGGACAGGGCCGCTGCGCGCGCGGCGGCCTTGACCGACTCTGGATATGCAATGCCGCGCGCGGGGGGGAGGGGCGGCGAGGGCCGCCGCGCGCGCGAGGCAACCTTGGCCTGGCCCCACTGGAGAGCCGCGGGGCGCGGGGCAGGACCACCGCGCGCAGTGCCGCCCTGGCCCAGGCTCCGCCCGAAGAAAGAATCGCGCGCGGGGGCAGGGCCACCGCTCGCGCGGCTACCTTGGCCCATTCTGCATTGAATCGCAGAGCGCGCGACGGGGGGCAGGGCGGCCGCGCGCCCCCGCGGCGGCCCCGGCGCCACTCAGCGCGGCGCGCGAGAGGGGGCACCGCCGCGCCTCGCATCGGCCCAGTCCCAATCTACTGGAAGGGCGCCGCGCGCGAGGCGCAGAACCGGCGCGCGCGCGGCCGCTCAGGCCCATCCTGCGTCGGAAGACGCTGAGCGGGAGTGGCCCCATAGGGAGCTCCACCTAAGGCCCCAGCGGCACCGTTCCCATGCGCCCCCGCCGCCCATGTCGGCACGCCCCCCACGCGCTTCGTGGCCCCATAGGGAGTGCCACCGAAGACGATATCTACAATTGCGGCACTCACAGCTGCGAATGGCCGGGCCCTTCGCCAAGCGATTTTTTCCAGCGAGCGGCAACGGCCTGACCCAACGAGCCCCCAGAAGTGCCCCCGCAAACGTCGCCGCTGATCTCCGAGGGAGCCACCAGCGCCCGCGCGCGAAGCCGTCCAGCGGCGCCCCAAAACGCCCCCCCACCCCCCCCAGGCCCTGCACGCAGCCCGTCGCGGCGGTCGCCCGACGCCGCAAAGTCGGGGCCCGTGCGGCGGTCGCGCCCCGCCCGAGAGATCTCCGACAGGGAAGGCGCTCCACCCTGCAGGCCCCCCTCGCGGCATGAATCTCGCCGTCGAGCTCATCGCCGAGGCGGGCACCTCGCTCTGCGCGACCCCTCCTGCGACGGGCGACCCATTCGACGCGCGAGCCGAAGGGCGCGCACCCCGCGCAGCAGAGCATCTCGAGGCAGGCGCACCACCCTGTGAGGCCCCTTCCAGACACGCCACCCACCGCGGACACCGTCCACCAGGATGGCACCCTGCACTCCAGCCCCCCCCGCAGCTTGCGCGCCCAGACTGCAGTGACCCACCGGAGGTGGCCACCCAATGTGCAGCCTTCCACCCACTGTGGGCACCTCATCGTACTATGACCCCGGGCACCTCGGGCATCATCCCGGCTCGGATGGACCTGGGCGGGGTAATGCGCGGTCAGCCGACCCCCCCCCCGCACCTCGGCACTCCTCCCGGCCGACGGTTCAGAGAGTGTTGCGAGCGAGCGGTCTGGGGCAATGCGCGGTCTGGCGGCCCCCCCCCCGCACCTCGGGCACCCTCCCGGCTCGGATGGACCTGGGGTGATGCGCGGTCTGCCGCCCCCCCCCCGCACCTCGGGCATCTTCCCGGCTCGGATGGACCTGGGGCTTAATGCGCGGTCTGCCGGCCCCCGGGATCAGACCTGGAGCAATGCACGGTCTGCCGACCCCCCGCACCTCGACCATCCTCCCGGCTCGGACAGAGCTCGGGCAGCGCGCGGTCTGCCAAGCACCCCGGAGCCTCGGCCATTCTGCCATCTCGGACAATGGGGGCAGCGCCATCTGCGCCCCCCCCGCCCCCCCCACCCCCCAGCCCCAATGCATTGCCCGCCGCGGCCGCGGCGAATGCGGGCCCGAGTCGGTAAGCAACGTGGCGCGCGCTGATGGCCCCAAGAGCGACCAGCGCAAGATCGCGCCTTCTCGATCACGGACAAACAAGGACACTGGCGGGCGCGGCGACGCTGCCTCCGCGTCGCACATATCGCTATCCCGAGCAGGTCTGCCCCGAACGCAAGCGCGGGCGGCGAGCCGTTGAGTTGGGAATGGAAGCGGGGCGCGCAATGGGCCCGCTCTGGGCTCTAGGTTGATGGCGGCACGCGCGCGCCACCGGCCCCGCCGAATGCGGCTTCGCACGGCTGAGAGCGCGCGCGCGCCCAATAGCTCCCTGCGCGAACGCGCGCCTGCGAGCTGCAATCCGTAGACATGGCTCGGTCGACGCCGAGACGCGGGCCCCCGCCGACTGCGGGCCCGAAAAACTCGCTCGCGCCCCGCGCGAGACAGGTGCGCAGCGCACCGCGCAGCTCCCGCGAGCGCGACGCAGAACTAACTGCCGAATGGCAAGTTTCATTTCGAAACCCAACGGCCGACAACCTAGTGTTTCTTTCATTCTGATGGCATAAACGTGGAATGCGACATCGCGACGCACATGAGACTTCCCCATTACCCGTCTGCCCGCGCCACGCAAGAACGAACGGCGCCGAGCGGCCATGCTGGATGCGAGAATTGAATTGTGAAAACCAAATGTTTCACCCGTATTCGCATGGTCCCAACGTAGCAGGATGCAGCGTGATACAACGCGCTGCTTCTATTGCACGCGCACGCTGGCGTGCGCACGGCGGAGGAACCGATGCAGCATGGCCACCCGTGTTCACCTAGCGCCTGACTCGCATTCCGAAGAGGCCCCAACGTGGAATGATGCATTGCGATACAATACACGTTCCTCAATGCTCGCGCGCAATGCAAAAGTTGACGCCGAATAGCCATCTTAACTTCGAAAACTCAATGGCAATAACCTAACGTTTCACTCATTTTCTGGGGGGCTCAACGTGGAATAATGCAATGTGGCACAATGCGCTTCCCTCCTTGCTCGCGCGCGCGCGGGCGCGCGCGCTGGCGCCGGCGCGAGCGCGACGCAAAAACCGAAGCCACATCGCCATCATATATTCGAACACTGAATAGTGGTATCAAGCTGTTCCACATGTATGCTGCAGGCCCAGGCGCGCATTCATGCATTGCGGCACAATGCGCGCCCCTCGTTGCACGCGCGCAACGCATCAACCTGCGCTGAATAGCCATCTTAATTCAGAAACGCTGAATTGCGAAAACCCATAGCTTCACTCGTATCCTGGGGCCCCAACGGGAAAACAATAAATTTTGGCGCAATGACCTGACCTCGTTGCTCGCGCGCGCGCGCGCCCGCGCGCAGTGCAAAAACCTACTAGGGCAACCAGTGCAGAATGGCCATCTTACTTTCCAGAACTGAATGGGGGAAACCCAATCGTTTCACTCGCATCCTGGAGGCCGAAAACGTGGTATCATGCATTGCGGCCCACTCTGCGTTCCTCGTTGCGCGCGCGCGTGCGCAATGCAACTGTCCCATGCGTGACCGCATTCTAAATTTAGGAGGAAAAAACTGACGGGTGAAAACACATTCTATCACGCGCAGTCTGGGGGACTCATCGTGAAATGATGCCTTGCGCCACGATGCAGCTTCCCGGTTGATCGCGCGCGCGCGCGCGCCCGTGAACAAGGCAAAAGCTCACGCCGAATAGCAAACTTAACTTCGACAGCTGGACAGTGGAAACCAATCGTTTCACTCGTATTCTGGAAGCCTCAACGTGGAATAATGCAGCGCGCCACAATGTGTTTCCCTCGTTGCCCGCGCGCGCGTGCGAGCGCGCAGTGCAAGTGCGCTTGCAGCATGGCCATGTATTCGTATTCTGGAGGCCTCAATGTCGAATAATGCAATGCGGTGCAATGCATTTTCCTTGTTGCTCTTGCGCGCGCGCACGGGCGCGCGCAATGCAAAAACCAATAGGGCAACTGATGCAGAATCGCCATCTTAATGTCAAAACCTGAATGGTGAAAACCGAGTATTTCTCTCGTATTCTGGGGGCCTCAACGTGGAATAATGCATTGTGGCGCGCTGTGCAGTCCTCGTTGCTCGCGCGCGCGTTCGCGCGCCCGCGCGTGTATATGGAAATGCTTTTACAAAATAGCCATCTTAATCTCGAAAACTCAATGGCGAAAACCAGTAGTTTCACTCGTAGCCTGGAAGCCTCAACGTGACATGATGCATTGTGGCACATTGCGCGTTACTCGTTGCTCGCGCGCGCGCGCGCCCGCGCGTGCGCGATGCAAAAACGCATGCGTAATAGCCATCTTAACTTAATCTCGAAAACTCAAAAGTGAAAAACAAATCGTTGCACTTGTATTCTGGGGGGCCCGACGTGGATATATGTATGCATTGTGGAACAATGAACTTTCCGGCGCCACAGCATGGGCCGCGCGTTGGCGAACGCTTCTAGGGCGCCAAGCCCCGCGGCCGCCAAAGAGTTGGTCGCGGCAGCCCAAGGGTCGGGCCCCTCCTCGGCCACGCTTGGGCCTAATGCAGCGGGGCGTGACATCGCGCGCGACCGCATTCCAGATAATGAATGCACAGGGCCCGCAAACGCAACGTGAATAACCTCCGCTCCAATGGGGGCCCGGGGGAGGCAAACGCAATTCATGTTAGCCCCTGGGAAACAATGAGACGCTGCGAGCTTACATGGGTTCCCAGGCTCCGCGTGGAAACAGCGACGGGCCAGTGGAACGACTGGGCGAGAATGCCGAGTGAAGCTGGGACCCACAAGAAACATTTGTAAACGCGATGAACCAGCTGGTGTCCTATAGGCACCGAAACGGGTCTAAAGGCAGGCGAGGGATTCAATGAGAAGCCCGAGGGCACCATCAGGCACCAATTGCATACACTGACAAGGGGCCCAATGTTGAAACTACACATGCGGCGCACTCACAGTTCAACGCGTTCGAACATGATGACCCTGGACGCACAGGGCCCACTGAGACTAGCGAAGCCGTTTCCCCGCCGCCCCAAGATGCGATGCACTGCGCGACTGCTAGGCGCGCTGGGTTATGCTCTGCAAGAGCGTTTTGCATTCTCGATCGCCCGTCGAGCCCGCGCAACCGAATCCAGATGCGATCGACGACTGGCCTTTTCTTTCAAACAAAAGGTACAGCACAAACGCTTTAAACAAACGCTGCAACAATCGGATTCCCAATGTGCTGCATTTTTCCGTTTGAAAAAAAGGGTATAAATACGCTGCAACTGTCAGATTCTGCGCGCGCTGCTCTGGCGAGACACCAGGCGAATGCCCCGCCGCAAGATCCGCGACCGCCCCAGACCCACAGGTGCTCACAAGGTGCGTGCGTGTGTTTGTGCGGTGCGCGTGGCGTGTGCATGTGTGCGTTGCCAGCGTGTGCGTTTGCATGTACCTTCGAAGGTGGCGCGCATGTGTGAGTGTGGTGTGTGTGTGTGTGTCTGTGGGTGTGTGTGTGTGTGTGTGTGCGGTGCGTGTGCGTGTGCGTGTGCGCGCGCGCGTGCGCGTGCGCGCGCAATGTCTGCGTGCGCGCGCGCGTCTGTCGGCGAAGTGTCGCCGCCCAGTCTGGGGGCGGCCCGGATCAGCGGCACCGGCCGAAGGCAACTACAATAAAAGGAAAGCTCGCATGCGAAGGTGCAGTTCGCCCTGGGGCGGCTATCGCCATCTGTGGGAGAATCCCAGACGCGACGGCAAACGCAATAATTTTTCATAGAATCGCCGCCGTCGAGACATCCGGATACGCAAGCATCTCTTTGTTGGAATCTACGCTGCGTCACCCATCCATTCCACCACCCGCGGAGGATCGCTGCTGCCAGCCGGGCGGCACGAGGCGTTACAGCCGATTCATGGCATGAAGACTTCGCTCAGCGAGCGCCCGTGGGAACAGTCGGATATCCCATCTCTCAATCTTGCGCCGTAGACGAAATGAACCTCCGAGAGAAACAAACCAACCAATGCGTCGTCAATGGCCCTTTGGTAATGCCTCCGGACGGCGGCCCACATTGAGCGCGTCAAAAGAAGGGCCTGCGGCCGAACGAGCTCGGTGACTAAACGGCTGTGAACCACTCCGCGCGCAGTGCACTGCAACTCCGCTGCTGCGAGGTTGTGGAAGAACGACCCAGCGAACCACGCGGGCCATCTTGAAAACCTATCATACCGAGAACCACGTGAACTCACGTGCTTGAGATGCGCAGGCCTGCGGATGATGTGTCGCCCACCCTTGCCCGTGGCCTCGAAGTGCAAGACGCGCATCTTCGCAGCCACCGCCCACCACCGCAGGCATGGACATTCGGGCGGCGTGCCGTAGCCGCGGCGGGGCAGGTGCAGGTCACGCAAGGTTCACCAAGTACCAGGGCCCCGGAGCATGGGACGTAGAGCGCACTCATCAACTTGTTACGACTGCTCTGGAACCTCCTCCAACTGAACAACGAAGTACAAGGCTGACAAAACGTACGTAGAGTAGGCCACCGTGGCGCGGTGCAGCCCCAAAAGCACTCGCCCCCAATTCGCCGCGAGGGTGGCAGCTTTCCAGAGGGGCCCTTCCCGGGCGGACGGGCGCCCCTCTCTCTGGGCCCAGGTAGAGTCCGAGGTACTTGGCCGAACCAATGATCCGAATGCCCGCCCAGCCAAGGCAACAGCGAGCAATCTCGCGCCGAAGAACTTCCACGTCCGCGCAGAACAAAGGGATGAGCGCTGTCTAGGAGATGTTGACGTGAGGCCGTGCGACCGTAGCAAGCTCCAGAAAGAGCTCCTGCAGCTCTGGAAGCGCACTCATCAACTCGGAGACCATCACGCCCAGGTCGTCCGCGCATGCCCGGCAGAGCGCCCGCGGCTGTCGACGGCAGAGACGTCGCAAGAGCACATCCAGCACCACGGCGAAGGAACTCTGGGCAAATGCCAAAATTCATGTTGAAATCACGATGTCCTCCGCCTCCGACGACCAGCTCGCATCGGCCCTCCCCGTCATGCGAACGAAGAAAACAGATCGCGCCGGATGGGGGACCCAGGCCTGCAAGAACGTCGAACATGTCGCTGAGGGATACGGGCGGGGAAACCGCTTTGATATCGAACAGGGAAGTCCCACCTGATTATTGCCCCACGGCTGTGCGCAACATCGCCTCCTCCAAATCTAACGCGCTGGCAAGGGAAAACCGCTCTGACAAGAAGCCGCGCTGGCCCTCCGAAGCCCACTCCGTGAAGATGGGCCCCAGCCTCAAGCGCAAGGCATTCGCAAAGGCCTCTGTCTATCAATCTGTTCCCAAGCAGCGCTTGAACTTGGCATATATGTTTTCTAAAGAACTGGGCTCCGCTGCCGGGGTCCGCATTCAGGTCGCCGTCGCCGCCCCGTCACCGACTCGTCGCCGCCCGTCGTCTGGGCCCCGCTGCCGGGTCCGCCGCTTCGTGGTCGCCGTCACTGCCCCGTCGCCGCCTCGTCGCCGCCGCCCGGTTGCAACCCTCCACCCCCTCCCTCCCGTTGCAATCGAATCGTTGCAATTCAATCCGTTGCAACCGATTGAAAAGCCCGTTTGCTACTCCGTTTGCGACCGCGTTCCCGCCCGTCGCCGCCGCCACGTTGCATCCCTCCGTTGCATTGGAATCGCATTGCGTTGATATAGCAGTGCATTGTATTGCAATCGCATAGCATTGCAATTGCATTTCGTTGTTATCGTATTGTAAAATCTTGCATTGCGTTGCATTGCATAGCATTGCGCTGCAATCGCACTGCTTTGCATTGCTCTGCGTTGGTTAGCATTGCCCTGCGTTGCTTCGCATCGCACAACATTGCGGTGCGTTGCGTTGCGCTGATTCACTTTGCTTGGCATGGCCGTGCATCACATTGGTTTGCGTTGCATTCGTTTGCATTACGTTGCATTGCTTTGCATTCATGTGCATTGCGTTGCCATGTATTGGGCGTTGTATTACTTTGCGTAGAATAACTTCGCGTCGCTTCGCATCGATTTGCATTCCTTTGTTTTGGTTTCCAATAGTGTTGCGCTGCGCTGCGTTGCTTTGCCTTTTGCGTTGCTTTGCTTTGCGTTGACTTGCGACGTTTTGCACCACATTGATTGCGTCGCATGGGTTGCGCCGAAAGTATTGCACCACATTGATTGCACCACCTAGATTGCGCTGCGTAGATGGCAGGCAACCGCAGCTTGGGGTCGACGGTGGCTAGCATGTGTATATATATATACACATGCATATATAAGGGATCCCCCCTTCCCCGCTCCCATTTTTTGTTCCCTCTCCATCTCTCTCTCTCTCTCTCTCTCACTCTCTCTCTCTCTCTAAGCAGAAGTCGCCACCGCACTTGCCGTGCCGGGGGTGCTTCGAGCCTTTAGAACTCTTCAGCTCGTTACGAAATCCACCACACACATACAGTTTCGGGAATCGGATGCCCAAGCTGCTTGCTCTGCAACGGCAGCGCTAGCAAGCCACAGAGCGCTACGCTCCACCAACCCCCGCAGTCGCTGCACGATGCCCCCCCCCCCCCCCCAGTTTCCCCAATACTGCGCCCGGACGTTCCTAGACCGCCCCAGCCCCCCGCAAACGCCCGCAAGAGACTCAGCGGGGGCCACCGCAGGCCACTGGAAAACAATGAATGGAAATTGTTACCCTGCCGCCCTGGAGCTCGATCGAAATTGTTCCAATTGGCACCCCGTTTGCCTCTGGGCTGCCGGGCTGCCCCCGAGACGCCCCGGCGGTCCAGCGGGCCATCCACCTAGCCCCCGCAACGCCCCCAAGACCGCTCAGCGCCGCCATTCAAGACAACGCGAAGACAGCCAGGTACCAGTACAAGACCAGTCCAAGGCTGAGTCCAACACGGCTCCTAGACCCCTCCAAAGATGGCCACGATAGAACTCAAGACGGGCCCAGGGCCCTGCGCTTGGCCCCAAGCCTTCCGCAGACGGCCCCCAAGAAGCCCCCTAGAGGCCCCCAGCAGGCCGCAATACATGCCCCAGGAGGCCTCAAAAGGCTCGGAACTACAATGCAAAGTAACCTGTCCTCTCCACATGTCCAACCAATGCAAATTAAGGTACAGGGCTTGACCATTGAGGTACTAAGCTGAGAACCCTGCTCGCTTGATAACGTCGGCGACGCATCGCAGCGTCCAACAAATCGCCCCTCGATGGCAAGCAAGACGAGAGGTAAGAGAGGAGCTATAGGATCGGGAGATGGATGATAGAAGGACGTGCCTTTGTCCGTTGCAATGAACCGCGAATAGAGGCACACAAGGCGGTGGACCTAGCATATAAGACTGCGCAGTCTTGGGCCAAGGCAGCGTCGGAATCAGCGCTCGCCACGCAACTCCTCGTTGTCGGGAGGGGGGGGGGGGGGGGGGGGCGAACGCTAGATCCCAGTCCAAATAACAGTCAAGTAAAGAAGGAAGGTCGGGAGGTTGTTCTTTTCAGCGCCCCTAACAGCACGCAGTGCCAAGACACACAAAGGGCAGCGCAGAGCATTCGGGCCGGTCATGGCGCATTGCCGCGACCAGCCGCAGACGGTTCTGGGCAGTCACGGGCAAGTTCACATGACAACGCACAGACAACTAAGGGGGGCGCCCAGCCAGTGCGCCGGACGTCGAAGCGTGCAGCGCGCGAGGGGATATGACCAAGCGGTCAGATCCCGTCTAAAAACAAGAAAACATCGTGCCCGTGTCCAGGCGAAGAGAACCACGTTGTAGGCATGCGTGCCCGTGTCTGGGCAAAGACAACTACTTGTCTGAGTTTGAGTAGTCGTCCTCATTGGTATCCGCTGGCCCTGAATAGGGCGCCCCTATGTTGGTGCTGTGTGCTTCTTGCCTCGACAGGGCATGGACTCCTGCACCTTGTACTTGAAGAACCGATTGCCTTCCGCCACTTGCAGCAGCAACGCGCGATCGATGCACCCCGTGGCATGGTCGTAAGAGGTCATCTCTCGTGTAGTACACCATTGCCCGCTATGAACTATACCTCGGTCCATTATTTGTCATATCCAGCTGATGTGTCCCGGCAGGGCACATTCGGCCGGCTTCAAGTCCTTACTCGACAAGGATTTAAGGACCGAGTCAGAGTCTATAGTAAGGATGGCCTTAATGCTGAGACCACTGAACTCAATGATGTTGAAGTTGGGCGGTCGTTAGGGGCCCAGCTGTGAGCTCACGTAGCGTAACTATGGTAGGGTAGCAGCCCTCAAGATTATGATCGGCCACCAGCGTTTCAGCCGAGTGGCTGGAACGCACCTGCAAGCGATGCGACTTGCAGCGTGCATCAATCAGATTTACTACTGCCTTGCCATTGGGCGCGTGTCCGCGCTGTAGAAGGTTGGGCCCTCGGATGCCATATCCATTCACTTCGTCATCTTCGCCCCCGCAAAGGCGACGATATCCTGAGTCACTGTCGCGGTCCACTTCTCCTGCCGGATTCACGAGTTGATATATTACTTCTGTTGGACCTGAAGTTTGCGCGTGACAGCGTTGAGCCTGCGTGCGTGGGGGTCTGTGGGTTCCCGCGCACGTTGCAACGATGCCACGCGTGCCATTAACCGCGCTTGAGTAATTAAGGCATGCGCCAAGGGGCCACGCAAACTGATGTCGAAAACAGTCTGCGTTGCCTTTTCTTCCGCCGCAGCGCCCGTGAGTTTGGGATGTTGAATTTGGCGAAGCTGTTTGATGTGTTCACCCTCATCTAGCTGGGCGCGGCCGCCCTCGTACTCAACGCATCGCGCAGCGCAATTTGTGCAACATTGTTTGTTCAGTTTGCATGCGCCGAACGTGCATTCTACACATTTGACGCACTTGTCAATAGTGTCCTCCGATCCTGCCCCGCTTATGTCATCAGCGTGATTGGCTGTCAGGAGGAGTGGACTCGTCTCGAATGCTTCATCATATGGCGTAGGCATTAGCCCGAATCTTCGCGCGGTGGTCCTGAGCTTCAGTGAGAATGCCCAGGGGGCGCCTTTGCTGCCTGTGCCTGTTTAACGCACTGCCGACAGTGCTTTGACTCGTCATAGGACGAGAAACCGGGCAATGCGCGCAGCACCGAGGCTGAACCGGGTGGAGGAGCAAATCAAACCACGCGCTCTTTTTCTCCAGTGGCGTCTGCCAATTCACGGGAGGTCAGACCCATCAAGAAAGCTTTATCGATGTCCATGGACGCTGTGATCCACTGTTTCTTGCGCGCGGCCGCGCCGGCGAGCAATCTCTGGCTTGCTCGACAAGCTGGGCCTGGGAAGGTTTCTACGTCGAATGCCTTGACGCCCACGCAGCCGCGAAGAATGAGGCGCAGACGCATTGCGCGTTCCAATTCGCCTCTGTCGCTTTCGTCCTTCTTGACAAACTTCCAGTTGCACGCGTATCTAGAGGTCATGATATTGGCGGTATTCGTGATGTCTTGCATCTTGAAGCATTTGTTATCGTGACATAGTTGGAGCTCAATGTACAAAACCCTAGGTATCTTAGTCGGGCTGGCCTGCATTTCTGCCGTCGTCAGGAAGTCGTCCTCTTTGACGACCGCAGTTCCTTTTGCCGCGGCTGAGACGTATACGCGCAATGGTTTCTTGGTCGCTGCGTAGTGACTCGTATTGCTTGTTGCCCTAATAGAACAGCCTTTGCTGTGTCAGCAGTAAAGCATAACTCAACATACTGACCGCGGTCGCTCGAGTCGAGATCGTAAGTCTCGTCGCGTTCGGTGGTCCAAGGTACCAGACAGGTTTCGTCGGTGTCATGGTTCCGAGCATAACCATTTTTGTCCGCAAGTGTCCTTGCTCTTCACTGGCCACAGCCACGGGTGGGCGGTTGTCGGCAACCATCTCGGTGGGCACAGAGCGCAGGGATTCCCATCGGGGGGTCTCGAGCAGCTCCTTTTCCCTTTGAAGCTCCACGTACCACGCGTCCACGATGTGCGTTTCCAGATCCGTTCCCGATTATTCAAAGACAGTCGGTGGCCTGCCGTCGCGGGCGGCTGGAGCTGGAAGTCCGCCCTCCTCTTAGGCGTGGCCACCTGACTGGCGCGCCCGCCAGGCCCTCAATCTTCGAGCGATCCCCATCAAAGCCTGCCACACATTTTGATGACTTTCAACGCTGAATGACTCGCGCATGTGCGGTGCCAGTGATGTCGGAAAAATTAAGAGCGGTACCTTCTGATTCGCAGTAGTGAAACAACAGTGTAACGTCGCTGTCGTAATGCACGCACAGCCATCAGCGCAGGGTGCTGCCAGTAGCCCGTGGATGCTTCTAGCCAAATGCACAGTTACCGCGGTTTCTGTCCTAAAGTAGTTCCCGATGAGGAGCTGCAAGGCTACGTGTACTTTGGGCGAGCGCCGACTCGCTTCAGTCATCCGCACATTCCCTTGCGCGGTCGGCAGATAACCAATGGCAAACCCGCGATGGAGGCCAACGCTGTTCGCATGGCCGTTGCATCCGGGCCGACCTCGCGGACCATTACTTCATAGTATAATGCGCGTTGCATGTCTGGGCAATGCGCCGAGACTTCCCGTCCGCCGACCTGCACCACTGCCTGGCCACGGTCAGGGCAATTGCGGGCGATGGGGCATGGTCCGTTCCATCCGCCGCAGTCGTCCTTGCCAGCGGTCAGATGGTGGTAGTCCGCGAGATCCCCTGGCTGATAAGTTGTGGTGTCCCGCTGCTGTCGTCTTCGCGCGTGGGGATCTACTGGTTTTGGCTACTGCAGTGGCTTGTGTAATGGCCGCAACGTTTATCCCTCCGATTCTTTGTTCCTGGTTATGATCGGACTTTTCCGCCCTCGGTTGCTGGTCCAGTACCAGTAGGTCTGCGAGGCCGGCCGGCTGTCGTCCATATGGTGCTTGGCATGGAGATACCCCGTTGTAGAACGTAAAAGCACTGCAGACAAATAGGCGCTCGTGCAACAAAGGGGTAAACAACCAATGGAATGTTGTGCCGTTCTAGGTCTTCCATAACATGTAAAGTGTGCCTCAGTATGCCGTTGCGAGCTTCGCTGGCGGTGGCATGCTGGCCTCGGGCACGAATGCGAAGTTCTGCGCATTTCGCCTTCAGGACGGATTTAGCACTAGCATTGTTCAGAGCACCTTCACCGGAGTGCAGCGCTGCTGCATCCAGCAATAATGTTCGGCGTTTAAGATCGCATGCGTCGTCCTGTCGGCCATCTCTTGGCCTGCAGCCCAACGATTGCATCGGTCGATGATGTGAAACACAGCCTGCTGCTTGTAGAACATCAAATCACTCTCGACTTCCTCGTTGTATTTGCCAGGGAGACATATTGAAGGTGTCGCAGTATTGCCTGGCTTCTCCCACGCTCTGCACTCGCGTCATGAATCCACTGCGCCTTCTATCCGGTCCTGCGTAATCGCACAACATCAATTCCTGCGCGCGACAGAATCGCACGCATCTTTGGTTCAGAAGCGCGATGCCAGCGTAAGTGGAGCTTTCGCTGCTCTTGCAGCACGGTGGTCTGATCGTAACCCCGTTAGTTTTGCAAGCTTATCCGAACGTCGAATTTTGGCGAATGAGGTAACCTTGCACGCAGCCATACTTCTGCTGGAGGCGGGGGAGGAGGCGGCGCGACGCCGCTTTCCTCTCGTCCGCGTCGTCCTGCGACGCGCGGGGGGTCAGAAGAGCTGCCAGCCCCAGAGCAACTGCGCGAGCCTCTTGTCATGTCGTAGCTGCCGGCACCCGCAGTCGGGCCTTGGGGATCGCTACGTGAAGGAAGAGGTGCACGTGGCCGTGCTTCTCCCCAGGGTCTCTGCCGACTTGGCGGTAGCCCTGCTGGTGCAAGTACCTCATCAAAGAGGTCGTCTGGTGCCGCTGCTGGCGCAACAGCGGCATGTGCAGATGCCTCTTCCGCCGGCGCTGGCGCGGCCGATGGAGCTTGTCCGCGGTTATCTGGCAGTTGCCACGGTTGGGCAAACCTACGCTTGCTTGGCGTCAGCAGGTGGCCTCGCATGTCTTTGCCATCGTCCTTTTTGCGATTTGGGCATATCCAGTGATGGGGTTCCTTGTCGCACCACCAGATTGACGCGAGTTTCGATTGTGACTTGGTGAGCTCATTTGAACGTTGCCGACGCAAGCTGGACAACCAAGTCCTCCCGATGGGGGTCGTTTGATGGATCCGTTCTCTTCCCGTGGCATCGTGGGATCATCGAGATCGAATCCAGCGCTGTTGACAACAAAAGTGTTTGAATAATGTCTGCTGGCAAAAGGGTTGTTGCCTCGTGCATGGAGTGTCTTTGCAATCTGTGCTGAATCTACGCTCAGCGATTGCAGCTTCGGAGTGTGCTGGGCCGCCTGTGCCCGTTCTCGGTTGCACTCTTGGGCGTGTTCACGGTTGCCAGAACATCTTTTGCGTTCGAAGGTTTGAGAATAGCACGATGATGCCCGGGTGCCCAGGTGCCTTATAGCCCCATAACCTTATAGCCATGTAGGCCTATAGCCCTATAGCCCGATCGCCCTATATTCCTATAGCCTTATACCCCTATAATATTATAACCCTGTAGCCTTATAGCCTAATAGCCCTATAGACTACAAACCTATAGCTCAATCGCCCTATAGCCTCATAACCTTATAGCCCAAGAGACCGATAGCCTATAGACCTATAGCCCAATAATCATAAAGCCCTGTAGCCCTATGGCCAAATCGCCCTATATATATATATATATATATATATATATATATAGCCCAAGTGCCTTATAGTCCTATAGCCCCATAGCCCTATAGCCCGATGGCCCTGCATCCCCATGGCCATGTAGCCTCATAGCCCAATCGCCCTATCGCCCTACAGACACGTAGCCCTATAGCCCCATGTCGTCCTATAGCTCTGTATGCCTATAGCCCTATAGACCTATGGCCCTATGGTCCCATAGCCCTATGGCCCCACAGCCCGATAGCCCTAAACAATGTATGAGTGGGTTTTGTTCCGGTATATTTTGTTTTCAAAGCGTTCGAGAATAGCAGGCTGAGCGGTCATAATTTCTGTAAGTTTCTTGACGAGAGTGCCATATGAATCGCGTAGCCCTGTCGAGCACTGGTCCATTACCTGCGTGCAATTGGCATTGCGTTCGACTTGTGTCGTCCAGGGAGCAATCTCGTTTACCCAGGTGCCATCTGGCTGCCCCCTAAAGAACACGCGTTGGGGATCGTCTTGCATGGGGGCTACCTTCCCACAGAAGATGCCGTGGTGAAGGTCCTCCCTGTGGTGTTTGTACCATGGGAACCAAAGTACGAAGGCAAACCAGCGGTTCTGCAGTTGGGTTATAGCATGACTACTGCGACAAGGCGCGTGGACAGATTATGCTCCACAGCCTGCTGTACTCGTGGATTTCGCAGATCAACATCGGTGCGAATGTCGAATTTACCTCCAGAAACGAGCTTTCTTTAGAAAGCAAGTAGTGGCATGCCGCCAGTGCTTCCACATGGTCATACCATATCTACAGAGTTGCCCCTTCCATAGCAGAGGGTAAGAACACTGGTAACTATGTCAGCATGCGCGTCCGTAATACCACTTCGGGGTGATATGAAGAAACTGTCGTCGCCGTCTGACTCCAGCTCTTCGACTAGAACGTCGGAGAGCAATGCGGCATCTCCGAGGCCCTCGGCCTTCGAAAGCATCACCAATCGTCGTTGCCATCTTCAAAGTGTCTTGGTATCTTCTTCGGTTCGATGCCAGCTTCCTCATCAGCTTTTTGCTTCCTTGTTGCTTTGTCTGGGCATCGTTTGGTAATGCTGTTTGTGCGATTGGTGCTCCCACCAGCGTGGGGAAATCTTGAATTTCGGGTAGGTCCCCATCGTCGCCGTCGTCAAGCCCAATCGGGAGGGCAGGAGATCGGTCATCTTCGATGAACGTAACTCAGTTTTTGTGGCTTGGCGGCGCATACCCGTATCCGAGCAAAGCTGGGGGAGCCACTTCCCAACGCAGTCTCGCACGTGCATTGTGGACTCCGTTGGGCAAGGGCGCATTCCAGTTTTAACCAGCCGGTTGGTCCTTGACTTCGATATATTTAACCGCATTCTTCTTGTCACGGCCAAGTGTAACCAGGCGCGCTACGTCCTCCCGAAACGGTCCGCTGTCGCTGGGCAGCACGTAGGTATGCACATTCGCATGGGTTCGAGTGAACAAGTGTTGGAAAACTTGCGTCTTGTCGTTGTTGGTGTCTCTGCAGAGCTGGTCCAGAAAATGTGTTGTCAGGAGTGTTATTGTCTTGTGTCGCCATTCGGCATGTTGCTGGTCGTGTCCGTACTCATTCAGTAAGTGATCCTTACTGTTCATACACTTACATATCCATAGTGTTGGTATTTTCGTACACGATGTATATCTATATCGAGTGTAAATAGAAGCCACTGGGCCTCTTATTGGCATGATCAAACTTGATGTCGAAAATGCGCAGGCGCATCCGGATCTCTCCGAGTTTCACGCTTGGACAGTTTCTTGCATCGAAGCTAACTTCCAGAAGTATCCGGGCGGCCCTTCCAATGCTATCTGCATCCTGAGAGCATGCGCGTTGGTGAGGACATTGCGTATTCACTCGTAGTGCGGCTCAGCCCGTTCGTTCGGCAACCTAACATACCAGTCAGAGGGCGTGGCCACCCAGAGCAGCGCGCAGTCTCCGAATCATATTCCCCCGGGATAGTGCGTCCTCATCGATATCATTACCTCGTTATGTTTGCTACGATCACACATTTATCCTCGACGGCGCAATTCGGCGGTAGCCATGCGGATATCTTCTACAACCAAAACTTCAATGTCAAATGTAGAGCGCGTGTCCACGCTGTTCCTTGCTATAAGGCCCGCGCCCGCGCCTCTGGCCTCCCGGGGGCGGTAGGCAGGCTTGGCCAAAGGGCCCGCCTGCCCCCGTCAGGGGTAGGATGCCCGGCCGGCGTCGCTCGAGCACGCCCTCCCCTCGCTGGCGCCCTGCTCGGCGGCGTTGTGAGACGACGGACTAGGGTCTCCGATGTGGAAGACCTGTGGCTTGTCCCCCACAGTCCTGATGGCGCCCCAACCTTCTCTGGGCGCCGCCGCCTATGATACCGCGGGGCTACCTGTGAGCCAGTCCCTCGCCTCCTCCAAGTGTTGGTGGAGGAGGTTCGCCATTGGGTCTGGTTCCCACTTGCCAGCTGCATTTTTCTCCATGTGGTGGACGCCTGCTGGCAGCATCCTGGTCATCTCATAGCAGTCTACTGGGCGATCAGATCGATGCCAGTGTTGTCGAGCTGACCATCATAGTGACAGCGTCACCCAGAGCCTGGTCCATGAAGCGACACCACGCTCCGTGGTTATACTCGCCAAGTGTCCAGGCATGCCTTAGATGCATGTCCACGGTCGGCCTCTGTCTCGCGCTGGGGTGGGCCCCCTGCGCTAACATAAATGAAAGTCTCAGCTGCGGACTCGCCCTCTGTTCCAGGAGTGGCCCCCTGGTAACTTGAGCACGGGATGGCCAGGTGTCCTGGGGCGCCTCATCCAGCATCAGAAGCTGCGCGCCCTGGCCAAGCTGCGCATTTTATGCGCGCGGGCCTGGAAAGATAATGCGACCCTGAAAATCCCACAAGATCAGAACCGCCCTCTTCGATTGCATGGAGGCAAGGCCAAGGTTGGCAGGCAAGTCTGAGCCGGATCCATTTGCGATGTTGCCAACGAATGCGTTCACCTTTGCGGTCGTTGGTTTGTCGGGAAGTTGGTAATCACACGCAAGTGTGAACGTTCCCAAAATCTGGCATATGGCTGCGCCACTGCCAACCGTGTTGACGTATAGCAGCCCTTCCAAGTGAATGACCTTCGGCATGTGTCTATGCTGGCGGCATTGATTGTCGAACTCTCGTGCTGTGTTAATACCTATGATATTGATACCCAAACCAATGCCAACCAGCATACTCAGTTTACCAGGAACCAATGTTTTGAATCTACCTGCTGAAGACACATGCTGGATGCCGGCTGATGTCGAAATGGCACGCCTTTACGCGACCATGCGCCTTCTGAGCCTCTTCTGGTGGACGACAAACTGGTCCCCCGACTGCTTCAAGTCCGAGAAATCCAGTTACACATATAAGCAGTTACGTACTCCACCGTGGCAGACTCATGTTCAACTGCCCAGTCAGCGTACCTTTCGGTGTTAATCGGTTCGGGCAGTGAGTTCGTTTCTGCACCCGTGGTGCGGACTTCCTTGTCCTGCAGCATGAATGCTGTGGATTGTTCATGCATCGTCCTTTCTGCGGCCCCTGCCTGTTCCAAGACCGCCTTGTTCGATGGGGGGTTCATCCTTCTGCTCGTGCCCGAGCGAGGGCGGCGGCGGTGTCTTGAGACTGCCTGGTGTTGTTACTGTTCTAGGCGGTCAAACAGAGGACTGTTGAAATGATTTGGCGCTGCGTGGGCTGCAGTGCCCCCGCGCCCTGCATCGACGGGGCATTGACTGCAGGTGCCCCCGCATCGTATAGAAGCGGGGTCGGAGTTGCCATTGCTGGAGATGTTGACAGCATCATATGGCTCGTAGCCGAGCTCGTCGGAATAATCGACGCCGAGAAATCATCCAGCCTCCGGCGCAGGTCAGGTATCTCGTGAGCCTGCTGGATGGCCGCGTCTGCAGAGCTCGATGTGTCGATGTGCCCAGCATATGGATATTCTGCCACGATGAAACCCGGCCCCCTGCAGATAGCACGTGGAGCCTCCACATCGGTCCCCGCCCTTCCTCTTGAAACGTGCACCCGGGCGTTGCGGCCCCAGCAGTCGGCATGGCATTAGCGACTGCACTGTAGCCTCCACATCTTTTCGCGCAGTGCGAAGGACTCGAGGCACACGGCGCACTGCGAAGGATACATCCGACACCGCAGGTGCGTCCGAGCTCGGGCGCGCCCACCCTTGCCGCTGCAGCGTGGGCTCATCCGCTTCGCATGGAGACGGCGGTGGCCCTTCCCTGAACCTTGGAGTAGACCTCGTAGTCTGCGCGTGTCCGCGCTGGGCGTTGCTGTTGGCGATTTGTCGCATCCGCCTTGCGTTTCGTTCACGCGCGGCCCTTCGGGCCTCTTCCGCTGCTTGCATGTTTGATTGCATCGTCGCGTGGATGTCGTGCAAGTACGTCGGCAATGTGCTTGCCGGTGGGCTGACCTCAAATGCTAATGGCTGCGTTATTGTGTCGGTTTTTGTTGGCAAAGGGTGGTAACCCACGTGCGGATGCGTCCCTGGACCTGGGACACGTACCGCTTGTAAGCGATAGAAGTCATCCGCCATGTCCCGCGCCACTTGGTTCTGGGCCAATTGACCCGCCAGTGGTGATCCCTTGACCTCTGCAAAGTGCTCGGGAACAGCGGCTGATCCATGCGTGGTAGAGCTGGAGCTGGCCCTTGGAGTGGAAGGTATGCTGGGTGTGCGGCGAATGCCGGAATAACTCGCAGTCTATCTGCCGATGGGCTCGCATCAGGGTGCCATCCCCAGGGAGGTGTCCAGTTGTTCCGGTCTGTCACATCCACTCCGAGCAGCCTCATCTCAGACATGGCTGTCTGGTGTTGTTGCTGCGCGAATCTCTGCTGCTCGCGCGCTGACTGCCCGTGTCCAAGCTGGTCAGTTGTTGAGGCTGCTATCGGCGAGCTTGCTGGACTGGTGGCCTGGCCTTGGCGTGGAGTGCCGAAGAGCATTGTTGCCCTCATTGCGGCTGCCAGGTCTGGATGTTGGCGCAGCATGGCCACGCGCTGCACAAGGTCCTCATTGCTCGTCGATGCTGCTGCTTGTAGACCATGTGGCGTGTCCGCCCCTGACGCTAGGCTCGGCTCGGACCGTGACTGACCGTGCGCCACGGGCTCGAACCTGGTAGAGCCAGCGTTCGACAATGGCCGTGCTGGCCCGAAACTCGTGGGGGGCCCTGCTGGCACATTACGAAGGGCATCTGCACGCGGATCGAACCGACCGAAAACATTCGACAGAGTAGAGACGTCGTCGGATGGCGGCATCATCCATGAGGATGAACCTGCATCGGTTGGCTAGGCTGCCGGTGGCCCGGCAGAAGTCGGCGCGGCTGCGTCAACAGGTGTCCCAGCTTCCATGAGTCGGCCAATCGTTTCTCTGGGCTCCTGTGAAGACTCTGCTCGGTCGAGATCTCTCTTGGGCGCGGCCGCACTACCGCCGAATGAAGGCGCGTACTCCTCGATGCCAAGATGCCCCGTGGGCGTGGCCACCCCAACACGGAATGGCGTTTCGCGCTCGAACCAGCTGTTCTGAAGATCGATATCACCCATGGTTATCGGCCAATCCCGCAGCTCATGGGATTCGTCATAGAAGTGCCGGGGCTCGCGCCCCAAATATCAAAACTCCTCCTCGGGCTTCCGCACAAATTGCATGAAACATTTGGTCGGAATGATACATTTGAAACCGTCCGTGGAGACAATATCGTTGGCAGAACGCCACGCGCCATTCTCCATCTGGCCATAGACGCGGGATAGATATGCATATAAAAAAGGCCAGTGTCAGGCCTGAGGCCTGACCGGGTCCTGGTGCCTCCTGGCAAGCACGGACATCCGCGCACAAACTGCCTGCCAGTCCTTCCTCGTGGTTTGTGCTCTGCGCGACGGGATGATCCAATCTCAAGAATGCTGGGTGGATAGATCCACGTATTTCCGCGCATGGAGAGCAGGGGGGCATCAACAGTGAGACCAGGAGTTCCGCCGCCTACAGCTGTTATCGGTCCGTGCAATGATTCTGGGCATACTATGTTAGGCAACGAATGTCCATATGTGGCTCTGATCCACAGCGTCGGGACATCCTCGTCGTCGCACAAGCGCTTTAGCTGGAGGCGTGCTTTCGCAGCGCCCGACTAGTCCGTCAGGTTGGCGAGGTGTAGAAGTAACCGCGTTACATATCCGGGCGGTTGGCCGCGCGCCCACACGGCGACTGCGTCGCAGTGATGACCGCCCCAGATGTTGGCCATGACATCCACGACGGCCACCCGCCCATCCATCGTGGGGGTCCCAAGGCCAGCACGCATTTCAGGAATCGCTCATCATAGGTATTGCGAAGAAATGGCCTACGCGTGCAAGTGCGAAACCACCGCGCAGGCATATCAGTCATTTCTTCTTGCTGTGGTAAGAAAATATTCTCATTGATCCTTCGCATCAAGGTTTCTAGCCTTGTCTGTTCTCCCCGGATGCTCGCGGGCTGCACGTTGCGAAGCCTTCTGCGCAACGTGTCTCGCGATGCTTCGGCGGCGGGCTGCGTCGGCATAACAGATGGACCAGGATCGTTACCCCTGTCGGGCGCGTCCGCCCCGTCTTGGCGCGGAGAGCCCGCGGGCGCGCCCGCCCCAGCTAAGGCGTCGGCGCCGTCCTGCTTAGGGGGCGTAGCCTTTGACCTTGGCACAAGTAGCGCGGTCGGCGGGCGCCTCAGCAGGCGGCCCGCCCCGGAGCTTCGCCCGCGCGGGCGGGGGCGACTCCGCTTGGAGGCCATCCGGCTTGGGCTGCGGGCGTTTGCCGGCGGGCAATGGTCTCGGCAATTTGCCAGCGTCGCGGCTCTGTTCTTCTTCTGGAATTTGGAGGCAGGTCCCTTGTCGCCTTCAGCTTTCTCATTGCTGCCGCATCAGAAGGGGCGCCGGGGTATGACTTGTCCCTGCCCGTGGCCGAGCTCGAACCTCCTGGGCCTACGACAAACTGTTTCGGTGCCCAATTACCTCGAAAAGCCGGGTCCGCCTGTGACCTTTGCGGAGCCGGCTGATCAGGCATAGGTGTCGAGCTGCCTCTGAAGCGTTCAACTTTCTCCTTGACGCTGCCTTCGCGTTCAGCAGGGCCGCGCTTGCCCTCGCCCCTGTATTTGCCCCCCCAGAAATCGGGGGATTCCCCCGGGTCCACCTCTTTCTTGGTCTGGACGCAATTTCTCCTTGCGAGCGGAGCGGCGTTGTCCTGGGCCTCCTGGGCGTGTCCGCCCGTTTCCATGTCGGCGTCGCTTTCGCCCTGGGCGCGCCCGCATGGTGGCTCGGCTGGCGAAGTTGGCGCAAGGGGCCGCTCGCCCTGCCCCCCCCCCCCCCCCCCCCCTCCATCTTCCCGTCTGCCGCTCGAACCGATGCTGGAGGGGCGCAGGGGCCTCGGTCCTAGAAGCACCAATGATCAGATCTGTCGCGTTCAGCTCGCGCGATGGCGGGGAATACTGCGGGCGCCGCCGCCACCGTCGTCAGCGGGAACACCCCCCGGGCGTCGGCGCCGCCAGTCCGCGCTGTAGATCTCGAGGGCGCGAGTATCGTCCAGGTCCTCATTCTCTTATTGCTCCTTGAGCTTCCGCGTCAGTCAACGGGGTGCAATCCACAATGGGCGCGGCCGCCCTTCCGCCTATGCCATCGCCGCGACCGGGGCCCATGGCGTCTGGCCGCGATGATGACTGCGAGATGGGCGGTCAATCGGGCAGTCACCGCGATGCTGACTGTGAGCGGGGCAAGGACATATGCGGCATTCGCTGCGTTTCTGGATCAGATCTCGCTCGAATGCCCGCTTTTCGTCACTACCTCTGCTGCGACTTTCCGACGTTTTGATGATGTATCCCCTTTCGTCACGGATAACGCAATGCTTTCAAAACCACCACTGTCGAATGTGTACCTGTGTAGCCCTGCTCGAGAAAATAGTTCACGTCGGATTCGTCGATCTCCGCGCACGGGCCCCAGTCGTCGCGCGAGAAAGAGGCGCGCCCCACGCCGGAGGAGGCACGCCCCTTTCCCCAGCCTGTATCGCTGGAGCTCACGCCGCACATGGGCTCGGCTGACTCAGCGTAGCCTTTGCCCTTAGAGTGGCCGGCGCCGCGAGAGTGACTGCGGCCGCGGCCAGGACCGCCCGTGTCCGAGCTGCATTTTCCAGCTGTACCTGGTACGCCTGCTGCGCGATGGGCCGCTGAGCTGCGGCCGCGGCGGCTGCTCCCTTTATCGCCCTCGTAGGGCCACCCGAGCCGATTGGGGCCTTCCCAGACTCACCCACCATCATCAATGTGTTTGCGCGGGTCTGCCCCCATCCCTTTGCAGCCCGCCCCTCCTCCGTGAGTCCGAACACCGTCGGGGCTGGGAGCGAGTGGAGCCGCGTCTGCTCGTGTCCGAGCTGTTCCATTATTTCTGCGTCGGTGGCGGGCGTGGTCCACGCGTCGGACGCGCAATCGTCTTCGTCGCCGTTGTCGTCGGAGTCTTCCCGCGCGTGTACGCGCCAGCGCGCGCCGACGCAGTCCTCGAAGGGGGTGTCGTAGAACTCTTCGATCCCGTCGTGGAGACGCTCGGTATGTCGCCCTAGCGGGCAAAGTGGGCCATCAAAAACCAAGCAGAACTGGTTCGAGAGCATGAGGGGTGGTAGATCTCGGGGAAATCAACGCACTCGATAAGATTCGCTTCGGGTCGCTCTGAAACAAGAAGTACGGACCCGTCCATTTTTCCACCCCCTTGGAACATTGCGCTTGGAAGTGTTTGTACCCCCCCCAGGTGTTGCATGTCATCCATTTTCCCATTCTTATCCATCGATTTAGCCTGCATCCCTTGCCCTGACCTGTTGTCTGCCTACGTCTTCTGCCGCTACCTTTACCTTCTAAGAATAGGTCTTTAAAGTCGTAGTCGGTGAATCGAGCCAGGAACCCGGCCATGCCTTTGCTGTGCAATCTGCGGGTGCGCCTACCACCTTTGCCGCGATTCCTTCCTTTACGGAAGAAGACGCGACGTGCAGCTCGCCTGATTTTTTTGTTGCTTGTCATGCGTCGCCATCACCTTCTTTTGACGCCATGATATCCTAAGACCCTAAGTCTACGCACTGCGCAGCTGCGTCATCACCGGCAAGCAGGTCTGACCAGCCGAGGTTTTCAGCACCGGTAGAGGAGACCGCATCGGTATCCGCACTGGAATCGAATGCGTCGTCGTCTTGTTGGCTGGGTGAGCCCCAGAAGGTATTCGCGTCAGGTGGTGTGTAGCTGGCCGCTGAAGGCCAGCCCATGTTTGAGCCAGACGCTTGTTCGTTGTTGTTGTGGGCGCCTTGGCCTCACAGCGTCGGGGACTCAGCGGGCTCTCCGTCATTCCAGATGCTGTTCGGAATGGCTGCCGGGGTGTCGCTTGTTTCGGCGTGGTGTAAGCCAGCGCTGCGTCCTGCTGAGTCTGCTCCCGCTGTGGCCATCTCGAATCGGGCCAGTACTGAGTCGATACGATTCTGTCGACTCTGAAATCGAGGAGGGTTGTCCCTGAGGTGTGCTGGCGATCGTCCTCAAGGATTTGAAATTTGATGCGTACCAGGTACATGATGGATGTGACTCAATCGGTGCGTTTCCCCCGCAGTGTGACACCGTAATTGACGATTGTGGACGGCACCCTCATGGCTATTGTCCTAAGCGGTCCCCCTGGGCCGCGCTGTAGAGCCGTTTCCTGTTGGGGTGGAGTCATATTTCCGCTCGTGACGTTAAGCCACGCGTGTATTTCGCGAACAAAGTCGCGGAAGGGTGCGTTACTTGCGGGGCCCCAGAAGGGACCCCGAGTGCGTGTTTCATCCAGTCCTCCTCCTCGCATGTATGCCACGGCAAGACCAATGCACACCCAGATAGTTCCAAAGATCGCGATTTCAGTATAGTGCGTGGTCATGTTCTCATCGATGATGTTAGGTTGCTTACCGCTGGATATTGTAGCGTCCGTAAGGTTGCGACTGGGTGTCTGGTCCGACGAGGCCGTCAACTTGCGGATAGATATCGGTGCTTGGGTCGTGCGTGGCGTGTGGCCACGCAGTGGGGAAATTGAGGTATAGGACTGCAAGGTACCACTTGGTTCGAAAGCATTGGGGTGTAGTGGCTGAGAGCCGGCGCAGTCGGGTACTCCATTGTGCCGGGGTAAATTGTTTTGTACAGAACACCTGTTGTAAGAGCTGGCCACATGAAGATGTAGCCAACTCTGCTAACAAGTGAAAAGTAAGGGTATGGGGATTGACCGCGAAGTAACAAGCTGGACACCCTATTCTTAGGATAACATCGGCGACGAATCGAGGCATCCCACAACTCATCCCCTGATGGCAAGCAAGGCGAGAGGTAAGAAAGAAGCCATGGGATCGGGAGATGGATCATAAAAGGACGTGGCCTTTGTCCGTTGCTATGAACCACGAATGAAAGTACACAGGGCGGTGCACTTAGCATGTAGGACGGCGCCGTCTTGAGCCAAGACATCGTCGGATATAGCGTTCGCTATGCAGATGTTCCTTCAACATCGGTTAAAGTTAAACTACACGTTGCTCGTCATCAGTACCCACTGCATGTTTGCACGTGCACGTGTCATTGACGTCCCAAGTGCTCTGGCACTTCACACGTACATGCGGTGGGGGATACGCAGAGATATCCAATTATCGTGATGTGATCGCTGTCCTTCTTCCTTGTCCCCTTCCCGCCTAGCTAAAAACATGCCAGCCACTTCCCACGACCTCCACACATCAGAATTCCACCTGGAAGCTTCACGTTGCAGCATCTCCACTCCCCACACTCCGCTAGTGGTCTCACCTTGACACCACGCTTGAGAGCAAGAGCTATGGCCTACCATGCCTTGCACAAACGCACTGAATCTAAGTCACAACGTTGCGCGCAATGAATGCCGTGTCAAGCGCATCAAAGGCGTACAACATGCCATGCTTCCCCTAGACTCCAATGAACATATCCTCTTCTGACCCTAAGAGCAAGCAGCTGTCAGACAAGCAAAAACGTGCGCGCGCCCGCTCTCTCTCGCTCTCTCTCGCTCTCGTTCTCATTTTTTGGCATCGCGGCCACGCGCGCGCAGCGATGCGTCGAAGTCAGGCGGTCGAGAAAGCCGAATGGGAGTGTGCTGACCGCGGCGGGGCACTCGGGCAGCCCAGCAGGGACGCGTAGGGTTCACCCATAGCCCATAGGGAACCGCGCAGCACGGAAGTCTCACAAAGCGGCAGCCGAGCGACGAACGGGTTCGCAGGATTGGGGGCAGTAATGAGCTCGAGCGCTCGGGAAAAGCTCGGAGGATCAGCCGAAAGAGGGAGCGAAAGGAGGATCGGGGCAACCAGAGGGACGGCAAGGTTGGAGGCAGGCAGGTGCTCAAGCGCACCAGGATGGACAGTGGCGGACCGCAGAGGGTTGCCAATGATGGGGCAGCAAGACCGAGGCGGGGCAAACAGACCGAGCGGCGGATAGGGGAAGCAAGCAGTGCGGAGGTGGACAGACGGGGGGGACCAGTCCGGCCAACGAAGCAGCAAGGCGGCCGACGGGGAGGGGGAAAGGACCGAACGGGTGGCGCCGGAAGGACAATGGGCCAAGGTAGGCCCACGAGCCAACAAGGAGGGGCAGTGGACAAGCATAGGAGCGGCAGGTGGAGCTGAGGGGCTTGCGGGTTTGGGCCTCGCCGCTGGGCCCCCGCAAATATGCGCCGTCGCCCGCCGGCAGGGCCAACGGATGGCAGTCGAGAGCGGTAGGGGGGCATGGGGCCCGCCCTTGACGAAGGTGCGGGAGGGTGACGCACCCTGCGCCCAGGGCGCCAAGACCGGGTCAGGCGTGAGAGGTGGCCACGGCGGGCCAACCAAGCGCCGTGCAGGCCCCCAGGGTTCCACGCCGTCAGTACCGAGAGAAGGGGGGCGGTTACGGGAGGAGGCGGCTCGCGCACACACGCACACACACACACACGCGCGCGCACACACACACACACGCACACACACACACACACGCACACACACACACACGCGCATACACGCACGAACACACATGTATACATATATATATACATATTTATATACACATGTGTATACATATATATATATATATATATACATATATACATATATATATACATATATATATATATGTATACATGTGTATACCAGAACCATCGCACGCGCCCAAGTTCTAGCTAGGCTCGACAGACTAACGCATTGAATCTCGATTCATCTAACGACCTTCTTGGAGTCCCTGCGCAAGCCTCGGGAGCGTAAAGAAAGGGAAATGCGGAAACCGCAAAATCATCAGTTTCCGGTCGTTGTTCGATGATGATGGGCCCTCGAAGGCTTCCTGGGATCTTCCTTGGTTGGGGACGGGGGCTTTAATTATGGCCTGCTTTGCAGAACAAAGCAGGGGGGAAGTTTGAAAAACACATGCAATTCTTGGACTTCTTTTTTAAAAGTGCCATGCCTGGGCCGTGGGTCAGAAGTTTCCTGTATACAGGCCGTGGACCGTTGGGACGCTTCAGGGGGCCTTCGGGCCGCGTCTTGGGAGTATTGGGAAACTCTTGGTGCCTCCTGGAAGCCTCCCGGGAGTCTCTGAAGGCATGTGGGGGGCGTCTCGAAAGCCTTTGCGACAACCTTGGGGCCATTTTGAGGCAAAGCGCTCGAAAGGCTTGGGCATGTCCTCTCTTATGTCTCTTTCTTGGCGCGCGCTGACGTTTTAGCTAGGCTGGACAGGTGAACTCATTGGATATCGGTACTTACGGTGGTTTCAGGGGCAGCCAAGAGGACACGAAGACGACCCAAGAGAGTGCCTAGATAGCGTCAGAAAGTTCAACAGCACTCCCGATTTGCAATGCGACCCCGAAGTGTTGATGAGGTTCGGGATGAACTTGAAGAGAATCACTGGGTGTCCTGTTCTTTTTTGTTCCATGTGGGGCCTCCTAAAATGTAGCGCGCAGGAATCGGGGGGTTCTCAGAGGCGTGCAGGGGGCTCTTGAAAGGCAGTTTGGGGGCCGCTGGGGGGCTGTTTGGGGGCCTATTGTGGCAACGTTTGGGCTTCTTCAGGGCTCCTGCGGGCCTCTTCAAGCTCTTTGGGGGACTCTTGGGGCCTCCTGGAGGCATATTGGAGCGGAGCGCCGGGATTGTCGATTTGCGTTTCCCCTGTTGGCCTGCTTTTCGGGCCATCTCGTGGCTCTCTTGGGCTGCCTGGGGGCGCTCTTGGACCGTCTTGGGGCCTTCGTGGCTCGTATTGGAGCCGTTATATATATATATATATATATATATATATATAGCTCGCCTACCTTTCCCTCCCGCCAGGCTCACTTTGTGTGAAGGGCTGACCAGGCAAGTAGCTTCGAGATATCGATGCCGAAGGACGCCAAGCCGATAGCACACACCCTTCTTGAAAGAAGTTGCGTTTACAGCTTGCTGAGCAACGATGCAGAGGAGGGGAAGGCAGAGGAAGGCACAGCACAGACACACACCCACAGAGGCACGCGATAGAGGGAGGGAGGGAGGGAGGGAAGACTCGAGCGTGGCAATTGCGGCGGGATCCAGGATGGGCTATGCGTAAACATGTGACATGTGACAGCTCGCCTACCTTTCCCTCCCGCCGGGCTCATTTTGTGTGAAGGGCTGACCAGGCAAGTAGCTTCGAGATATCGATGCCGAGGGACGCCAAGCCGATAGCACGCACCCATACCCGAATGGTGGCCTGGCCGACTTGTAGAGAATGATAAGGATGCCGAACTAATACTATCTCCTGTTTCAAAAACACCTTCGTGTTTTCAACACTCAAGAACACAATGATACATCAATTGCGTATTTGGCAAAACTCCGAGCACGTTTGTCTTCGAACGATCGCTGCATCACACGACTAAACTTCTGAGCGAAAACTTTAGGGCATTCAGCAGCCAGACGGGTAAAATGAAGACCATCGGGAGCGTGCCCGGATAATATCACATGCAGTTTTTGCGCATTAGAACAAATGCCCGATTGACCAGAGCAGCGGAGGCCGAGACTCAGCAGCGGGAGCGAGTACCAAGCGGCGACGCTAGTCGCCTTCCGCCAAGGAGCCCCGCACTGGCACATGTGGAGCTGGACCTTCTGGGCAGAGGCTGCCCGCGATAGCCTGGCCAGCTCAAGGGCTCGCCGCATCAGTGAGCCAGCTGGATTCTCGAGGTAGACGGCAACTTTCCATTTCATGGCCAGGCGGATGACCTTACAAGTGAACCTGAAGGTCGCACTGCCGACGTCCAGCCGCGCCTGCTCGCTCGGGGAGAGGCCCGGCAGCCCCGGGGGGCGCTGCCGGGGGCGCAGCGGCCGCCGCAAAGCCTGACCCCAAGTAGTGCACGGCGTCCCGAGCCAAATGCCGGCAACGCAGCCGGCTGTGACCCAACCGTGGAGAACCTCAAAAAAACTCATGCACCAAGTGACTCTCGCGGGCACCGCGGCTGATGTCGAAGCCCACCGCCGCGAAACCCTCGGCCTTCAGCGCGGCTGCGATGCATCCTTTTCCACGGAACAGCTCGACAAATACAAAACGTCTGCGCAGCCAGCCCTCGCCAACAGCCCCGCGGAAGGCTGCCAGCATGTGGGCCCGCGCGGCGCCTGGGGCAGCTGTCAGCGGCGGCGCGGCTTCCGGCCGCAACCTGCTGCGGCCGCCGCCAGGCTGGGCCGGGCGCCCACCAGGCCGGCCAGGGCGGCGGGCACCTGGCCCCGCAGCGGGCGCGGCCCGCCGGCCAGGGCGCCCTCGATCACGCCCCTGAAGTTCGCCTCGACCAACTTGCCGAACGACGGCGTGGTGGCAGGCGCCCAGTGGAGCTCGGCGAGCAGCTTCGACTCCTCCGCGTACCGCTCCATGCTGCTGCTGTGGCCCCATCTGCCTCTGCGCTGCACCTGCTCCGGCGCGCGGAGGCCCCGAATGATGTCCCCCGAGGCCCCCCCCGCGGCGCAGCGAGCGCAGGTGGGGGCGGAGGCGGCTGAGCGACAGGTGCTCGGCCGCCTCGGCGAAGGCCCTCTTGTACTCGTTGAGGTCGAAGTCCCTATGGAGGTCGTTGTCGCGCGGGTGGGCAATCTGCAGCAGCACAGCTCCTGGCCAGACCCCCCACCTGTCACCCCCCCCCCCGCGGAAGGGAAAAATACGAGTAGGAGAACGTGTGAGAGCGCATGCTTGGTTGAGCCCGTGCATCTTGGACGCGTGGAAGTATGCGCACATGGCCCGGCACAACATGTCAGTGTGGATGTGCACGCACGCGACCCGGATAAAGACAACAGAGTGGAACACAATGTGCACGACCCGAACAAAGACGAAGTATATCCAAATGAACACGCACGCGCGCAAGATGAATACGCACACGCGGAGGAAGAGACAATAATGGAAGAAGAAGCACACGCACCAGAACAACAACACGAATATCACATCTGGGATGCGCACGGCCCGAACAAAAACGAAGTATATCCATATGAACACGCACACGCACAGGATAACTACGCACACTTGGAGGACGAGGCAATAGTGGAAGAAGAAGAAGAAGCATACGCACCATAACAACATCATGAATATCATAACTGGGGAGAGGAGCGGGAAGAGGACAAGCTGAATCTCCCTCGTCTCCGGCGAAGCCATGCAGTGTGTCATCTGCATTTTCCCGCCGCCGCGCAAGAGCAGCCTCCCGCGCAAGAAAAAGTTGACCATGGTAACCCTCGCTGCACGTTCTCCCACCCACAGGATGCTTGTCACCGAGTGTGGGGGGCCTGAGGGCGCGCGCCGGTGCCCCTGGAACTGGCAGAGGCACGCGGGCAAGCGGAGGCGGGCGAACCGCCCCCCGGGCGCGCCCCTCAGCTCGCGGCGCCCCCCGGCCGGCACAAGGTGCCCCCGTGGCCGGGGAGCCCCGCCCCATGGCGTGGAAAATGCGCACCACCTTCTCTGCGAGCGCGAATGATGGGCGGCATGATGTTGAAGGCCCAAAAATGTCCATCGACGCTCATCTAAAAATTGAAGACCGTATGTCTGCGGGCTGGCCTGCGGCGCGGCTGGGCGACCGGCTCCACGGAGACAATCTGGAAAACGAAAATCACCGTGCACCCGACCTCCGGCACCGACAAGATCCCCGAGGCGAACAGCATGATGTCTAGAAGCCCAACAATAATCCATCGACTACCATCTAAAATTGAAGAAGATGTCTGAGAGCTGAATTGCGGCACCGCCGGGCGACCGGCTCCACGAGAGACGACATGGAAGACGATGGCCACCGATGCTGTGGCCTCCGGCCCCGACAGGATCCCCAAGACGGACAGCATGATGTCTAGCAGCCCAAAATATCAATCGACATCCGCCTAAAATTTGAGGAAGATGTGCACGCGACCCGGTACAGCATGCTAGCGTGGATGCACACGCACGCGACCCGGATAAAAACGACAGGGTGGAACACGATGCGCACGACCCGAACAAAGACAAAGTATATCCCAATGAACGCGCCCACGCACGGGACAAATACGCGCACGTGGAGGAAAAACCATAGTGGAAGAAGAAGCACACGCACCAGGACAACATCATGAAGATCACATATGGGAAGAGGAGCGGGAAGAGGACAAACTGGTAGACGAAAAACACCATGCACACGCCCTCCGGCACCGACAAGATCCCCGAGGCGAACAGCATGATGTCTAGCAGTCCAACAATAATCATCGACTATCATCTAACATTAAAGAAGATGTCTGAGAGCTGAATTACGGCACCGCCGGGCGACCGGCTCCACGAGAGACGATCTGGAAGATGAAAACAACCGCTGCTGTGGCCTCCGGCCCCGACACGATCCCCCGACGCGGACAGCATGATGTCTAGCAGCCCAAAACATCCATGGCCACTCATCAAAAATTTGAGGAAGATGGTCGTGAGCTGAATTACGGCACTGCTGGGCGACCGGCTCCCCGAGAGACGGCGCCGGAAGATGCCCCCACCACCTCTGCTTCCTCCGGGGCCGACAGGGCCCCCGAGAGATGAACATAATGATGTCTAAAGAAGCACGAATGTCCATCGACTATCATCTAAAATTGAAGAATGTATGACGGTGTGGCTGTCGATCTCACCGGGCCCGGAGGTGCGCCCACAGCTGCTGCTCCGCCTCGCTCTGGTACTGCCTGCGCATCTCGATGAGCATCTTGGCCTCCGGGTCGTGGAAGTGCTGCGCGATGAGCTTCCAGTTCTCAATGAGCGCCTGGCGCGCGAAGTCCGTCAGCTGGAGTTCCCACTTCCACGGCTTGACGGCCTTGTACGAATTGAACCTGCTGCGCAGAGCCCCCACGCCGATGTCGACTTCCGTGTCCGGGATCTTCTCGAGCTCCGCGATCGCCTTCTGGACCTGCCCGATGGCCGGGCCGGGGTCCACCGGGAAGGGCTTCGAGCCGTGCGTCTGCAGGATGGCCGCACACCGGCCCTTCACCTCGTTGAGCCAGACCCCGCGCATGAAGAGCTTCATGTGCGGCAGGTTGTTCCCGGCGCCTCCGACCTCGGCGCGGGCCTCCTTCGCGCCGCCAGTCCCCCCGGCCTTGTCGTGTTCCTTCTTCTGCTCGCGCCACCAGTCGGACATCCTCTGGGCGTTGCCCGAGTACGCGTCGTCCTTCGTCACGAGGACCACGGTCTTGGTGTTCATCATCACGGTCACTTCGCCCCTGCAGTTCAAGACCTCGCGCACGAGCACGGGCATGACTTCCGCCGGCGCGCCCTTGCCTCCGCCCTTGCCCCGAGCGGCCGGCGCGGCCCTTGCGGGCGCCTGCTCCCGGGCGCCGCGGGCCGTCATGAGCGCATCCGCCACGGTGCTCATGGCGCCAGGGTCAGATCTCTGGGACGCCGGCCGAAAAATGGGCGCGCTTGCAGTGATCGTTGAGCATGGCGTCAGCCGATGTGCAAACATGAACAGCACGAGTAGACAGAGGAAGACGATGAAGACGGCGACGACGCCTACAACCATGCGCGCCCGAAGAACACCCCTTAGCATCATCGAATAACGTGCCGCAGTGCGGACATGGATTGGCGTTGCGACCTGCACCGTACACTGCGCGAGTGATACGCACGCGCGCCAACCGCATGTTATAGGGCATTTTGTCGCAGCTCTCGGCGCGGCCCCTGGCTTTGTCCTGGGTCTCGAACGATTCCCGGCAGAAGTGGCACTGGCGAGCTGGGGCCCCCTCCGGGACCGGAGGGGCGTTGAGATTCGATATGTCCGGCACCTTTTTCTTGATCCCCTTCTGTAGCTCAGCCCAATCCGCGTCGTGCCAGGACATGCGACACTTACGGCACCGGGTGCGCCGCGTGCACCCCAAGTCCTCCCACTGGCCACCGAAGCACGCTTTGCGAACGCACCTCTTGCGCTGCTTGCAGATAGAGCAACTGCCGTTGCAGCCCCGGGCAACCGCGTGTGGAGGGGGGGGATCGTTGGCCAGCCTCTCGTCGAAAGCCTCCCAAGCAGTCGTCGTGCGGAAGGCGATCCGGGGAATTTGCCGATGTCGTGGAGCTGCTCCTGCCTTGCCCGCCGGAGCTTTAGCCTTGGCCTCGGGCGTGCTCTTCTTCTTGCCAATCCGGCATCGGGCCCCCGGGCGCCCCTGGTCATTGACGGTGGCGGTCAGGGCTGCCAATGAAGATGTAGCAGAGGCCGGACGTTTGCCTCGGAGCCGACGAAGAACGACGTCGGGCTCTGGGCAGAACCCGGGCGGCCCACGCAGTCGCGGCCCGCGGTGCCGTAGCCTCTGGAGCAGGGGCAGCAGGAGGGGGAACATGGGGAAGGTTACGTTTGGCCCGTACTCTACGAAGATTGCCTTGACGCTGGAACCACACCTCCCGGGCCTCCGGTGCGCGCCGAGCACAATACTGCACGTGCGTGAGCAATGTTTTACGTACCCAACGATGATGACAATGAGGACATTCGCCGTGACCCGTCTCGTCGATAATGATGCCCGAGATTGCCTCCACCCTCCCCCGTGCGCGTGCTTCCTTCTGTCCCGCCCATCCACCCGCAGCGTGCTTGACGTGCCACTCGCGCTGGCGTAGACGTGCCCGATCTGCCTTCAGGACCTTCTTACGGAGAGCATTCCAAACGAGTTTGTTCTGAGCGAGCTGCCACCACTCCTCCTCCCACCTCCTCCTTGGGACCTCCGTGAAAGACATGGTGCGACGTGCAGATTGCCAAAGCTGCCGACGCACCGTGGCCCGGCTGGAATAACGAGCCCCAGGGATACTGGATTCCACCACCAAGAAGAGATGCAAAGTTTTCCGTTCCCATCTCGACGGTGACAGCCGAGCAACGTGTCCTGCCCAACCCAACCGGAGCCACTCCAAGGTCGTGCCAATATCGTCCATGTGCAACTTTGTTAACAAGTCTGCCATGGTGGCGTGATCATCGTGCGCGTGTGAAAGTCTTTGATTGAGAGCTCCACGGACCACTTTATTCAAGAACATGCGATACTTGTGCGCCTCCTGGGAAGATGTGTACCGCGCTTCGTGGCCGAACGTCAGGGACATCTGGACTGTGCTCTTCAGCAAGACACCCACGTCCTTCGGAGCGAGACCAAGGCGAGGCAGCTGTGGGCAGAGCTTGCGCCAGATCTGGCCGGCTTTCATCAGGCGGCGAGAACTACCCGCTCCTCCACTCCCGTCCCAGGACAACTGAGCCCCCAGACACCGAGCTTTGGCCTTGTGGGGCGGTGCCGGGCCGTGCACCGTGAGCTGCTCGGTCTTGCCCGGGTGCGCGCCCCCCCCCCCCCCCGCTCCTTCAATGCCTCCTCCACGCGTGCTTGTGCAGTAACGTTCGCGCCCTCCCGTGTGATGCTCGTGGTGTCGTCCGCGAACAGAAGAAGGAGAAGACGCAATGCGATCGACAACTTGGGGGTCGCGACGTACATCCGCGGGGGCGTGGTATGCTTTGCCGATTTTGCGTGTTTCTCGTAAGATTCCCACCTCCACCCCAGCCTCCGGGCACTCCTCGGAGACGCGTTGAGTAAGATCTGCCGTGGATGCTGCATGGTACATATTGAACTTGACAGGGCTAGCCGGGCCTCCCTCTTGAAAGCCTCGAGAGAGCTGAAAGCCACGAGATGGGCCAGCAGAGCCACGGACAGCGTAGACAGGTTCCCGGGCATACCCGGCGAGACGGCGGACCTGGCGAGGGGGCACTCCGACGTTGGTCAGGACGGCGTCGGCGCCGTTCTTGGGGACCCTAGGGCACGCCTTGTAAATATCGAACAACAGGATCACCAGGCGCGAGAAACCCTCGGGGACGGTCTGCAGCTTCGTCGCCTCATCCAGCAGAATGCGGCACAAGGAAATGGGTCCAGTCACCGAGCGATTCGGGCGAAACCCAAATGCAGTCTCCGAGAACACCCCGGCTTGCACAGCGCAACGTGTTAATCGAGAAGAACTGATGCGGGCGATGAGCCTGATCACGACAGCGATGAGCCAGATGGTGCGATAGTTGGCCATGTTGCCCCTGTCCCCCTTCTTATAAAGTCTGCACCCGATGACCTCGAACAAAGACCGCTCCCAGTCCCCCAGGGGTGCGAGCTTCTGGATGAGCCCCACCAGCGTGCCCTTGAAGAGCGGCCCAGAGCAACGGAGCCTCAGGGTGATGACCTCGTCTTTGCCTGGGGCAGAGTCTTTGAGCAGGGCCAAATTCTCAAGGATCTCCCCCTCGCCGGGGATGTCGTCGAGGGACGGGGCAACTGGCCGCGCTGGCGGCAGACGTGCCAGGGTCTCCGGGGAAACCGTGAACTCCTCGTTTCCCAACCTATGGGGTTCAGCTTGTTCCGTGGCCTGCCCCCGGACGTGCACCCCCACCTTGCGCAGCAAAACATAAAACCTGGACATGTCCTGGTCTCGGTGTGCCCCTCGTGCCTGCTGACAACGATCAGAAATGCAACGATGCCGCCCACGTTTTTTCAAGCGCTCGAAGTGTCGTCGTGCTTTCCGGTGCTCCAGGCGCGCTGTGCCGACTGCCTGCGGGGTGTCTGCGCGCTGCAGCGTGTCCAGGTGATCCGAACCGCCTCCCTTGCCTCCACGATGTCCCCCTTATCCTCCTCCCTGCACGGCGCCCCCCTCATCTTCCTCTCCTGCCCCCCCAAGATCTCCTCCGACGTCTCCATCAACAGTGTGTGCATGTCACTCCACGCCCACGGACACTGCGAAACAGCACGCCCCCCAGCTCGACTGGCAGCTGCGGATCGATCGACGGGACCTTTCCCACGTAACCGAACGCCTTTGTTGCCCCAGCATTCATTGTGATACTGTACAAGTGCAGCCTGAACAGGATCAGAAAGAAAAGTGCGCCCGCGGGTAGCTCCTCTGTCCACCACCTCGTTGCCTGGGACCCCCACGTGCGACGGGGCGTGCACCTCTCGGAGAGGACGACAGCCGCTGGCTCTCTGGCACAGCTGGCGCAGGGCCCGGGCCTGGTCCTTGCTAGCCTGGGGTTGCCATTGTTCCAGCGCCATCTGCGCTGCGTACGACGAGTCGCAATAAATGGTGGCCGAGTGCGCATCCGACTTGGTGAGAAGGAACAACAGCGCGATGCTCTGTGCGTTCATTTCCCCAGTGTTGTTCGTGCGCGCCGCGGCCCCCAAGAAGCGCGGGCGTGAACGATCGCACTGCACAGGCCCGCACAGGAGAAGATGAGGTTGAGAAAGACGAGGGCGAAGATCGACGAGGTGTGCTTTTGTGTCCGGGATGATTTGCAATTCCTGGGCGCCAGCGTCTTCTCCCCGAACGACAAGCACTCCCCAGCCTCCCGATGAGCCACCTTTCCCAGCTCCCCCATCCACGAAGATGCGATAGTTTCCCGAACTGGTGGGGGATGGACCTCGGACCGGGGCCCGGCGCAGGAAGGTCTCCATCTGGGCCAGGGGCGCGTCAGCAATGTCCTGGCGCGCGTACTGGTCGCCAAGCCCGGTCTGCAGATACTGTGCCACCTTGGTGTCCAAGCGGTCCGAAAACGCCCCCCTGGCGGCCTGGGCCTCGGGCGTGGGGCCCCGCATGTTGCCGTGGAGCAGAGGGCGGAATGTTTGCTGCTGGGTGAGATTGCGCCGTGCTTCACGAGCTTGGAACAGAGCCTTGCGTGCCCGACGACGGGGCCCGGACGACTCCTGGGCGAACACCATGTCATACACCTTGCACCAATGAGCCGAGAAGGACATTGCGTGCGTGCTGATGCGCTTGACAGCGGAGGCTGTGTGGGGGGCAGCCAAAGCGTAGTCGATCTCGTAATAGTTTAGGTTGGCGTGGCGCCAGGTGCCACGATACCGAATACTGTGAAACGAGTCGACATGCTGCAACGACGTCTTCTCCAGCCACGTACACATGCTCCGCCCCGAGTCCGTGCTGCGCTGCGATAGACGATGCGTGCCGATCCCTCCCTGCCCGCCCTTGTCGATGCCAGCGCGTGCGTTCCAATCTCTCGCCCAGAACTGATGATGACCCCCTTCATGTAGATGGGCGTGCAGCTTCCGACTCTCGTCCCTCATGTCCTCCCTCTCCCCAGTCGTCACACCCGTCAGAAGATATGCTGCCACCACTGTGACTGTCTGAGCCATCCCAAGAAACCGGAAGTCCAGCGAGAAGTGAAGAGCACTGAAACGAACACATGCGCACCCTGCGCTCTCCCATGCTTGTCGCGCTGTGATATAAGTACCATGCCAACCCTGCCGTGAAAAACCAACAAGTACTCGTCATACAAAACCTGGAAACATTGATGGATTCCGAACTCGTGCTCCCCGAACTGTCGTGTAGCTCACTGAGAACTGTGACATCTGCTTTCAGTGCCCGAACATGCCGAAGGATGGCTTCAAGTTTCTCCCGGTTGTCGCAACGACGCCAGTCTAAGCCCGCCGCGTTGCAAGTCATCACCCGGGACGGAACTCCAACGCCCAACACCATCTGGCGACTGGGCCGATAGCGATGCCGAATTCGCGCTCGATCTCCCCCCTTCGGGGATGCCTGGAGGCCATGCAAAGCTGGGCAACGCTGAGTGACGTGTATATTGGATGCGAAGAAATCACCATTGGGACAACCGTCGCCAGGAACAGTTATCGACAATGGCTGCGAAGAACAGGCACTCACCACGCAGGATGATGAGGGCCCAGAGGAACACACCACAAATATCAACGCAGCCTAGCTCCTGGCGCTTCTCCCGGCCCACGTAGAGGCTGTCCCAGCCGGGGGTCGAAGTCCCAGAGAGAAGTTCCCGCTGGCGTCGCCAGCTTTGGAGCCTCCAGGACCGGGAAGAACCAGCTCGCATTGTCGATGATCACCGACTCCTCGAAGAGGCCTACCTTGCTCGGGGCCCGATCCACCACGTCGCGCAGCAGGGGCGCCCACTTCGCAGAGGCCTACGAAGTCTATTTTTTTGCATTCTGAGTTTATCACGTCTAAAATTACACTTAGAATATCCAAGGCTATTTTCTTAATCGGTGCGTAGCCAAGTGCATTTTCGAAAGGCGCGCGTGGCCAAGTGTATTTTCGGAAGTGTATCTTCGGAAGTGTATTTTTTCGAAAGGTCGGCTGCGTGGCATCAACTTTACAGCGCCCCGTCGCCATCGTGCGCGCTCGTTAACACAGGGGCGCGGGCGATAGGAAACAGTCGATCGTGTACGGCCGCTGTTGGGGTCCTCTTGGGGCTGTTGGGGTCCTCTTGGGGCTCTATTGGAAGCCTCTTGGGGGCCTCTTGGGGGCCTCTTGGGGCCTTCTTCGGTCGTCTTAGAGCTCTCTTGCCCTCCTGGGGGCTTCTGGGGCCGTCTTGGGGCGATCGTATTTTTTCCCCGTTTTATGCGATGCCGAATGTTGTCGCTCGAACTTGCCGCCTGGGGTACTCTTGGGGCGATCTTTGGGGCCTCTTGGCCTCCCTCCTTCTCCTCCTCTCCTCCTCCTCCGTCCTCCTTCCCCTCCTCCAAGTCCCCCTCCTCCCTCCTCCTCCCCCTCCTCCTCCCCCAAGTCCCCGCATTCCTCCTCCTCCTCCTCCTCCTCCTCCTCCTCCTCCTCCTCCTCCTCCTCTTGGCCAGCTCCAGCCAAATTTTGCTCGAGCCCTAGCTGGCTCGAGGCGAGGGGGGGCGGGGGGGGGGGGGGGGGGGGGGCGTCAAGGGCCCCAAAGCGAAACGAAGCCACGCCCGACAAAACGACGCGACACCAGCGCGCAGGACGGCGGATGGCGGCAGCACGAAATATTGCGGGGAAGGCGACTCCACAGCACCGAAAAGAAACGATGCCAAACCAATCAAAACGTGGCAATGTCAGCGTGTTTTCGTGATCATGTGGATGGCATGCTGCATCTTATGTATATGTAGCTAATTAGAAACGCGTGGCGCACCAGATCTTTGCCACGCCGAACGCCCTGCGAAACTCCCCCAGCACCCTTCGGTGCCAGATCATTCTGTGGGCAGCCATGGCTACTGCTTTTAAGTACCCATTGATCTGCTCATCCCTCCAGTTGGCAGCAGCGGGCAGTGAACCTAAACGGATGCATTGCGTCGCAATGTGCCATGTGTAATGTCTTTTGGGAACGAATTGCATGTCAATATGGTTCGCATGTCTTTCAAATGATTTACCCAGAAGAGCAAAGTCATCGATGGCGTGCCTCGGGGCTGCCCCTTTGAACGTCCTGAGCATTTCAAGCGTCCCATGCAGATTTTCACCTGCGCCAACGATGTTCGACCATCTCTCTCCATTGAGCATCGCCTTCCTTCTCTCCAAAACGTGTGCCACGAGAAACGTCAGAACACTATTGGCCTCTGCGCCTTCAAGGCTGGACGGAACCGTCCGTTTCCCCAGCATGCCAACAGTAAAGTCACCTGGTAATGCATGTTCCCTGCCTGCTTTGGCCTCTGAATTTCTCCAGTGAGCCATCTCTGATCGCATGATCCCTAGCGTGCCTCCGACGGTGCCATCCTTAGTGGTGCCACTGCAGGCGCGCGTGTTACAACCGACTAGTTCCCAAATTGCAAGATTGATCCAATGTGCGAACACCCCGAGGGATAGACAATGAAGCCAGTCAATGGCTAAGGACCCAGATGGACACATGCACGTTCGTTCGGAAAATAATGGGTTGCGATGTCTTGTTCTCGTCTCTTCCGAGCGCCTCCAGAAAACAACGCGTGATGTCTCGCCTGGCCGAGGTCGCAACGAGTCGAACATGTCCGCGCACGGGAGGGTAGCAATCGGTTCGAGTCCATCGCCTTTTTTGAGGAGCAGATGAGGGATATCACGAATTAGACACCCCCCCTCTGTTGCCCCACGGGCGAATGTCATAATACAAAGCTTGCTTCACCAGGGTGAAATCAGCGGGACCCAAATCCGCAATGATTTCGCACTTTCGCACGGAGGCCAAATATTCGGCCAGGTCGCGGGGCCTCCAGCCTGTCCCTTCTGCAGCCAACCCGCTGACATCAGACCGTTCTCCTTTAGGGGCGCAACGCAAGGCGCATGGTGCCGAATTGCACCCTGCAGCTGGCAAGCCCAAGCTGGATGCGAGTTCTTTGAGGTCGTTTTTGATGAAGAGGCGGGCGGCTTTGAATCCGAGCACCTGCCCTGCGCGACTCCGCACGTCGTCATCTCCATCTCTCCGTGGGGGGCCACCCTCGCGAGCCGTTGGGTGAAGGCCCTCAGCTAGAAAACATATGGACCATGCAATCATCAGCCATACTGGAAACACGCTGCACCATCCGCGACAGCCGCAGCCACACATCTCCGAACTTCGACGAGGCGTCACTAGATGGCGAACTCCACTAGCCAAGTTGTGAAGAAAAATGCCCAACATCGACTCTCGTTTTGCGAGGCTGATCCCGTCAACGTAAATGGCGAAAGGGATAACGCATTCACCAGGCAAGCGCGCCTGCACAACAGGATGCTGGGCGTAAGCTTGCCCCAGATTGCCTGATGTGATCGCATCGCCCAACTGTTTCTGAAGATCTGGACCTGGGCGAACGAATTCTTCCAGAAGGGCTAGGTGCGGTTGAACTGCAGGTAGAGCTTTTACTTCCGTGGTCGCGTCCGCCCTGCGCCAGCATTGGAATTCCACGTCGTAGTATACCTCGTCCCAGGGCGACGTGCCAAGCACTCTGTCCCAGTGGTCGCTGTACTTGCCTGTCTGCCGTCCAGGGGAGTAGCCCAAGTCGGCGATTCCGTTTGCGCCAGCACGCGATGAAACATGAGCGATCAGACATGCTTGTTTCGCTGTCAGGATCCCTGTAGCCTTGAGGTGGATCAAATACTCTCTCAGTTCATGTCTAGGGTTTTCCAGTGAGCCTGAATCATCACGGCAGTCCCATGTCATGCTCTCGGCGGCGTCCCATGGATATGACGGCAGCTCGGGGCGCGGCCGCTTTGTTTTGCGACTCATGGTCGCCAGATGTCTGAGCCAAAATGGCCTGCGCAAATACATGTACATATTGTGTAGGACAGGCGGCGAGTCCGCAGACGGGGCTCCGACCCCCCACCCTCGCGCTTCCTCCCTCCTCCCTCCTGCTTCCTCCCTCCTCCCTCCTCCTCCTCCTCCTCCTCATTCCTCCCTCCTCCCCCCTCCTCCTCCTCACCCTCATTATTCCGCAATGGATGTATTATTATTGGCAGTGGTGTCTTACGTGCCCCGCCCCCTGGAACAATTCACGCGCTCCGCACACCCATATCAGCGCTTCAGTGCTTGCACGTGTATGCTGTTAGGGGGGGTAGGTGTCATCCGGCCACAGAACAAAACCGACCACTTTCGTCCCAAAGTGGTCGGTTTTCGTTTTCCGTATCTGTTGTCCCGTCTAAGCATGTTTATGTGTGTCAGCGTGGGCCCCAAACGGTAGGTCATTGCATTCGCGATGCGCAATGCGTGATGCAATCTACGTGGGGCAATCTAGGAACAACAGCTTTACAGGCCATCTGGCAGCAGCCTGATCGTCCTCTCCAGCGATGTTATCATCCTCCTCTTCCTGGCAGCAGGTGTTTCTTTTCAAGCGACGTGATCATCCTCCTCTTCCTCCTCCACGTCTTTCCCTTCCGCCTCCTCCTCCTTCTCCTGCGCCTTGCTTGTTCAAACTAGGTGCCCCCCCCCCCCAGGAGGTAACGTGTTTGTCTTGTTTGCCAATGCATTACCACGAAACCGCTGCCCGCTGCAGCAAACTTAGGCCTGAAGCCCACACGAACCGCGATTTCGAGCCCAAACGATCTTCAGAGAACTTCACAAAACTTCATGGAACTTCACAGCAACTTCAGTACTGAAGTTCACACTTCAGCAATCAACATCACAACTTCATGAAATCTCAGACGCTCACCAAACCTATGAAAACACAATACAAAACACCAACTTCATAAAACTTCATAAGACTTCATACAACTTCATAAAACTTCATAGTCATAAACTTCATAACACTTCAGGTCTGCTGAACGTCCGAAACATGCTTGATAAACCTTAGAAGCATAGTCCGTTGGGCTCGAGAGTGCCTCATTGCCCACGAGGTGAGGAGGAGGAGGGGTGGAGAGGGGAGGAGGAGGAGGAGGAGGAGTAGGAGGGACCATTTGGACACAAGGAGTAGGAGGAGGAGGAGGAGGAGGAGGGCTGACGGGCAGCGGGTGAAGCATCAGTGGGGCGCCTCACGATTGCTGCGCTTTCTTGTCCCTGATGGCTTTCTGGGCCTGAAGCATCTCCATCTCCTGCGCTAAATTTGATGTCGCACTCTCGAGCCCCGATCCCTCTATCATCCTGTCGATCCCTTTCGAGGTCCAGGTCTTCTTCGCAAAGGCTGGGGACTCCTTCGTCGAGTTCTTGATCATCTGCTTCCACAGGGGATCCTGCAGGGCCGTCTCCAGCTTGGCCTTCTCCGCACGCAAGGGCGTGGTAGCTGCCTCCGTGTTGAACTGCACCCATGCAGGATCCGTCTTGATGTCGTGCTCGATCGCGTCGCAGTTGATCTTCGTAGTGCTGGCATGGGAGAACAGCTGCACTGCCTTATTGATGCTAGCGGCCATATGCTTTGCATCTGGCGTCGTAGTCAGCGCAGCCGCAGGCCTCTTGAGCGGGCGATTCGCCCCCTCCTTGCCACGGCGGTCATCTTCAGCAGCTCCGTCCGTGCCACCGCACTGTTTGATACTGCTCCAGGCGGTCGTGATCTTGCGGCCTACCTCCTCGGAGAGCTCCAGGAACTGCACGATCTTCTTCTGGGTATTGTACTTGATGTAGGGGTGGCCGTTGAAGGTGTGGCCATCCGTGTACAACCGAAAGTTCGTCTCCACGACGTTCTGGGCGATGCACCAGGCAGCCTTGGTACCGCCTTCGTCCTTCCACATCTTCGTGAGGGATTTGTACTTGCCAATGCACGCGTCGAGCTCCTCGTACGTCGTGTTCTTCTCGTTGTGCTCCTTCATCTTCGCCCCGATCCTGTTCTGCAGCCATTCTCTGCGAAAGGACTGCTGGGCGTCCCTCTTGGTGCCCACCTTCTCGTACCGCTTCTTGAGGTCTGGGTTGCAAGACTTCTCGTAGGCCCACGCCGCACCAATCTTCGATCGCAGATCGAATTTACCACCAACAGAGTCCAGGGTCTGTTGCATCTCCACGATCTCAAGCGGCAACTCGGCCGACGCAGCTTGCGTTGTGCCCTTCTTCAGGTCACACTGCGCCAGCACGCGCTTCTCGGTCTCCGCCGCCGTCTCGTCAGAGTAGCCTTCGACGACCATGCCCTCGAACGGTGCTGGCGTGCTCGCCGCGGAGGCCGCGCACGACTCCGTGCTCTCGTGTGCTCCAAGTGCCTGGAACCTCTTCTCAATTGAGATCTCAGTTAGCACGGAAAGCGGCCCAAGGCCCTTCTCGTGTTGGCGCACCGTCTCGGCGAAGTCGGCTGACTCGGCTTCGAACGCACCGAGGTCGGATCTGCGAGAGACCCTCGTCGTCCTCCTCTTCTTCTGGACTCCCATCGCGGACGCGTCCGTGGTGAAAAAACGCAAGGGAACAGCCTCGCTTGAGCGCGAAGCAGAGATACTTGACCCAAAATGGGCTACGATGAGCTCGAATACCATATTCAAAAAATGCACAGACCCAAGATTCCTAATTATATTCCTGCTTCCCCCGACCAGAGCTGGAGGGGAGCCCGCTGTGCCCCCCCCCCCCGCAGGGTCTGCAGAGCCCACGGCTGACCCACAGGGCCCCAGAGGAGGAGGAAGAGCATGACCCGCGAGGATGATGATGATGATGTCGATGATGATGATGGTGCTGATGCTGATGCTGATAATGGTGATGATGATGCTGATGATGCTGCTGACGATGGTGATGATGATGTTGCTGATGATGATGAGGCTGCTGATGATGATGATGATGATGATGCTGAGGAGGAGGAGGAGCGCCCCACCGCAAGAGCCGAACCGATGCGATGGGACATCATCCAACGATTGTTTGAGAGGCTCATCATGATATGGATTCGGGAGTGCATGTACCCGTTGAGCTGTACTGAATGCTTCTCTCATTCTCGACCTCCGCGGTCGATAACGTCGACCGCCGAACAAACTATCGGGAGCTCGTAATCGCGTGGGCAGGTGTCTCACTCACTATCGCAATCGAGGCCCGAGTCGTACTCCTGGAACTCGCCTGCATCATCGGTCGCACGGTCCCCGCTGGCATCACCGAGACCTTCTTCTTCTTCTTCACCTTCCTCGTCATCAGCGCTCTCCGAGTTCTCGTCGAACTCGTCCTCGTACTCCTCCTCATCGCCCTCGCACTCGATCTCGCCGAGGTCCGCCGACGCCTCGGCACCAGTGGCCTTGGCCTCCGACTCCGAGTCAAGTGACTCCTTGATTTTGCGAGCTGCAGGCTTGAGGTCTGAGATCTTAATCTTGCCATCCATGAAGGTCTGCAGCAAGTCCTTCGTCGACTGCACCGCCGTGTTCTTCTTCTCCTCGAAGTCAGCGGCGGCGGCGCTCCCGACGATAATCTGGAACAGCTGTTTTCCAGGCGAGCCTGGCTTCAACTCCTTGCCCTCGTCTGGTTTTTTCCAGTGGGCCATGATGACGTACGTGGTGCCCTTGCACAGCTTCTTCGTGAGCGTGAGGTCGTAGCCCTCGAACTCACAATCGAAAAGTTTCTTGTTCTCCTTGGTTTTCTGGGCCCTGGCTTTCTGGTGGTCCGCCCAGTACTCGTCAACGGTGCACTCTGTAATCGGGAACACGTCGTCGCCCCACTTCGCTTTGATGAGCTCGTCAGTGTACTCGCACGGACAGTTCCCCAATGACTTCCTGCGCCAGGCCTTCATGAGGGTCGACCGCCATCCAAACGCCCACGTCGTACTCCCCGCAGCGTTTGGGCCAACCGGTGACGGAGCGCTCGCAGTCGGAAGCGCGGTCGCCTTCTGATTTGCTTTCTTCGCCTTGCGGCGCTGTATATTATTATTATTCTTCTTGGCGGCCTTCTGCTCGCCTGCCTCCGCCCCGCCCTCGAGGCCCATCTCGCCGTCGCCCTCGGCGTCGCCCCCGAAGAGCTGAGTGGCCCACCTGGCAGGCTGGGCGGCGCCTGCCGCCTTGGACGCGTGCCTGCACGTGGTGCGAAGCCGCCTCGCAGTGACATGGATCCAGCCCTTCTCGCCCTTGACCTGGGTGCCGCCCAAGCCCCAGTCGGAGCCGTTCCTATTGTAGGCGCTGCCGACCGCACTAGTGAGGTCCGTAATTTTGAAGGTCAGCTTGGGCGACAACTTACTCAAGTCCCTCATGAGTGGCTTCGCCTTCATGATCTTTTTGGGGTCGGACTTATCTGACGCTTGCTCTGGGTACGTTGGTACGGAGTCGGGTTTTGTGATGTGTCGGGCCGCGGCATCAGACAACGCAGCGACATCGCCTGACCAAGCGGGCCCACGCTTTGCCACAGCTGGCAACCAGAAGCGAGTTTGAACCCAACTGGATACGGAGGAGGATGAGGTGAACAATGGGTATGAGGAGGATGCTATACAGTCAAAGCGGATAATAAGGAAGCGCGATAAGGATGCAAGGGCCTTGGGCGTCCTACGGTGAATCTAGACAGCCCCCGACCATCATAATCCTCCGACCCCGTCGGGGGTCCCAGGCGCATTCAACTGCATTTCAAGTGCGAAATGAAAGCCAAGTGTATTTCCAAACATGTTAAACTTACAAGTGTATTTCCTCTCGTCTGGACAGGTGGGGACATGCTAAAATAGTCTTAGATTTCTAAGATCATATCAATACACTTATAAGACCTCTGTGTTGTCGTAGGCCAAGCCCGCAGCAGCCGCTGGCTGGGCCAGGCTGCGGCCCCGGAGGCGCAGAGCTTCGCCGGGGCGGAGGTAGCGCAGGAAGCTCGCGACCACATATCGCCATCCGTGCCTGGCCCCAGCTGGCCAGCAGGCCCGCGATCGCAAAGCAGGCGCTCCTCGGCAGCGGCAGCCGCATGCGAGCAGGGGCCCGACGAGCCCAGGCGATAGCACGCCGCTTGGCTCGAGGGAGCACCCGCGGCACTGCCATGCACAGGACAGGCATCACATGGCTGAGGGCCGCCAGGAGCTGTGACCCCGCGTTGCCGTTCTCGCCCAGGAGGTGCATCTGATCGAAGTACTCCACTAACAGCGCGTCGAGCTCCGTCCTCGAGCTCCAATCCCGGCGGCGGGCCGAGCAGAAGGCCGCGAAGGCCTCGAGGGCCATCTGGTAATTCTTGGCCGTCGAGGGGAGGATCGCAGCGTTCTCCAGAGTGGGCGGCCCTCTGAGGCGCAGCGCGGCCCGGGCCACCTGGGCGGCCGCCTGAGCCCGCTCGCGCTTCTGGGCCGACGCCGCCGGCGCTCGGGGCGCCCGCGCCCCCTGCGCGCCCGGCGCCTGCAGGAGGCAGGCGACCGCAGCCAGCAGCAGCAGCGCCCGCATGGCCGTCATGCGGACCGCGCTGACCGTATGAGCGCGCTCCTGAGAACCATCCGACCTCGCCCCTGGAGACCGGGTCGACCGGGTTGAGCTCCGATGGAATCCACCGGGCGGCGAGTCTCGAGCCTGTAGCGAGCGACAAAGCACATGTGCGATAAAGGCACTGGCGAAGATGAACAGACCTGGCACGCCCCTTGCCTGCTGCCAACACCAGAGGACGGTTGTCCGAGAGGATCAAGATACGGCGGCCGTGGGCCTTGCAACTTCTCGAGACGTTCTTGAGGCTGATGACCAGGGCTTCGCCTTCAAGAAACAGGATGTCGGGCCCCATCTCGACGTGCGTGGCCGACGCGCAGCCCCAGCGCCCCGGACGCAGAAGTTGCCTGGGTACCTCCGAGAACTCCCCTGTGTTTGAGCCGGGACCCTCCTCATTAATGGCCCACAACGGCCCCTCCTCCCGCCCCGAGATCATCGCGGTCTCCTCGCCCGCCCCAAACTCCTCCAGGGCCCGCTGCCGGGCCCGAGCACCACCCTCGATCTTGAAACGGAGCCTTTCCTTCTGGCGGCCGATGTCCTGGACCTGGCCCCGGCTCAGCTTGCGGCGGGCGACCCCCGGGCCGAACGGCGACGCGTCTGTGCAAGCCACGTAGGGATGCCAAGCAGCTTAGGTATCTACACATAACAAGGGTAACAAGTTGCGAACGCTCTCGAGCTCTTGTCTAACCGAGGTCCAAAGACGACGCGGCGAAGGACCAGCGCCCTGGATGAACGCGTACGTGGCATGCAACAAAGACAAACACTCTCGACGCACCAGACTAGTCCAAGTAATATGTCCAGCAATGACGCGTAAGAGATGGCCGCTCACCCTCGATCTCTTAAGCAGCTCATCCAAGCCGTACCGAAGCCTCCAACTATTGCGCCCCTTGACCACGAGGAAGCGACCGGCTCTGAGGGGCCCCGAGAACTCGCGGCCCCTGCTGGCCCCCTCAAGCTCGTGGACGACAAGGCCCAGGCCCCGCAACTGCTTGACGACGACGTTGAGACGACTAGCCACGTCCCCCGGGTCAGGCCCCAAGGTGAGGAAGTTGTCTACATAGGCAGCTGACGCGGTGCCCCCAGGAAGCCTAAGAACCACTCCAGGCCTGCCGTCTACCACCTGCTCGCCCCTCCTGAAGCCCCCTTTGTCCAAGGCCCCTTCCAAGACGTTCTGACATGGATGGGGAGCCCGCGAGAAGCCCATCGGTTATACTCGCACGCATGGTAACATCGTTACGCCGGCCCCGTCAGGGACTCCAGGTATGTGAAACTTCCGTAAGTACAAGGAAATCTATACAGGGCAAGCTAAACATGTGCTCCATTCCTTTAGGCAGCTGCATATGGTAAAAAGCCACATCCAGATCCCCGCTCGCAACATATTCAGGGCCCCCCCTCGGCTTCCAGAGAGGCGAAGGCAGAAGGGGGCGGAAGGCGAGTCGAGGGGGGATCTACGAACCTGCAGTTCGCAACTCTGGTATCGAAAATGATGCGCTGTGCGCCGCTTTTCTTCTTCACAAAAAAACAAACCGAAGTTGCCTTGCCGCCCCGTGGCGCGCTCCCAGGACAACGTCCCCCGAGAAGACATACCTGCTAAAAACTCAGCATGCCGCCGCGGCGAATTCTCGGGGGCGGGATCCACATGAGGCCCCCGTGGACAGACTTCTTCTTGCAGGGCCCGTGCCTCCGACTCTGGGCGGGGCATTTGGCGCTGCCAGGCTTCCAACTGTTTCAAAACAGGCCCAGAAGCAAGCGACTCGAGTGGGACCGGATCCACCTGCTCAGAGGGCCACGAGACTAGGTCTCGCTGGAAGCATGCAACCGCACCCCCGTCTGACGAGTAAAGTGCGGAGCCGTCCAGGAGCGCCGACAGGGCTCCCTTGGAAAAAGAATGCTGCTCATGCAGGCGGGTCCACTGGGGGGGCCCCGACCGCGCGGCAGGTTGCAATGATATTATCTACGGCGGCACGCTGCCCGGCATTCGAGAGTTCACTGCCGTGAGAGGTGCAGCCATAGGTCTCATTGAGAGCGTTGATGGCGTCGCGAGCGAGTTGCTTGTCATGCTCACCGCGGAGAACCCGACGACGCACAGCACGCGACACAGAGACTGGGGCAGGTAGGGCAGCGAGGGCATCAGGAATACGTGGAGGGAAAATTTCACGCTGTCGCCCATCAGGAAGCTCCCGACGACGCTCGCTGCCGCTGGCCTTCAGGGGGCCGGGTGGACCCTGCAGCCCTTCAAGGCTATCACGGGTGGAGGCCGGGTCCCGAGCCTCCACCTGGCGTGCACTCACCCCTCGCCCTTTTTGCCTTTCTTGCCCTTCTCGTCCTTGTCCCTGTTGTTGCTGCCCGAAGCCCCTGAAGCCAGCTGCCGCTCCTCGCGAGCCTTCCGCAGCTCCTTCTGCACAGCCGCCTCGCGAGCCAGCTCTGCCGACGCGTGCTGTTGCAGGGCGGGGGCCACGCAGACGTCGCCTCGTACCTCATTAGTTCCCATCATGAGATCACGATTGATGTTCTCAGGCTCGGCGGAGGCGCTGCGGGCGCGGTAGCGCTCTTCTTGCACCTGGAGCGTCCTCGCGATGAGCTCACCGCTCGCCAGATCACATGCGTTGAGCTGATCGTACGAGATCATGGTCTCCAAGAGGCGGCTGCACAGCAGGTGCACCTCGACTCCAGCGTCATCTGGATCCAACCCCATCTCGGTCCGCCAGCGCGAGTGGCGCGCGAGCGGGGAGCCGCCGTGCCGCTGGATGCACTGCAACACCCAGTGCGTAGTCCAGGGCCCGCGGACTGGGAAGTCAGCCCACGCGCGCTCGGACTGAGCCAGCACGCCCTCGCGGAAGTCCAAGAACCGCTGCCCGCGCCCGTCGTGGGTGACCGCCAGCACGCGCAGGTCAGGCGCGTTGAGGGCGGCAGGCCCCGCTCCGACCACAGCCGGCGCCGCGGGCGCCGCTCCGGCAGCGGCTCCGGCGACGGCGGGTGCTGCGTCCGCGGGTGGTGCCGCCGCGGGCGGCGCGGCCGCGGGGGCAGCCAAGGCCCCTGCGGCCGCCGGCGCGCCTGCCGCTGCCGCCGCTCCCGCTCCGGCAGCGGGCCCGCCCAGAGCCGCCGCGAGGCCGGCAAGGCCTTCCCCTGCAGCCCTGGCAGCGCCCGGAGCAGCCGCAGCCGGCGCCGCCACGGTACCAGCGCGCCCGGAGCCGCTGGCGCGCCTGGTGCGCCCGCGGCGCCCGCCAGTGCTGCGTCGCCCGGCGCCGCGCCTGCCGCGGGGTTGGCAAGCGGGCGCTGCCCGGCGGCCAGCCCGAGGACGTTGCCAGCAGCCAGGTCCAGTAGCAGCGGCCCCATGCAGGCGGAGGGGGGTAGCCCGCTGCCACTGCCCGCCCCGCGGCGCCCCAGGCCTCCGCGGCCGTCGGGGGGCGCCTGAAGAGGTGCACGTGCCCGGCCGCCAGGGCCAGAGGGTTGCCTCCATGCCCGGCCAGGGGCACCGCCTCCGCGACGTCGGGCCCTGGAGCGTTCGGCTCGTCGTAGTCGTCGAAGTCTGGCGTCAGGATATAGCTGGGGGGCCCCGCGCTCGCCAACTGCGGGCCTCTCATGCCAGAGCGCGGGCCCTGGCACTCTGTGCCGCGCGCAATAGAACGAGCCCGCCATCAGCAGTCAGCGAGATGGCCGGCGGCCTGGCACTGGCTGCGGCCCTGGCTGGCCCTCGCCTGCTCCGCCGCGAGCTTCGCGAAGTCTGGCGCCTCGGGGCCCTCCAGCCACGGCGGGGGTCCCCGCGTCAGCTCCGCGCGCCGCCGGGGCCAGCAAGCCTGCGCCGCGCCGCCCGCCAGCCGCGGCGCCGCCTTCAGCGCCTCCAGCAGCAGGTAGGCGACGACCCCGACGCCCAGCTGGAAGGTCCAGCTCGTCTCGCCTGCCTCGCAGGCGGTGTGTGCGCGGGTCCGGGCAGCTGAGCGCCGGCCCCTTGGCCCCCAGCGCCGCGGCCAGACACTCGGACAAGGGCGCGCGGGTGACCTCGCCCCCGTCCTCGTCCAGCGGCGCCTCGCGAGCAGGCCCTGGACGCGGCTCCGCCCGGGGCGGAGGCTGGGGCGCGGCGGGCGTCGACCACCACCAGCGCGCGACGCCCTGAGCGCCGATGTGACAGATGAGACGCAGGCCGAGCCCTTGCGAACGCATAGAATCGGGCAAACGCTCTCCTCTAAGACTTGAGCGCGGCAGTTGCGGTGGGATCCAGGATGGGCTATGCCTGAACATGTGAAATGTGACATATACATATATATATATATATATATAGAGAGAGAGAGAGAGAGAGCCTTCAGGGCGCTCTAGAGGCCAGGGTTCCAGGGCTCACGCTCGGCGACGAAGCATCCGCCCCAGCTGCAGACACCAGCGGGGGCACCTCCGAGCCACTGGTATGCTGTAAGTCCAGAGGGCTCGGGAGTATGGAACTCCTGGCAACAAAATCAAACGGGCCTTGGTTCCAAACGGCCTGCACACTGCTGCGCCTCCGACAGATGGAACGCGCCAGTCGCGCGTCGCGCTGGTCGCGCCGGTCGCGCCGGTCGCGCCGCCTGCGCCAGTCGCGCCTGTCATGCCGGTCGTGCCGGTCATGCCAGTCGCGTCGGTCGCGCCATGGTGCTGGTCGCGCCAGTCGCGCTGGTCGTGCCGGTCGGGCTGGTCACGCCGGTCACGCTTGCCGAGCTGTGCGCGTTGGTCACGGTATGCAATCGCTCCAGTCGCCCCGCCACGCTGCCCACAGAGGTCTCAGCACGCTGCCCACTGAGGCCCCAGGCAGCCCACAGAGGCCCCAAGCAGCGCGCCAGGAGAGAGGAGAGGCCCAGCACGCGCCCACAGAGGCCCCAGCACGCCGCCCACAGAGGCCCCAGACAGCCCGCAGAGGCCCCAAGTGCGCCCACGATCGGGCGGCGTGCCGACAGCACCTGCAACGGCCCTCCCAACACCAGAAACGGCGTGCCCGCAATCTGGTGGAGTACCTGGAAGAGCAGCACGGCAGCAGGAAGCAGAAAAAGGAGCGACACCCGGAGCCAGGACGAGCCCAGACCCGGGGGGAGGGACAACGAGGAGCAACAGAGAACGACCCGACGACGAGAGAGGGCGAGACCTGGGCGACAGCCCGAGGGACGAGCTGAGGAGGGATCAGAAAAGCGCCGCACGACGGCGGGAGACGAGGGGAGGGCGATACCACCGCAGCCCCTGGAGGCCGCAGGCCAAAAGGCTAGAGAGGCAGCAGGCGCAATGTGGAAAGACGGACGAGGTAGGCGGCCTGGAGGCCGACCGAGCCCTCGCCAGGCTGGCAACTCCGCGAAATGGCGAAAGGGGCCGCAGTAGGTGCCCCGCCAGCAGGAAGATACACACACACACACACACTCCACACCTGATTATGCTTGCTTCACATTTTGCTTCAGAGACCTACGATCGGCCTCTGAGCCGCCTCGGTCTGAATTCCATGCGAAGTTCGCGCTGCAGTGCGCCACGCCAGTCCGAATCTGGAAGCACAAACATCAAGTGTGACGCATCATCCACAAATGCTGACCGCATAATTGCTGTGCTCCAGCAGGCCATGTCCCACCCTGACCAGCTTGTTACTGCCAGGAACGGATGTCAGCACGTGACCCATACGAATCCATGGAATGTCATTGCTGGATCGACCCAGGATGATTTGGGAGGTCTATTAGGTGGCGGTATCGCGCCGCAGCTTGTTGTTTCAACTATGCAGCGCGGCGCGAAAACGATCGGTTCGCTTGGCTCCTACGCCTCAGGCGGGTGCCAGCATTGACTAGAGTCTGCAGAATCCATCCAGGAAGGGGGGGTGGGGGCAAGGATGGGGATGAGGAGGGGTCATGAGGCTGTCTGCCCGCAAGCTGCCGAGACAGTGCCCGAAATGCTCACCCTCTGGAACAATTCCGCGACGGGAGGTCGGCCCAGCGAGAGAGCGAAGGCAGGAGGGGGGGGGGGGGGCGGCGGGGCGCGGGGAGGGCGCGGGGGCGAAGGAGAGCCAACGCGGAGGCCCTCTCTGAAGCAGGCCGGCGGGCCCGCGGCACCCGGCCCGCAGCGGGCACATCTCCCCGCGGGGTGGCCTGCAGCAGCGCCTGCCTCGCCTGCTGCTGGATGTGGCTGCTGATCGTGGCCTGGCGGCGGTGCGCGGAGAGCGCGTGCTCAGAATGCGACTGGGCACAACTGCCGGAGGTCAGATGGTCGGGATGTCCTGCGAAGGATCAACGAAAGGGGGGGGAACTGGCCCAGGGGGGGGGAATATCAACCTGGAATCGACGATACATAGCCGATAGATCGGCGAGAGGCTCTTGGTAGCGAAACCCTACGTTCCTGGGCGGGGCGGGCTATGAGTGCACAATTCGGGGGCGGTGCATTCCCCCCTGAGCCTATTCCCCCCCCACGTTGCCCCTGAGTCTTGTGAAGTCTCCATTCGGCCTCTCCGCCCCTCCAAGTACTGCCCCCGTCGCTGCACCGAGGTGTGCGGGCCTGCGGCACAGTCCTGCTGGCCAGCCCTCGCGCCCCTCTCCACTGTCCACCGCGGATGACAGTGAACATGGATGAGAAGGGCCCGCGGATGAAATCCGCCAGTGGTGCGCGCCTGGAACATAGCATCCACGGCAAACAAAAAAGCATGCAACATGACCTGGCATTCTGAAAATGGCCGGCAAACACGCAGCAACAGTGTAGCTGGCAGCGTACATCGTATAGTCAGCGCATGACTGGCAGAAAAACTGCGCAAAGTGGGCATGACAGCAGTGGATTCTCGGGTTCGCCCCCCTGATTAGGATCCAGATTGAACATGTGCCTCCCTCCTCCTCCTCCTCCTCCTCCTCCTCCTCCTCCTCCTCCTCCTCCTCCTCCTCCTCCTCCTCGCGGGTGGCTGGGTGTGAGCCGCCGACGTAGACAGTCCCGAGGGGACAACAGGAAGGGCTGGTGCTTGTCCTAGCGCGCCCTCATGGTGTCGCCGCTCTATGACCAGAATTAGCTTCGGCAACACCTGAGCCATGATGCCCATGGGTGTTTTGCGGAGAGGGTTCAGGGAGAGAAGCAACAAGGAGCTACCAGAAGGAACTCATCTCATATAGCATCGGGAAGGGGTCGCGCTCCGAGCGTCGGGGGCGCCTACGGCGGACCCAACACGGTGGGACTGCTCAGCCTGCGCTCCCCTGTACTGGGACCACCCGGCACCTCAACCGCAAAACTAAAAGAGGGTCGGCATTCGGCACGCAACCTCCACGATCACACGCAGCCGCTGGTTGGGGGTGGTGGTACTGCCGCCGAATACGTACGATGGCCAGAACCACACATTTTCACCGAGATGTTCTTCCGCGGTCCACTGTTCCGCCATCCCAAACATGGACCCATCAACCTGGACAGGACAATAGTGGAAGCGCGTTCAAAACACCTGATTGGGCGACGGGTAGTTACAATGTCGGAAGTACCAATGGTGGTGTACCGTGCCAGGGGCTGTGCTGTGTTGTGCCGTGCTGCATTGAGAGGTGTCATGCCGAAGTCATATGAGCTGTGTTTCTATTGAATTGTGGACGAATGCGTCCCTAGCATCCGAATCCTGACCGACATGATGTGGATCTGAAGTTTGACCTACCTGATCGCATGGTTCGTCCAGAGCTGATTTCAGTTGGAACGTGCTGGGCGCTCAACATGCAGTCATTAAGCGGGGCGAACCAGGGGTCGAACCAAAACCGATGCCACACACACACACACCGACAATGGACGGACCGAAACGTGGCGATCCGAAACACGTCGATCTGAAACAAGACGAGCGGAAACAAGACGAAACGAGACGAGAACCGAACCTGGTACAACAACGCATGGTTTCAACTCAAATGCGTCAACACCGTATGAAAACATGTCTTAGTTCAATGGCGACAACAAACAGGGTGAAAACACGCAATTTCAACTCACGGGCGTACAACAATTAGCCTGGCGAAGGACCCAACCATATGCAGTTGTGAATGCCGCAATTGTGCTGGGTGGTGGCGGACGCATGCGGGCGGTGCCACTGGGACCGTCGGTGGAGATCCCTATGGAGCCACGAAACGCTGTACTGGGTGGGTGAGACGCGGTCAGCAAGGGCTGTGCTGCGTGATGGCGGACGCATGCGAGCGGTGCCACTGAAACTTTCGGTGGAGCTCCCTATGGGGCCACGAAACGCTGTATTGGGTGGGTGAAACGCAGGCAGGGAGCAAGGGCTGTGCAGGGTGGTGGCGGACGCATGCGGGCGGTGCCGCTGGAACCTTTGGTGGAGCTCCCTATAGGGCTACGAAACGCTGTTCTGGGCGGGTGAAGCGTAGGGAATAAGGGCTGTGCTGGGTGGTGGCGGACGCAAGCGGGCAGTGCCACTGGGACCTTTGGTGGAGCCCCCTTATGGAGCCACGAAGCGTGCGAGGGGTGTGCCAGAATGGAGTGTGGAACCGCATGCCAGCGCAACCACTGGGGCCTTCGGTGGAGCTCCCTATGGAGCCACGAAGCGTGTGAGGGGTGTGCCGAAATGGGGGGTGGAACAGCATGCGAGCGCAGCCACTGCGGCGTTCGGTGGAGCTCCCTATGGGGCCACGAGACGTGTGGAGGGCGTGCCGAAAAAGGGGGCGGAACCGCATGCGAGCGCAGCCACTGGGGCCTTCGGTGGAGCTCTCTATGGGGCAACGAACCGTGTGAGGGGTGTGCCGGAATGAGAGGGGGGACCACATGCGAGCGCAGCCACTGGGGCGTTCGGTGGAGCTCCCCATGGAGCCACCCACGAAGCGTGCGAGGGGTGTGCCAGAATGGAGTGTGGAACCGCATGCCAGCGCAGCCACTGAGGCCTTCGGTGGAGCTCCCTATGGAGCCACGAAGCGTGTGATGGGTGTGCCGACATGGGGGGGGGGGGAACCGCATGCGAACGCAGCCGCTGGGGCCTTCGGTGGAGCTCCCTATGGGGCCACGAAACGTGTGAGGGGTGTGCCAGAATGGGGGTGGAACCGCATGCGGGCGCAGCCACTGGGGCCTTCGGTGGAGCTCCCTATGGGGCCACGAAACGTGTGAGGGGTGTGCCAGAATGGGGGGTGGAACCGCATGCGGGCGCAGCCACTGGGGCCTTCGGTGGAGCTCCCTATGGGGCCACGAAACGTGTGAGGGGTGTGCCAGAATGGGGGGTGGAACCGCATGCTGGCGCAGCCACTGGGGCCTTCGGTGGAGCTCCCTATGGGGCCACGAAACGTGTGAGGGGTGTGCCAGAATGGGGGGTGGAACCGCATGCGGGCGCAGCCACTGGGGCCTTCGGTGGAGCTCCCTATGGGGCCACGAAACGTGTGAGGGGTGTGCCAGAATGGGGGGTGGAACCGCATGCGGGCGCAGCCACTGGGGCCTTCGGTGGAGCTCCCTATGGGGCCACGAAACGTGTGAGGGGTGTGCCAGAATGGGGGGTGGAACCGCATGCGGGCGCAGCCACTGGGGCCTTCGGTGGAGCTCCCTATGGGGCCACGAAACGTGTAAGGGGTGTGCCAGAATGGTGGGTGGAACCGCATGCGGGCGCAGCCACAGGGGCCTTCGGTGGAGCCCCCTATGGAGCCACGAAACGTGTGAAAGGGTGTCCCAGAATGGGGGGTGGAACCGCATGCGGGCGCAGCCACTGGGGCCTTCGGTGGAGCTCCCCATGGGGCCGCGAAACGTGTGAGGGGTGTGCCAGAATGGGGGGGTGGAACCGCATGCGGGCGCAGCCACTGGGGCCTTCGGTGGAACTCCCTATGGGGCCACGAAACGTGTGAGGGGTGTGTCAGAATGGGTGTGGGAGGGGGAGGAGGGGAGAGGAAGGGGGGGATGAGGAAGAAGGAGGAAGGAACGCGGGGCGACGTCTCTTCAAAACGAGGACCCACCACCACAGGATGGTTGGGGAAAAATGCAGTGCTTCAGCTCGCGGACGCAAATAACCAATGTCAAAATACCTGGCTCCAACCCACGAGCGAACGTGACCCATGCAAAACACTTGGCGTCAGCGCAAGAGCGACAGGCATCCATGTGAAAGCACATGGCTTCAATTCGCTGGCAAACATAATCGATGCAAAAAAAGTGGGACCAACTCGCGGGCGAAAAAACTTAGCCTGGCGAAGGACCCAACCATATGCAGTTGTGAATGCCGCAATTGTGCTGGGTGGTGGCGGACGCATGCGGGCGGTGCCACTGGGCCCTTCGGTGGAGCTCCCTATGGGGCCACGAAACGCTGTACTGGGTGGGTGAGACGCGGTCAGCAAGGGCTGTGCTGCGGTGGCGGACGCATGCGAGCGGTGCCACTGGGCGGTGGAGCTCCCTATGGGGCCACGAAACGCTGTACGTGGTGGCGGGCGCATGCGAGCGGTGCCACTGGGACCTTCGGTTGAGCTCCCTATGGGGCCACGAAACGTTGTACTGGGTGGGTGGAACGCAGGCAGGGAGCAAGGGCTGTGCAGGGTGGTGGCGGACGCATGCGGGCGGTGCCGCTGGGACCTTTGGCGGAGCTCCCTATAGGGCTACGGAGCCGCTGTTCTGGGCGGGTGAAGCGCAGGGAACAAGGGCTGTGCTGGGTGGTTGCGGACGCAAGCGGGCAGTGCCACTGTGACCTTTGGTGGGGCACCCTATGGGGCCACGAAACGTGCGAGGGGTGTGCCAGAATGGAGTGTGGAACCGCATGCCAGCGCAGCCACTGGGGCCTTCGGTGGAGCTCCCTATGGATCCACGAAGCGCGTGAAGGGTGTGCCGACATGGGGGTGGAACCGCATGCGAGCGCAGCCACTGCGGCGTTCGGTGGAGCTCCATATGGGGCCACGAGGCGTGTGAAGGGCGTGCCGAAAAAGGTTGTGGAACCGCATGCGAGCGCAACCACTGGGGCCTTCGGTGGAGCTCTCTATGGGGCCACGAACCGCGTGAGGGGTGTGCCGAAATGGGGGGGGGGAACCACATGCGAGCGCAGCCACTGGGGCGTTCGGTGGAGCTCCCCATGAGGCCACCCACGAAGCGTGTGAAGGGTGTGCCGAAATGGGAAGGGGGGGGGGTGGAGCCGCATGCGGGCGAAGCCATGGGGCCTTCGGTGGAGCTCCCTATGGGGCCACGAAACATGTGAGGGGTGTGCCAGAATGGAGTGTGGAACCGCGTGCGAGCGCAGCCACTGGGGCCTTCGGTGGAGCTCCCTATGGGGCCACGACACCTGTGAGGGGTATGCCAGAATGGGGGGTGGAACCGCATGCGGGCGCAGCCACTGGGGCCTTCGGTGGAGCCCCCTCTGGGGCCACGAAGCGTGTGAAAGGGTGTCCCAGAATGAGGGTGGAACCGCATGCGGGCGCAGCCACTGGGGCATCCGGTGGAGCTCCCCATGGGGCCGCGAAACGTGTGAGGGGTGTGCCAGAATGGGGGGGTGGAACCGCATGCGGGCGCAGCCACTGGGGCCTTCGGTGGAGCTCCCTATGGGGCCACGAAACGTGTGAGGGGTGTGTCAGAATGGGGGGTGGAACCGCATGCGGGCGCAGCCACAGGTGCCTTCGGTGGAGCTCCCTATGGGGCCACGAAACGTGTGAGGGGTGTGCCAGAATGGGGGGGTGGAACCGCACGCGGGCGCAGCCGCTGGGGCCTTCGGTGGAGCTCCCAATGGGGCCACGAAACGTGTGAGGGGTGTGTCAGAATGGTGTGTGGAACCGCATGCGGGCGCAGCCACTGGGGCCTTCGGTGCGTGTGAGGGGTGTGCCAGAATGGAGGGTGGAACTGCATGCGGGCGCAGCCACTGGGGCCTTCGGTGGAGCTCCCTATGGGGCCACGAAACGTGTGAGGGGTGTGCCAGAATGGAGGGTGGAACCGCATGCAGGCGCAGCCACTGGGGCCTTCGGTGGAACTCCCTATGGAGCCACGAAGCGTGTGAGGGGTGTGCCAGAATGGGGGGTGGAACCGCATGCGGGCGCAGCCGCTGTGGCCTTCGGTGGAGCTCCCTATGGGGCCACGAAGCGTGTGAGGGGTGTCTCAGAATGGGGGGGTGGAACCGCATGCGGGCGCAGCCACTGGGGCCTTCGGTGGAGCTCCCTATGGGGCCACGAAACGTATGAGGAGTGTGCCAGAATGGGGGGTGGAACCGCATGCGGGCGCAGCCACTTGGGCCTTCGGTGGGGCTCCTTATGGGGCCACGAAACGTGTGGGGTGTGTGCCAGAATGGAGGGGGGAGGAAGGGGAGGAGGAGGAAGGAGGAGGAAAGAACGCGGGGCGACGTCTCTTCAAAACGAGGACCCAACACCACAGGACGGTTGGGAATTAGCCTGGCGAAGGACCCAACCATATGCAATTGTGAATGCCGCAATTGTGCTGGGTGGTGGCGGACGCATGCGGGCGGTGCCACTGGGATCTTCGGTGGGGCTCCCTATGGGGCCACGAAGCGCTGTACTGGGTGGGTGAGACGCGGTCAGCAAGGGCTGTGCTGCGTGGTGGCGGACGCATGTGAGCGGTGCCACTGGAACCTTCGGTGGAGCTCCCTATGGGGCCACGAAACGCTGTACTGGGTGGGTGAAACGCAGGCAGGGAGCAAGGGCTGCGCAGTGTGGTGGCGGACGCATGCGGGCGGTGCCGCTGGGACCTTTGGTGGAGCTCCCTTATAGGGCTACGAAGCGCTGTTCTGGGTGGGTGAAGCGCAGGGAACAAGGGCTGTGCTGGGCGGTGGCGGACGCAAGCGGGCAGTGCCACTGGGACCTTTGGTGGAGCCCCCCTATGGGGCCACGAAGCGTGCGAGGAGTGTGCCAGAATGGAGTGTGGAACCGCATCCCAGCGCAACCACTGGGGCCTTCGGTGGAGCTCCCTATGGAGCCACGAAGCGTGTGAGGGGTGTGCCGAAATGGGGGGTGGAACCGCATGCGAGCGCAGCCACTGCTGCGTTCGGTGGGGCTCCCTATGGGGCCACGAGACGTGCGAAGGGCGTGCCGAAAAAAGGAAGTGGAACCGCATGCGGGCGCAGCCACTGGCGCCTTCGGTGGAGCTCTCTATGGTGCCACGAACCGTGTGAGGGGTGGGCCAAAATGGGTGGAAGGGGGGGGGGGAACCACGTGCGAGCGCAGCCACTGGGGCGTTCGGTGGAGCTCTCTATGGAGCCACCCACGAAGCGTGCGAGGGGTGCGCCGAAATGGTGGGTGGAACCGCATGCAAGCGCAGCCACTGGAGCGTTCGGTGGAGCTCCCTATGTGGCCACGAAGCGTGTGAGGGGTGTGCTAGAATGGAGGGGTGGAACCGCATGCGGGCGCAGCCACTGGGGCCTTCGATGCTCCCTATGGGGCCACGAAGCGTGCGAGGGGTGTGCCAGAATGGGGGTGGAACCGCATGCGGGCGCAGCCACTGGGGCCTTCGGTGGAGCTCCCTATGGGGCCACGAAACGTGTGAGGGGTGTGCCAGAATGGGGGGTGGAACCGCATGCGGGCGCAGCCACTGGGGCCTTCGGTGGAGCTCCCTATGGGGCCACGAAACGTGTGAGGGGTGTGCCAGAATGGGTGGTGGAACCGCATGCGGGCGCAGCCACTGGGGCCTTCGGTGGAGCTCCCTATGGGGCCACGAAACGTGTGAGGGGTGTGCCAGAATGGGGGGTGGAACCGCATGCGGGCGCAGCCACTGGGGCCTTCGGTGGAGCTCCCTATGGGGCCACGAAACGTGTGAGGGGTGTGCCAGAATGGGGGGTGGAACCGCATGCGGGCGCAGCCACTGGGGCCTTCGGTGGAGCTCCCTATGGGGCCACGAAACGTGTGAGGGGTGTGCCAGAATGGGGGGTGGAACCGCATGCGGGCGCAGCCACTGGGGCCTTCGGTGGAGCTCCCTATGGGGCCACGAAACGTGTGAGGGGTGTGCCAGAATGGGGGGTGGAACCGCATGCGGGCGCAGCCACTGGGGCCTTCGGTGGAGCTCCCTATGGGGCCACGAAACGTGTGAGGGGTGTGCCAGAATGGGGGGTGGAACCGCATGCGGGCGCAGCCACTGGGGCCTTCGGTGGAGCTCCCTATGGGGCCACGAAACGTGTGAGGGGTGTGCCAGAATGGGGGTGGAACCGCATGCGGGCGCAGCCACTGGGGCCTTCGGTGGAGCTCCCTATGGGGCCACGAAACGTGTGAGGGGTGCGCCAGAATGGGGGGTGGAACCGCATGCGGGCGCAGCCACTGGGGCCTTCGGTGGAGCTCCCTACGGGGCCACGAAACGTGTGAGCGGTGTGCCAGAATGGGGGGTGGAACCGCATGCGGGCGCAGCCACTGGGGCCTTCGGTGGAGCTCCCTATGGGGCCACGAAACGTGTGAGGGGCGTGCCAGAATGGGCGTGGGAGGGGGAGGAGGGGGGAGGAAGGGGGGGAGGAGGAAGGAGGAGGAGGAGGAAGGAACGCGGGGCGACGTCTCTTCAAAACGAGGACCCAACACCACAGGACGGTTGGGAACAATTTCAAAAAAACACATGGTGGTAATTCACAAGCAACAAGATGTCACGCAAAAACCTGACAGGACAAGAATGGGAAGCGCCCCTTTAGTCCTAGAAGCTTTTTAGATAATGTTCATATGAGAGCGCCACTGAAACTCGGAGATAAAACTAAACGACTAACGAACAACTGGCGGTTCATTGCGTTGGTCTGCCGTGCTCCTGTGGTCTGCCGTGTTCCTGTGGTTTGCGGTGATCCTGTGGTCTGCCCCGTTCTTTTGCGGTCCGCCGTGCTGCTAACTATGGTCTGCCGTGCTGCTGTGGTTTCCCGTGCTGGTCAGCCGTGCTGCTGTTGTCTGCCAAACTGGTCTGCCAAGGTGCTGTGGTCTGCCGCGCCGGTCTGCCGTGCTGCTGCGCCGTGCTTCTGTGGTCTGCCATGCTGAAGCTAAGGCTGCGAGGGCATAAAGCCAGAGAAACAAAAGAAAGAGAGGGAGGGCAGGCCACCATGGGCCACGCCCCAGGGCCACCGCGGCCCCGACCCACCCATGGGGGCCCAGATGGTAAAGGGCCAGAGCCTCAGAGTCCCCACAGGGCCACGCACCTTGGGTGCGGACAGAGCGCGACAGCGCACATCTCGCCAGACTCCTTTTGGTTCTGCGAAGGCTCGCTGAAGGTGCTGCAGCCCGAGGTGGGCGGGCAGCGCGCGAAGTCCTCGCGCTGGCGGCCTACCGCCGCCGCGCTCTCGCCGCCCCTGAGTTGACGACTCAGGGGGGCACGCGAGGCGCCTTCGCTTGCGCTCCTCCGCCGCCTCCACCTCGCCCGCCCAGTCGGCCATGCCAGCCTCGTCCAGGCCGCGCGCCTGCGTGGCCTCTGGGCGGCTGATCGCCGCCGCGGCCGATCCGCTGGACGCCACGGCCGCCGCTGGACGTCCATGAGCGGCTCCGCGCGGACCTCCACGCACAGGGCCGGCGGCTGCCTGCGGCCCGCCCTCTGGCGACGAGCACGACGCGCAGGAGGTGGCTGCCCCTCCCCCGCCGCCCTCGCGGCCAGCGGGTCCGACGGGCGCCGCAGGCGCCGCCTCCTCGGGCAGCGCGCCGAACCAGGCCAGGATGTCGCCCCGCAGCTCGCTGGCGATGTCCAGCTGGCGAAGGCCATCAGGGCCCCTGATGGCCTTCTCCTTGCCTCTGCGCCCTCCCGGGTGCTGCCCGCGCCCCCAGAGGCCGAGCTGGCCGCGCCCGCCCTTGCCCCTCGGCCCCCGGGGGGGCACCCCAGGCGCTCCGCGCGCAGCTTAGGCCCTCTGCCTCCGTCGACGTCGGCGTCGGCACCGCAGCGACTGCAGCTGACCAGGCGCTCAGCGGTGCCCTCGCCCGCGCCGTCGGCCAAGGCGCAGCGCAGGCAGCGCCCCAGCACGATGGGCGGCCCCGCTCCGAGGCCGAGGGCCGTCGCCGCGGATGCCGTGGAACGCTCCCGCTTGGGCGCCGACCCTGTGGCCGCCGCCTCGGCGGGGCGGCTGCTCGGGTCGCCGTCGAACGCCGCGACGGGCCGTCTCCCCATCCTGCCCCTCAGGCAGGCCCTGCGCGTCGCGGAGACCGCCCTGCTGCATTAGGATGGACGCGCGCGCGATCCAACGAGCCAGCTCCGCCACGACCAGCGCGAAGGCCTTGAAGTGCACCAGCACCTCCCGATGGGGCGGCGCGGAGCGAAGCGCCGAGCTTGGCGCATATGTCCGCGGACCTGCTGCCGCGCCACTTCAGCTCCAAGACGCGGCCCTCCTGCACCTGCGCCCACGCCAGGCGGGCTGGCACCTTGCGGACCTCGTAATCCCCAGGCCCGAAGACAACGAAAAACCTGCTCCAGAGGCGGGCGCCAGGTCGCCCAGCGCCGATGGCGCACTGCAGCCCGCGCCTCAGGCAGGAGACCGCGAAGGCGCAGTCAACGCGCGGCACGCGGCGCCCTAGCCCAGCGACCTCGGTCAGCATCCGGCACGCGAAGAGCTCGGCATTAATGGCCGCCCGCTGCGGGCATAGGTCGGCCCGCGCGGTGCCGTGGCAAGCGGCCTCCAATATGCCGTTCTCGCTGACCTGACAGATCGCCCAGCCTGCGCGGCGGGTCGCTGCGTGCGTCGGCCCCAGCGCGGACCCACCCAGGAACGAGCGCCCACGAAGGAAGCCATCGTCAGGTTTGCGGAAACAGCGGATCGCCATGTCGCTGCCCGGACCAGGAGGGCGAAGCATTGGAGCTGGCAGCCAATGGCGGGCGGAGTCCTTCGCTGCCGCCTCCCCGGGCTGCCTCGCACGCTGCGCGCGCCGCTTCAGGCGCGCCGAGCAGCTGTCTTTCCTGACGGCCTCCAGCGCAGGGCACCCGAACAAGCGGTGGGAGAGCGTGCCATTGCTCGCGACGCAGAGGAGGCAGCTCCCGCGGTCGCGCTCCTTGGCCGCCAGGAAGCGCTGCTGCGGCCAGTGGGCGTTCGCGAGGACGGACACGAAGGCCGCCTTCTCCCTGGGGCCCATGGAGTCGCGGGGTCCGATCAACTCCCTAATTGCGTCCCACAAAATCGGGTGGCGATGACGCCCGCCCTCGGCATGGCGGCCCAACTCCCGCCTGTCCGACGCACGCCGAGCTCCTCTCTCTGCTTCAACCATGAGGTCCTGTTGCCACGCATCCAGCTCCGAGACGCGGCCCTCCAGCACCTGCTCCCATGTCAGGCGGGGCTGCACCTTGCGGACCTCGTAGTCCTCAGGCCCGAAGACTGCGAAGGACCTGCTCTAGAGGTGGGCGCCGGGTCTGCCAATGCCAGTGGCGCACTGGCGCCCGCGCCTAAGGCAAGATACCGTGGAGGCACAGTCCACGCGCAGGACGCGGCGCCCTAGCCCAGCGACCTCGGTCAGCACCCAGCACGCGAAGTCCTCGGCGCCCGTGGCCGTCCGCTGCGGGCACAGGTCGGCCCGCGCGGTGCCATGACAGGTGGCCTCCAAGATGCCGTTCTCGCTGACCTGGCGAATGGCCCAGCCCGCGCGTCGGGTCGCTGCGTGCGTCGGCTCCAGCGCGGACCCTCCCAGAAACAACCGGTCACGAAAAAAGCCATCGTCAGGCTTGCGAAATCAGCGGGCCACCGTGTCACTGCCCAGACCAGGGAGGCGCAGCATGGGCGCTGGCAGCCAGCAGCGAGCGAAATCCTCCGCTGCCGCCTCCCCGCACGCTGCGCACGCAGCCTCAGGCGCCCAGAGCAGCTGTCTCTCCTGGCGGCCTCCAGCGCAGGGCACCCGAACAAGCGGTGGAAGAGCGTGCCAATGACCGCGCTGCAGAGGAGGCAGCTCCCGCGGTCGCGCTCCTTGGCCACCACGAGGCGCTGCTGCGGCCAGTGGGCGCTCGCGAAGACGGACGCGAAGGCCGCCTTCTCGCTGCGGCCCAGTGGGCCGCAAGGCCCGATCAACTCCCCGATGGCGCCCCAGAAGAGCGGGCGGCCATGTCGCCCACTGGCATGGCGGCCCAGCTCCCGCCTGTCCGACGCAGGCCGGGCCCCTCTCTCTGCCTCGACCATGAGGTCTTTGGGGCAGAGGGGGGCCAGGCCCAGGACGTCTCCGAGGTCGGCCCCGCGCCCCAGCCGATGCGGCCGAGCGCGAGGATGAGTGCGTCGATGGGCGCTCTGCATTGCGCCCACGGGGCCGTCGCCGCACGCTGGCCGATGGTAGCTCGGTTCACCTCCGCAACGAATGCGGACTGCGAGACGGCGCCGCTCTGCGGGGCCGCCGGCGCCATCGACGCGGCCTTGCCCACCGCCAGAACCTCGGGGCCGAGGTCCCTGCCGCGCAGCGCTTCGGCCGCGCGCAGCCCCAGCCGCAAAGACGCCCCGTTGGGCAGTCGCTCTGCGCTCCTGCGCGCTGCGATGCGCATGCAGCGCAGGTCGCCGTCTGGGATGCCGACGACGGCCCTCCCCCAGAGGAAGCCGGAGGGCGGCCCAGCTTTGAAGACAGCGTCGACACGAACACCTGCCACCTTCATGCTCTGCATCTTGCGCCCGCGTCGCTAGGCCCGCCGAGCCCTAGCTGAGCTCTCTGCCACCCTCGGCGCGCCATGCGCGCGTCGGTGCCGAGGTTTCTGGCCTGCGCCAGCCACGGCGCTGCCGCCTGTCCTTCAGCCCTCGCGCCGCGGCAGGGGGTGCTGGCCAAGAAGTGGGTCTTGGACGCGTTGGCTGGCAGGTGCTGCGCCGTTAGCGTGGGTGCCAGCTGGGCCCCCGCCTCGCTGAGCTGCTGCGCCGCTAGGCGCTCTGCACTCATGGCCTGGGGGGAGGCGGGTCGTCGAACGCGCTCCTGGGGCAGATTGGGGGGCGGCCCGCCGTCATCGTAAGGAGCGGATCCAACATCGGCAGATTGACCGGGGCTGCGGCGCACGCGCAGCCCGCCAGAATCGCACCGCAGGCCAGGAGCCCTCTCAATGGCTTCAGGTTGAAATGGTGCATCGCGCCGCCGTCTGGTCCGCGGCGCGCGAGGCGGCCGCGTCGCGCGCCCAGCCAGCCCGCTCGCACCCACGGCCCCCGCGCCCCCGCAAGAGAAGGAACTCGCGGGCCCCTTCCCACGGGCTGCGCACAGGCTGGCGAAGTCGGCCCCTCAACCGCAGCATCAGCGGAAGCAGCGCAGTCGGCCAGACGCCGCCCGAGGCCTTCGGGATGGACACAACCACGGTGGCAGCGGCCCAGACCTTGCAGGGGGCGTCCTCGAACTCCTGCATGAGGTCCAGCAGCCGCTCCTGCAGCGCCAACGGCAGGAGGGACATCTGCCGCGGGTAAAGCTGGTCTGCGCCTGGCCCGCGCCGGGGAGGTCTCGCAGGCCCTCCGACGTCAGGGGGGGAAGGGCCGCTCCGCGCACGCCCCGCGCCTCGACTCGACGCCGCGGCCGCCGAGGCAGCCGTCCTGCAGCCAGAAGCGCTGCCAGTCCTGCCTGAGCTGCAGGACTCGGCACGCTTTGCGAGCGGCCGCCCTGGGCCGGGGCCCAGGGCGGCAGGGTGGGCGGCGGCCCTGGCGAAACGGCGCGCAACCCAGACACTCACTTTGAACCTTGTTTTATACGGATTTCTTATGTATTCGTGCTTAAGAACATGTTCAAGAGCTGGCATTTTCTTACATATATTGTAAGACTTTCATTGATGTATCAGGTGCATGTATATGTATGTCGTTGCACATTGCATTACGCGCTTGAGCAGACACACGCATACGTATGAATCTCGCATGCGCTGCTCTGGCCACGGGCCACGCCGCGCCTAGAAATATAGTTAGGATACGGGGCATAGAAATATATGTTACGATCACCCCCGCACATGTTTCAAGTAACCACAGCATAGCATATCATAGCACAAAATAGCATAGCATAGTTTCGCGTCGGCATAACACAGCATGGCATAGCATAGGGTCGGCGGAATCGTGGCGCAAGCCCGAGTGCGGCCAAGCCCTAGACTGACTGACTGCAAACGAATGACTGCAAACGAATGGCACACATTCCAAATCACTGCTAACGAAGCCCTTGTCTTATTTCCGGCTGACTGCAAACGAATGACACGCATTCGCACTTCGCACGGGCTCCCAAGCCGCACGATGAGGAAAAGCTGGGTTCCCTAAAAGTCTGCTTTCTTCAGCGCCAAGGCAGCGGCGGCAGAGCGGCGAGAGTGGAGTTCTTCACCTACGATCCCCAAGCTCTTGCACTTCGTAGTCTCAGCGTGCCAAGCCCTAGAGTGGATCCTCTTCTTGAGTGTCTTCTCGCTCACGCCAGAGTCGTCTGCCTTTTTTTGCCCGATTTGATGCAGGCGGTGGCCCGATGGTGCCCCGACGGCGCCCCGACGGTGTCCAGACTTATGGTGCCCCGAAGGTGCCCCAAGGATGTCTGTTCTTATGGTGCCCCGACGGTGTCCCGATTTAGTGTAGGTGGTGCCCCGATGGTGTCCGACAGAGTTTGCGACGTTTGTGGCACAGTAATACCCTTCTTTTCGAGAAGGCGTTTAGGTTTTGATCGGCTCGGTGCCTGCTTGTCGTTGCTGGCGGGCTCCTCGGGCGCGCCGCCAGTGTTCGCCTCGGCGCTCTTGCTCTGCTTGCTCGTCTTGCTCTTCGGCTTGCTCGCCTTGCCCTGCTTGCTCTGCTTGCTCGTCTTGCTCTGCTTGCTCGTCTTGCCCTGCTTGTCGTGCTTCTTCTTCTTGCCGCGATTGTTCTCTCTGCCTTTCTTGAAGAGGGCGGTCAGCTCGACTGGAGTTTTCGGCCTCTCGTAGGGGGCGTCTGCCAAAGCAGACATCTCTGTAGAACTGAGAAGGTCGTGCTTCTTCGGGTCGGGGGTCTTGCAGCTCAAACGTCTCTCACGGGGGGTGGCCAAGCTCGGCGTTGCGCTGGTATCTCCAAGAACCGCGTGCTGCGGTTTTGCCACTGCTGGGGAACAAGCTGGTTTCCGCATCGGTGGCGGAGTTCTGAAAAGGTCAATCTCGAAAATATCATTGTCGTCATGCTCGTATGGTAGAACCGCTTGCTCTGAATTGTCTCCGGATTTCTCTCTAGAGATCGTGCAAATCGACTGTGGACTTCCTGGCTGTTGTTCCTGTATATCGACGTCGCCAATGGTGGGCGCGGGCTGGCCCACGGCGACGTCGATGAGATGAAGCACCGATTGGAGGCTCGAGTACTTGTCGGGAATCTTCTTACTCAAACGCTTCACCGCGCGAAGCTGGCCAATCATCGTCCGTAGATTAAAGACGCTCCTCTCAATCGTTGCAAAGGTATCGGGCTTAGTACCTTTAGATTGTTTTAGCCAAGTATCAAGTTGCTTTGAGACATACGTCTGGTTAATCATATTGCCCTTTGTCTTGGCAAGGACGTCGGCGATAGTTTGGCGCCACGGTACAATCTTTGCAAAATCTGGCTTAGCTTTGAGATCACCAATCTTGCAATCGTAATTCCACAAAGCTTCAGGTGAGGCAATGGCACCTGTAATATTGATATCGAATATCTCTTTTGCGCCGTTGTCAGAAATGTCAACCCGCTCGGCCCTGGTGGCCGAAGAAGTCATCCGCGAATCGTTAGAGCAAGTCAACTCGGCAATCAGCTGTTCAGTAAATCAAATATGAGCCTGAAGAAAGCCTAAATGTTCTAGACGCACGACATACACACAGACACCGCCAAGTCAAATTAGACAAATTTGCGCTTGCTGGTTGTTGTTATGTTTATTGATTCTCATCTTGAATATGACTTCGACTTTGACTTTAACTTTAACTTCGACTTCATATTTTGACCTAAGCTTTGAACCTACTGGAGACCTCTGGGGGGGCCCTGGGAGACCTATGGGACCTCTGGGAAACCCTGTAAGGCCCTGGGAGACCCTTGAGAGACCTCTGGGACCTTTGGGAGACCCCTTCGGGTACCTCTGGGACCTCTGGGAGACCCCTGGGGAACCTCTGGAAGACCTCTGGACCTCTGGGAGACCCCTTCATGTCCAAAGAGTCGCGTAGAATCTATTTCTGAAGACGGCTGAGGCGCGTTTCCACACGCCACACCAGCGTTGCAGGCTAAATGCCTAGACGTAGCAGTCGTCGAGGTCATGCCAAACGAACCACGCATCGAATGAAAGCACGCCGAATCGAAACTCAATCACTGTCGCGCACCTTCTTCTTGCCCTTCTTCGCCTTCTCCTTGATGCCGAAGTTCAAGGCCCACGTCTCGATCTCGAGGTACTCCTTGAGAATCTCGCTGGCCTTCTTGATGAGCGCGGGCACGTTCTCGCGCTTGATATTCTCAGGGTCTGCCATCATCTGTTTGACCGTGTTGTGCGCAGTGTTGGCCTTCTTCACGAACTTCTCCATGTCGGTGGCGAGCACCCCTGCTAGACGGTTGGATTGCGTCTGCGGCAACAACATGTGTATCTCGCAAATCTTGTCGTTCAAGTTGCGTGACAATTTCTGCAGCGACAACGGCTCCATGAACTCTGTGGCATCCTTCTCCTCTTGCTCCTGGGGGCTCAGCGGCTCTTCTTCACATCGACGGCAGGCTCGTTCTTCTCCTTCTTGAGATTCTGCAAGTTGACCTCCCCGTCGGCGCCCGGGCGATTGGCCTCGAACTTCTGCTTTTTCAACACCCTCTCGTTGTCGAGCTGCTTCATCCACTCGGTCGGCACTGCGTACTCCTTCAGCGGATCCTCGTTGCTCCCTGTGATGGGATCTGGGCGAGTCTCCAACATTTGCATTCCATGCTGGTCGACGGCGTCGCGCCAAGCTTTTCCTTTCTGAGGGCCAACTTCGGCGTCCATTTCTCTGCCCCCATCCACGTCTTCTGGCGGCCCAACTCCGTGTCGAACTGCTGGCTCTTCTCGCTCTCGATGGTTTTGATGGCCCCCTTCTTCTGCCCCATGTAGGCCATGTGCATCAAGAGGCCGTTCTTGCGATCAGCACCCCTCATGGCTGAAACGTCATCCACACCGTTTTTCTTTGCCCACGCACTAAAGCAACCCATGTTCGAACGTGCTTGAGACTCGCTGCAAGTGGCGAGGACCCTCCTGGCGGCCTCCAGCTCGGCCTCCGACGGTTTCAGCAACTCTCCCAGCCGCGGCATCGTATAGAAAGGTTGAAACGTGAATGCAGCTTCGCGAAAACCTTGACCCAAAATATGGCTACACCAGACCCATAGGCACAGAGAGGGCATGGCCCACATGGAGGCTCAGAACCCCATGGGCTCAGAGAGGCCCTTGCTCTGAACCCCATAGGCGCTGAGAAGCCCTGGCCCACGTGGAACCCCGGGGAAGCTCATGGGGCCCTGGGAGGCCCAGGCCCTTAATCCGAGAAGAGTTTTCTCAAGCTCTGAACCCCGTAGGTCCATAAGACCTCGGCCCATGCGAGCCCCTGGTGGAGTCCGTTGGGGCCCTGAGAGGCACGGGCACATGATTAAGTCCGCAATGGGGACACAATCGAATTTGATCAAATTAGACTTAGTTTAACTTAGCTTGGCTTTCACTTTTCATTGTATTTTACAAGGCTTTAGCAAGTCAAATAAAGTCAAATTATCAAATTGTACTCAAATTTGACTGGGTATCGTTCGTCGCGAAAGCATTCCGTTTTGCTTGTGCGCACCCCAACTCAGCCCGACATCAGCCATAAAGGAGCCTGAATGGAACCACAATGTGACTTGGGGAGGGCCTACATGACCAACATAGACTGCTTTCGCACTGCTTTATTTTCTGACAGCGCCTGCGGCGGGCATTGTGCCAGGAACGCATTGTGCTAATCAGCTCTTAGTGTCGTGGGCGTTGAGTTGTGTTATTATTCATGTTGTTTGAACGCTCGCACTCTCCCTAGTGGCAGCCGTGGGTCGGAGACAACGACGACAGGGACGACGACGACGACGTCGTCATCGTCGTCGTCGTCGTCGTCCTTGTCGTCGTCGTCTCCGACCCACAGCTTTCGTATGTTTATTTTATTACACTGCTTCCAGCGCTGGTGACCGATCAACTCGGCGAAGCATTATTGAAAGCTACAGACGTCTCATTGCACGCAACGCTGCAATCCGCATCAACGCATATGGACGAAATCGCAAAGTGTTCAACCTTCCACAATCAACCGAAATCATATTGACATACACCGCAAATATATTATCACTCGCTCTTTTTGTAGCGCTTGCAGTCTGACCCAGATGCGCTTGAAGCACTTGCATTCTGAACGGAATCGGGAATCTCGATGTCGTGCTTTTTGATATTGCTGGTGATCTCGTCTATCGTAGGTTTCAGGTTAGTCCATCCAGTTCTGATTTCCATGGGCCACTCCCTCGCTTGTTTGATTGTCGAAGAATCTGTACTCGCGAAGCCGCCGTCGAAGCAAACCTGGATGCAGCTCGCAGCCGTGCCGACGATCTGCAACAAGTTTTCGTGTATTTCGTTTGGTCGATCTGTACCATCGCCGCGGAGATGACTACGCCCATGTCCTGAATCTCTTCGTTGACTTCAATGAGGTCACCGATATGAGTAGAAGAAAGAGCCACAGTCGAAGCACTCTCTAAGTCGACTTCGTCAATTCCCCCTGCTGCTTGTTGCGCCGGTGGCACTCCATCTGGGCTTGGAACATCTCGCCAAACGCCTAGCTGAGACGATGGGATACTGCCGTCGTCCATGCGGCAGGAAAGGCAAAGAAAACCAGAGAAACTGCTCGAGTTAAAATGGCTACGAAATTGTGAGACAAGACCGCGCTGATCCACGGTGCCGCATCTGAGTTCGGGGGATCTCCACGGCGCTGCGCTGACACAACCATGAAACTCATTACCTTCGCGCCCCTTGGGAAGCAACCCGAACTGCACTCGGAATGTCTGCTTAGTACATTCTCCTGCGGCTTGAAATCATGGCGGCCCGGGCGACATCCAAACGGAAATGCGTCTCCATTCGTTTGAAACACAATGCCTTTCTGCATTCATTATTGTTTTCTGGCGGCGCCTGCGGCGGGCATTGTCACAGAAAATACTGGCGTTGTGGATCAGAATAAGTATGCACGCTTCTTGGGGTCTTTTCGGGGGGCTCCCAGGGGCCCGTGGGATTGGGGAGAGAGGGGGGCAGACGAGATTCAAGCATCCTGAGCACATCTTCGAAGCATATTGAAAGCTTCTTGGCTATTCCTAGGGGTCCTCTTTGAGAGCTCTTGGGTGTCTTTTGGAGTCCCTTGGTAGCCGCCTGAGGGCCATGCATATGCAAGCGCTGATGGCCATGATGATGATGGTGGTGATATGAAGCGCGATGGCAATGATTATGATGAATATGTTGTTCGTTGTCCTTCGCCAAATGTAAAAAGCAACCGTTTGTACATGGCCGCGCGCGCCATCGTCCGAGGGTGACAAGAATGTGCTACCTCGATCATGTGGCCGACCATACCTTCGTCAGCATACACCCAGTAGTATCTGGGGTTGCCATAGTGAATGGCCTGCCACTCGCACAGGTGCAAGAAGAGGTGATGCTTTGATTGGAATTTCCAAAGCTTCAGTGGAGTAGCTCCGCCCGATGCTTCCGCTGACAATTGGCCGCGCAAGCAACGCAATGTCCGCCCAATCTCAGGCAGCCGCCTCTACGCACCGTCAGAAAGAAACATGCCCTCCGATTCAATGATGTCATAGGAATCAACGGGGCACTGGGCGACGCCCAAGCGACGGCAATTGTGGACAGCGCCGCCACTGTGACCGAGTGCGAGTTTCAACGCGAACCTGGCGAGGTGACGCGTTGCAGCGGCCTTGGCCTTAAGCTTCGCCCAGCCCCCTGCCGTGCAAATCCGTTCAACCTTGAGCTTGCCCTGAAGACGCGATTTCTCTTTCGTCGACTTGTAGCGCGCTTGCGTCTCGTTAAATAGCATAGCTGCGTTTTCTTCAGCGCTGGGCTTGCCCCACGTGCGGGCCAATATCAACTCCCAGAAGATATTTCCAATGACGTGTGAAGCTACGCCTTGATCGACAGCGTGTAAGACGCCAATCATCACGCACTCCAGCCGCAGACCAATCGCGTTCTTGAGAAGAACAGGCACAGAACGCGCACCTCTGCCACGTACGACTCGCGCGTGCGCATCGTCCGACGCCAACCAGCACGCGGCCGACAGTCCGTGAACACGAGCTCCGGAATGGTGCTGCTAGCTTTACGCATCCAGCCCATTTCTTCTACTCCATTCCACGCAGGGAACTTAAAGAGTTCACGCATGAACTGCCAGCCCCCACGGACTTGAGTGAAAACGCCTTTCCAGCCGCCTGCGAGGTATTCACTCGCGGTGGCCACAGGGAAGCCATGCCAATTTACACTAGGGTGAATGCCTGTCAAGAGCGTGTTCGTACTCCAAGCGAAGATTCTCATGATCTCGTCAAGCGCGCCTGCAGTTACATCAGATTTCTTCAGAAGCGCGAAGACGAATCGCTTTGCAGTCGTACTTCCAGTGCCAAGCAAAGAACTCCATGTAAACAAATACACAGACTCCTGTTTAGAAAGCGCACCAGCATCGCCATGCAGCCCGGCAGGAACTGATCGTGCCCCATCATTTCGTTTCAAAACAGGGTGTGCGGATGCAAATGCAGTGTCTTTCATCGATTCCCAGAAATCTAACGCCGCGCCTTCTGGCCCCGCCACGCAAGTTTGCCACGTCCCAGGCGCATCAATGAAAAGCCAGCGAAACCACTCATGTGGCAGAAAGAACGGGTGCATTATCTTGCCTCTAGTTGTAAGCAATTCAGCCCACGTGAAATCAGGTGTACCTCTCGGCTTCCCAAAAGCTGCAACTAGCGATCGCTGCGCAATTTGCGCGTGAGAAGAGCGAGCGAAACTCCGAAGCCCACGGGCCCCCTGGTTATGTGCCAGCAGCGCAGTACTCCAGTACCTTCACGGAGCTCAGTTTTCCTCGGCCCCAATCGCGCTTCATAGCAGCAGTGAGTGGGAGTTCGGCATCGGCACTGCGGGGCTCATCCGCTGCAGACGGCCCTTCGGCGGCGCGACGCTGGCGAACCCCTCTCTGCGGCACCGACGACGCCTCCGCCCTCGAGCTAGACAGGGCGCCAGGCGCACCAGATTCCTCCAAGCGTTGGCGCACGCCGCCACGACCGACGGAAGAAGCAGCAGGAAGGGCGCCGCCACGGGCCCCCCCGTCGCCAGATAGGTCTGCCAGACGTCGCTTCAGACTTCCACTCATCTGACAAGCGTGGGGCTTAATTCTGGGGGCGCTGGAGCCAACGCTTGAGCCAAAATGGCCACGGATTTAAGGAGTGGCCGAGAGAAGCAAAGCAGTTGCAGGGGCAGGCAGGACATACGATCTATATCCAGTGCCGTAATATAATGAGGGTGCAAGGATAAAATAAGCACGTCGGTTACCGTATTTGTTGTGTTTGTGTTTCGCTGAGAAAAAACAACGCAAGCGTCCTTAAAACATATGTCGAATTCAACAAAACAGTCAAAAACATTTACAAACAAATGAAAGCACTTATTGTTAAGAAACGCAGCACCAAAACACTTATCTTTTAGTTTTTCCCACCTTCTTACAAATAAATTAAACCTTTTCTTATAGAACAGAATGATCGGGCGTCGGGGAAGCCGCCCGGCCCGCTGGGCCGCTGCATCCGCCCACTCTCTCCATTCGGCCTGCGACCTGCTGTCGTCGCGGCGGTGCGCCGCAGCCGGCCGCCCACGCGGCGCAATGGCGGCCTCCGCGACGCCCCGAAAGCACGCGTCGCGGATCAGCTCTTCCCAATCGCCGCCAATGTCGAAGCCGTGTCCGCCACTGGCAGCAGTCGCGAGCTCGTGGATCAGGCGCTGGCAACGCCTGCGAGCCCCCCTGCTGCACCGCCACTCGCGCGACGGGAGGTGCCTCTCAGCCACCTGCGCCTTGACGCGCTGCTGCGCCAGGTCGCTCACGCAGCGCAGCTCGTGAGCGACGGCGGCGCGGAGCACCCGGTGTCGGCGCCTCGCCGGGGCGCGTCGGCCTGGGGGCGAGGGCGGGCCCGCCTCCTCGGTCGCAGCGCTGGCCCCGCCGCTGCTCGTCGAGGCCGTGGATCCCGATCAGCGCCCCTTCGGCCGCCGACATCCACTGCTGCGGCCCGAGCACCAGACTGCTAGGCCTCTCGCCTGGCTGCCAGCACCACTCGGGGGGGGCCTCGCTGCCAACGCCCCGCTGGGCTGCCTCGGCGGAAGACCTCAACTCGCGCGCCATCCCCGGCCTCGCGCGCCTGAATGTCCCAGTGCGGGAAAAACCGTGGCTTCCTCAAGACCTGGACCAACGCGTCTGGCCTCGCGTCCTGGAGGGTGAGCTCCACAGGCGCGGGGGGGTGGAGCCCGAGCCCAGGCGCGGGGCGACGAGTGTTCGCCGCGTGCGCAAGGTCCTGCGACGCAGCGCATCAGTCGAAGGCCTTCTACTGCTTGTCAGCGAAGCATGTTGGGGCCCACGGTCCGCTGGCCACCCCGCAGCGGCACTCTGGCCAGCTGAGCTCCTGCAAGGTCGCTGGCTCCATGTGGATGTCCGCCTTCTAGAGCCACGGCGCGCGCCCCGCCGCCATTGTGCGCTGCGCCACCGCTCGCATTAGGTCCCGGTTGCCCGCCCTCGGCCCGATGGCGTGCTCGAAGTAGGCCGATGCGACCATGAGCTCCAGGCCCGAATGCATCATCCATCACCTCCACCCCCAGCAGGCGGTGGGAGAGGCCAGCAGGCACAGTCCACGGCACCTCCCTCGCAGCCAAACCCTTGCGCACAAGGACGGAGACTCCTCCCGAGGTGCAGTTGCTCCCCGTACCTGCCGCGGTCTTGGCGGCGTGGTGGAACGCCGCGTGCCCGCGGGGCCCCAGCGCTCCAGCGGCGCCAGATGTCGAAACCATCTTGCTCGGCGCCAGGAGCCTGGTTTCCTGGAGGGTCACGACGTGCGGCCAGGCGCCCTCCAAGCGGGCGTAGCCCGCCAACACCTCCGGGGAGCGTCGCCATCCGCTCCCATTGCAGCCCAGTGCGGCGAGGCCACTGGCGAGGGCCTCGGCGAAAGCGGCTGTCGGCGCCTTCACCGTCGGGTTGAGGTCGCCCACCCTGCTCTTGATGATGGCGTCAACCGCCGCCACGCGCCGCGCTCCGCCACCCCCCTGAACTGGCACGCCCCTCAGCGCATCCCAGCCGCCGCCGAGGGCAGGTGCTGCGACGACGTGGGGCTGAATACCACCGCACCTGCCCTCTTGCTGGCCGCCAGGTGGCCGCGGCTGCGTTCCTGGCCGCACCAGTGGGTCTCGAGCCAGAGCTTTGTATTTAACATGAGAGGCAGTGCAACAGATCTGTCGGCATCCTATTAGTTTGACGATTCTCAGGCGACACGCTCATTTTCGGAGATATCCCAAACTTGCGACTTCCAGCTGTTAGAGGATGTATCGAGCGAGCCGCTTGCTGCTGTACACGAAGATGTTGCCAACAGCTTATTTGTGTGAGGGTGTCTCAGGCGAAATGCTTAATTATCCCAGTGCGACCCTACGTAGGAGCTGGAGCCTTTAAGAAAGCAGCAGTAGTAGGAACGGTAAACGCCGTCCTCCTCCTTCTCCTCACCGTCGTAGTTGTAGCAGTAGCGATAGTAGTAGTAGTAGTAGTAGTAGTAGTAGTAGAAGAAGAAGAAGTAGTAGCAGTAGTAGTAGTAGTAGTAGTAGTAGTCGTAGTAGCAGTAGTAGTAGTAGTAGTAGTAGTAGTAGTAGTATCGTAGTCGTAGTCGTAGTCGTAGTAGTCGTAGTAGTTAGTAGTAGTAGTAGTAGTAGTAGTAGTAGTAGTAGTAGTAGTAGTAGTAGTAGTAGTAGTAGTAGTAGTAGTAGTGTAGTAGTAGTAGTAGTAGTAGTAGTAGTAGTAGTAGTAGTAGTAGTAGTAGTAGTAGTAGTAGTAGTAGTAGTAGTAGTAGTAGTAGTAGTAGTGGTAGTAGTAGTAGTAGTAGTAGTAGTAGTAGTAGTAGTGGTAGTAGTAGTAGTAGTAGTAGTAGTAGTAGTAGTGGATGATGTGCTGCGCTATGCTGTGGATGCTGTGCTGCACTATGCTCTGCTCTGCTATGCTATGCTCTGCTATGCTATGCTGCGCAATGCTATGCTGGGCTAGGCTATGCTATGCTATGCTATGCTGCGCTATGCTATGCTGCGCTATGCTATGCTATGCTATGCTATGCTGTGCTATGCTTTTGCTTTGCCTTCGCTTTTGCCTTCACTTTTGCCTTTGCTTTTGCTTTTGCTTGGCACCCAGGGAGCGCAACAGGGGGAACCGCGCGTTTGCTTTTACCTTTGCTGTTGCTTTTGCTTGGCTCCCAGGGGACCGGGGGAACCGCCTGGGGCGATTTACACTGCCCGGCCCTTTAAGCCAAGCGAGTAAGAACCCTTCTAGGCAGAGCCTAGGTAGGGAAAAAGAGGAGCTCGCCAAGGAAATGACCCGGTGCGATCCTGAACGGTATGTCTGTCGATAGTTTTATGAATTTCAAAGATTCAACCAGAACGTCCAGCTCGCTGCTTCTCGTTCCTCGAAGACGCTTCTTATCATCCGTCAAGCCTTCCCCTCTTGCGATCGGCCACGGTATATAGACAAAGACTTCTGATGATTCAGCCAGAACGTCCAGCTCGCCTCTCGTTCCTGGAAGACGCTTCCCGCCACGCGCGGTTTCAGCTCCTCCTTCTCCTCCTCCCCCCCAGCTCAAAATTTCCTCGCATGTCACTCTCGGACGAGGTCCTGGCCCGAGACATGGTCGCAAATGACTCATGCATAAAATCCGGCGACCGCATGTTAGAACCCCCCCAGGTGGCATAAACACTGAAAGCACGTGCTAAATTCACGGGCGCCTGGCGCATGTTAGATACCCCCTCCGCACACGCACTTCGACGTGCGAAGAGACCAACGACCTCATGTTAGATATCCGCCTGGGCGAGCTGGACACGTGAAAACAAGCGTTTCGTTCGCGGCGTCCTCAACGGATTCTGCAAAACAAGCGTTTCGCTCGAGACGTCCTCAAACTCTGCGAAACAAGTGTTTCGCCTGAGACATCCTCAGCAAACCATGTAAAACAAGCGCTTCGCCTGTGAATCCTCAATGAATCCGCCAACCCTGTCGGCGTGTGCGAGAGGCTTTACCGTTTGAATCGTCGTCGTCGTCGCAGACGCCGCCGCCGCCGCCGCCATCGCCGCTCCCCCCTTTCCCTGGGCCCTCCTCCTGAAGCGCGCCAGCCAAAGCGAAATTCAGAAACATCGCAAGTGAGTCGAAGGGAAGCTCCGTCCCGTTGATCCCTTCCTTTGCCAGGGGAGGTCTTGGAGGTGTTCCAGGTCAGACCGAGGGGGGGGCTCCCAGGTCAGACCTGGGAGGGGTCACGGGTCAGAACAGCATCCCCCCGGGGAGGCCCGGAGCTCAACAAGGCCCCAAGACGGGCCAAGCGTGCCCCAAGAGGCCGCCAAGACTGTCCAAGAGGGCCACGCATCGCCGAAGGATCGGTCCAAGACGCCCAAGATAGCCTCCAGACGGCCCAAGAGGCCTCCAAGACGCCCCAATGAACTCCAAGAGCACTCCCAAGAGGCCCCACGAGCCAAACCTTCTTCATTTCCTAAGGTTTTTGACAAGTCTCGTAATTCTCGCCTTTTCGGCTTCTCGACGCTCCAAGACGGCCTAAGCGGCCCAAGAGATCGCCCCAAGACGTCCCAAGAGGCCTCCGAAAGCCCCAAAAGGACCCAAGAGAGGCCCAAGACGGCCCAAGAGGCCCCCAAGACGTGGCTCCCAAGAGCCCCCCGAACTGCTCCCAGAGCCCCGAGGCCTCCGAGAGCGTTCCGAAGAGATCCCAAGAATCATCCCTGAGGACTCTGACCCACGTCAGCGTCGTCGTCGCCCCTGCCGCCGCCGCCGTAGACGTCGTCCTCCTTCAGGGTCGGCGGCACTGACCTAAGGTCTTCGCCATCAATTCGTTCGATAGTGGGAGAAGCAATAATTAACTGGCCCTGCGGAGTCGAGGGGCCAGTACCAGTACAAACACCCAAAAGAGAACTTTGGGCCCGCACCCTCTCTGGGAAAAATGATGGTGAACAGAGGACGATCAAGGGATGAAAGCATCGTGCAGCCATTCCTGGAAGCCTTTGCGGTACGCCCGAATATTGAACGTCGTTATGGTTTCGTGCTCTGCCCGTTATGTGTTCCACAACATTGTTTCTCGTACCCATTTCGCCTTCTGCTCCTCCCTGCTTCCTCATGCTCAACCTCCTGCTGCGAAGTGGCAGGGACTCTTTCAGCCGGGAGCGTAGCGCGGACCGTCTGCGCCGACGTCACTTAATCATATTACCGCAGAGAGCGCTGCGCATACCCGAGGTTCGAGAAATATTGCCAGGGTAGGAGCGCACCAGGAGGGTAAAGAAAGGGGAGGGGGAGAAGTGCGACGGTAAGGTACAGGGGTAGGGAGGGAGAAGAAACATTGAGGTTTGGGGAGGTGAGCAGAAGAGAGACAGGAGAGTAGGGAGTGGAGGAAGGGTGGTGCATGAGGGATGGAGACGGGAGGGGCAGGGGGGGAGGGTGCAACGCTTAGAAATCGTCCATGGGCCCGCCAGACATCAATTTCCTAGCTGGCGGGCCTGGAACAGGCTCACCAAGCTGGACAGCACCACCTGGCGGCCACTTCTTCTCTGCCACTTGCCCTCATCAGGCGGAGGAGGGGGAAACTGGAGGGCGAGAGATAGAGAAAACAGACGGATGGACAGACCCACAGGAAGACAGGAAGACAGAGAGAGAGAGAGAGAGCAAAAAAAAAAAAAGAGAAATAAAGGAACGAACGAAGGAAGAACATGGCCTTCTGGAGTCCTGCGCCGATTACCTCCAGACTGCCGGACTTTCGAAGCAAAGCAGCATTCAGTGAGCTGGGACTCTGAGTTGGACAGCTGCGGAGGGAGGCTTGGGCAAGGGGGTCCTGCCTCTGGTGGAAGGGGACGGGGGGGGACGGACGCAGCGCCGCACGGAAGAAGCGGAGTCACGCCGAGCCTCCGGGTTCCGCAGCCGCCTCCTGCCCGCCCCGCGTGGCTGATGGTCGCTGGGAAAAGACCAGCTGCACGAGTCGCGACCCATCACGAGGGAGGGGGGGCGGGAGAACGGAGGCGGGGCGAGAACGGGAACGGTAGGAAAGAGAGAAGAGGGATACCAGCATCCCTGACACTGGGTGTCGTGAAAGCATCTGGCCTAGGGCAGAAAGGACGGGACACCCGGCGTCGCGATAATTGTCATGATGTCGCGGGCCTGAACATGACGATCTGAATGGTATGAGAAAGGCACACATGCTGTCGACGACCCGTCAAGCCAATGTCCCAGCACGCAATTCCACACCCGCGGGCTCTGACTGAGCATCGTCGTGCATCGGGGCCCATCTGGGGTCGATGTCCACATCGGCCCACATAATCCCACCAGCCCTTTTAGCTCAGGTGGTCCAAGGAGCTATTTCTTTCCTCTTCCAAGACCCTCTTCCCTTCGGGGAGGTTAACCTCCCCCGTCCCTGGATCTGGACGGGGGGGGCGGAGGGGTTAGAGCGCACAAGATGGCTCCAAGACAGCCTCCGGTGCTCCAAGATGGCCTCCAAGGCGGTCGAAGATGGTTCAAGATAACTTCCAACATACCTCCAAGAGGCCCGACGAGGGCCACAAAACGGCTCCAAGTGCTCTCGGAGCCCCCTCAGGACCCGCACAAGAGGCCAAAATCATTCGAACAACTAAGGGAAATCAATGATGTTTGACTTCTCGCCTTTTTCGCTTCCGATGAGCTTTCGAGGCCTCAAGATGGCCCAAGAGAGGCCCAGAAGGAGCCCCACAGGCTCCGCGGACGGCCCCAAGAGCGCCCAAGAGCGACCAAAGAGGGCCCCAAGAGGCGATTTTGATGGCTCCAGGGGTGGGACTAACGTTGGACCTCCCCCTCCTTTGATCGATAGCCTCCAAGATGGCCTCAAGAACCCCGAGGGCTCCCAAGAGGGCTCCAAGAGAGCCCCAACAGGGACCCAAGAGCCCAAGAAAGCCCCAAGAGGCCACCAAGAGGGCCCCAAGACGGCCCAAGAGTGTCCAAGAGCGCCCTAAGAGCGTCCCACGAGGGCCCCAACAGCGGTGTACCTCCTCGTCCTCCTCCTCCTCCTCTTCCTCCTTCTTCTCCCCTGGCCCCCCCGCGGCTCTCAAAAGTGTCTGGAACCCGCGGGGTGGAAATCTGCAGATGGAAACTCAGAGTCGGAAGCTGTAAACTGGCAATCAATGTATCCAGAATGAAGGTCGGAAATGGGAGGCCAGGGCTTGCGCGTGGAAGATAAGAGGTCGACAACCGAAGGTGGGAGCTGTGAGTCGAAGCCAAAGCCTAGAGCATCGATGGCTGGGGTTGGAGGTCGGGCTTGAAAGGTCGAACAACGTGTGAAACTTACCGTCAAAGGCTGGATATAGAAGCTGAGAGTTGGAATATACATCTAGGGACATAGATAATTGATCCTGGAGGCTGCGTGTGTAAGATGCGAAGTCGACAAGTGAAGGTGGAAGCTGGGAGTCGGGAGCCTGAGGCTGGAGGTGAATCGCTTAGGGCTGGAGGTTGGCAGGTGGAATATGTAAAGCTGTATATGTTAGGTTGGAGGCTGGAAGCTTGCAGTGAAAGCTGGGAGTCGAATTCGAAATCTGATGACCCCAGAGGACAAGCGTTGGATTTGCGAGAATCGGGGTGGGAGCTGGAGTGGAGTCACGCACCTTGGGTGGGACTGCTGTCTGTAGTGGTGTCTTTGTCCATACCCGTAGAGGCACCAGCATACATACATGTAGGCGTAATGGCGGACATATCGGAAGATGTGCACGCATTCTCCACGCCCACAAAACTTGAAGATGTTGTGCTCGTGCGGCCTTTGGCGCTGGTGGTAATCTCCAGTCCCCGCCGTGAATCCCACTGGGTCCCATTGGACTTTCCCTTTGTGCACTTCCTCATGTTGTTTTGTTTGCGGCGCGGCTGACAATCCTGTCGCACGTCGCTAATCAACTCGATAAACGTTTCGTTTTGTTGTAGTCCTTCCCATGTGCCCCATTGAGTGGTCGAGGGAGGGTAAAAAAGGAAAGGACGGGAGAGGGAGGAGGGACCCGCGTCATCGTCGGCTCCGGCGAGGCGCTCCCGCGCGGCTGGGGCTGGCCTGCGAGAAGCTGGAGGTACAGGAGAGCTGCACCTCCAGGGGGATGCGAGGGGGGAGGGGTAAGGGGGGGAGGGGGGGAAAGAGAGGGAGAGGAGGGAGAGAGACACGAGAGGGGAGAGAGAGAGAGAGAGAGAGAGGCAGGAGGGACGGATGAAGAGGAAGCAGAGCGAGTGGAAGAGAGGGACGAGGACGAGCCGCAAGCAATCCCTGTACCTCCACTTTGCCTCCTTGCGGTCTTCCAGCCCCCTGCCTTCATCCCTCCATCGCCTTCCCGTGGCTTAGCACTGGACCCCTGAGCTGTTCAACCCATCCGTGCCGCGCCGTACACCAATGCTTTCAAAAAGGGTGGGATGCCTCTGCGACGGACATGGCAATTCAACTGAGCCACAACCACTTTTTGCTCGGGACCAGCATGCTGATTCTGTTGAAGAGGGTGTTCATTGGCGATCGCGACCCAGACAGCCTCGACTGAAGCAATCTGCGCAATTCCAAGCAAGAGTGCGGACCGAAGAGTACCCGACGCATCTTATGTAATTAATTGCGTGCAGCGCAACTTCACCAAACACTACTCGGACGCCCTGGAAAATCTGCACGGTCCAGGCAAGCTGCGCCTGGACATGCATCGTGCAGTGTGATGTGACTTGATGCGAGCTGCTCACGCTCACGGTTCCCCATCCTCCTTCCTCCTGGCGGAGGGTCCAGACATCGAAGCCGAAGCGTAGCGACAGCTCCATGCATCGCAGCATCAGTGCGTCCGAGCGCAATGCTGATGGCAAGACAAAGCTGCGTACATTCAAGCAAGGAGAACGCAGCCATGGCCGAGACAGGGAATACGGGTGGTACAGGCAAGTCTATATGTTCGATAATCAAGCTCAACAGGAGTGGAGAGGGGACGAGAGCGGGCAAGGGGAATGGGAAGATGGGGAAGAGACATGGCTGAGGACCACAACTTCGAAGCACCCTGGACGGGGCCAGTTCGGGGCTGCTGGCTCGAGGTCACAATATGGCGCCAGATTCGCGGCAGTGCCACATGTTCAAGGCCTTGTGCTGCTTTTGCTGTGGGATGTCCACCAACTTCTACTTGGAGGGAACTATGTAGGCCCGCAGCAACATGACTGACCCTCGCTAGGAAACATTACACTTGAGCGTCTCCACTCGATCCAGGCATCCCTCCCTCTTCACGCTGCCTCGATGACCTCCCCCAGCAAGCCTCCAGGTCAGGTGGGGTCACCTCCACCTTCGAGAAGATGATCCTCCCCTCTCTCAGAAGGAGCAGTTCTGAAGGACAAGGCCAGTGGCTCCGAAGTCTCAATGTAGAAAACGCCCTGGCTGGAGTAGAATCCGAGACACCAATAATGAACATTTCGGATTTCCAACTGGCACCCCTAACCAGAAGGCTGAAACACATGTCCAATGTTGAGGCCCTGGAATGTTTACCATAGTAGCCAGAAGGGATTCGAATGCCATCTTTACTACCAGACGTGAAGCAGCGGCACGGCTCTGTAACCACGCTTGATGCGAGAAGCATGTGGTGAACTTACCTATTCGTTGTGCAACATGGCGGCCACCCTTTTATTCAGCAGCCACACACGTACTCTATTCTGTTTTGCCACATCCACGACCGACGATTCCTGAGCTGTCTTCAAGGACGAGGTCTGAGGATCGCCCTGTGGCCACCGTGGTGTGAGGACCCCGATTGGGCTGATCGTCGCCCTCTAGTCCCCCCCATCCCGGCTACTTGTAGCGGTCACCCCCCATGTCCCTCCTCAGACAACGAACGTCACGTGACGATCACGCGCTGGGGCACCCGAGGCATCGACCAGACCTTGAACACCCGTCCAGGATCCAGAAAGGACCTGGCCAGTGTCAAATCCAATGCATTCTCGGCAACTCCCGACCTCTATACGGGTTCTCCCGTGCTGGGACGACCTCTGACATCTTTGGAGGTCGGGCGGCGCCATGGCTCTTCCTCAACGCGCGGGCCACAGAATAGCCGCCGCCACGTAGGAAATTCGCTTTTTGCCCATCCGCCACCATAGACAGGAGGAGGGGGGGAAGGGGATGGAGCGTGCCTCGAGGGGAAGGAGAACGAGGAGGAGGAAGAGGAGGAGGAGGACGAGGAGGAGGACGAGGAGGAACGCACGTACCTTCCCTCTCTGTTTTGATGGTAAATGGAGAGCGCCGCCCGCGCAGCGATGCGTGCTTGGCGGATATGGATACGGCTCGCCGTCCCATGCTGCGCAAACAGGGGACGGAGCTCGTGGTATATGTGAAAGGCGTACACCACCCGACGGTGGTACGCGAGACGGCTATTCTCCACACCCGCGTAGTCAACCTCAGCACCAAACCCAAGACGCACCAGAGGGGGCTCAGACAAGTGCGGGAACTCGGGTTGGAGCCTGGCTGCCTCCCACAGCGGACGGCACATGTTGTACTGGTGCAGCGCGTCGGGGGCTTCACAACCGAAGCGGCAACGACATTGCGGCAATATCTTCACGCGCGCCGAAGTTAGCCACGCGCCCGCCAGAGTTTTGACGTGAGGCCACAAAAGACTCGGCACCTGACGAGGAAGCAATCCCCGAAGACGCCTCCAGCGGGACCCAAGGACCGGGTGTGCTAAAACTGGGAATTCGGGGAACATGTTCCTGAACCGACGTGAAACGAACATTAGAATGCTGTCTGGAGCAATACGGACTTACATGCTCATCGAATAACGCAGCTGGAACCGCGGAAGCGTCTTGTGGTCCATCGCGTTCTGAGCTTCCGTTTCAGCAACGTGAGTAGCTTTGCGCAAGACGGGAGCGGGAAAAGGGAGGGATGTCAGAGGACCACGGTCAAAAAACGGGGGGGGGCGGAAAGAAACGAGGGAAACATTGCGCGATGGAAGAAAGGATCTGCCAACAGGCCGCGCCCCATTTCACTGCCAGCGCGCGCGCGGGAACCCGCCCTCGCTGCGGGCACGGTCGTGAATTCGCTCGAGAGCCTTGGCCCAATTCTTGAACGTCCGACCCGCCACCATCCACACACACACGAAAGCCCCATAGTTTTGGGCGGCTCAAGAGCTCTCAGCCAAGCGCAGAGAATGCAACTCAGGCAGAGAGAAGCTGGATGGTGGGAGGCGCAGGAGTTCATGGAGAGCGTGTCCTTCACGCTGCAGCGGACGGGCAGGGACAGGGTAGAACTGGGCAGCGTAAGAGTGGCAAGGAAGGATGAGCACGCAGCACGATTTAATGATTGCATAACTTGGCGCTCGCGTGCCTGCGACGAGCCGACATCGGGACCGCCACTTCTGGCTGGCAGACGCGAGTGTGTACTCAAGGGTAGCTCCAGGGCCAGGGCCAAACCCAGGGAGGACACAGCGTCCGAATGGCACTGCGAAGCGTAGTTATCTCTCTCCTCGCCGTCAAGAATCTTCCAAATCGGCACGAAACAACGTTTCCTGGGCTGAAGGTCCACGCAGGCCAGGTCGGAGGCCGACTTCAACGGGGGGTGGAGCAGTGGGAGGAGAGAAAGGTTAGGGAGGGAACCCCCATCGTCGCCACACGCACCAACAGAGAGAAAGAGAGGAGGAGGAAGGACAACCCGCTCGAGCCGCTCCTCTCGGGATCCCCGAGGCGGCGTCGGGGTGGCAAGCTGTGCGCTTCCCGTCTCGCAGGCAGCGGCTAAGTGACGGCATGTTGGATCCATACCCACAGCCCGTAGGGTGCCACTCAGAGGGCAACCTTGGGGGACCCCGCGGGACATCGGAAAAACCGACGCCTGTCTGACCAAACCTTCAAGAAACCGACTGGGTCAGTCGCGAGAGCTTAAATTGCATTGAGATCGCCCCTCGGAATATTAAACCGACGGAGGACAGCTTGAAGCCATTGCTGAGACATGCTAGGAAATGCGGCGCGCACGGGGTAACACCACTTAAACTGCTGAGACGGGCTTCGGCACCAACGTTAATAACGCAAGAATCAAACTTCCCACCGCTGATAAAACCTTGCTGAATGTCGTGAACATGTTGTTTCGCTGCTCTGCTTAGGTGTGTGTTTACGGTCTGGGCGAGGGCCTCGCTGCCCTTCTATCGAGAGGGCGAAGCGCGTTGGCATCCACCACGCAATCAACGAGATCTCGAGGATCATCGCGTTCGGGGATAAACGCAACACTGGAATGGTTTTAACCTTCGACAAGGCCCCCGCCAGAAAACAACCGCAACACCCACCTCGCCCAAGACCTCATTCAAGACCCGGAGGCTGCTAGGGCGGCCATCCGAGCTCCACGATTGCCCAGGCATTGGGAGATGTCGGTCTCAGAACGCGTAGTCTCGGCGAAGATGGGCCCCCAGTGCTCCTTGGTCGCCGCCGTCGCCGTCGGTTCGCGCGCGACGGTCTCGCGGCCGCCCTGAGCGCGTTTTGGCCCGCTGAGCATGAGGCGCCGCCTCGTGGGCGTCTGCTGGGTGCTCGTCTGCCCCCGCACTCCAGCCGGCGAGTTGCCGCCGTGAGCGGCATGGGCTCGGGAACGCCGACCAGAAGCTCGCGCGGCTTCCTGAGCGACACCCTCGAAGCGCTGCCAGTTCGTTGTCACCGCGGCCTCGCGAAACTCGGGCGCGCGGATGATGCGGGCGAGGCCGTCGCCCGAGATGCCCAAGTGTTCTGCGAGCTGCGACGGCCCGCGAAGGCGACGTGCAAGCCGCGCGTCTCGTCGCCGAACTGCCCTCGATATGGCCCCGGGCGTCGCGCTCTCGAGCCCGGTAGCCCCAGCGTTAGCAGGCGGCGCAATGCCTTGCTGAATTCCATCGCGAGCGAGAGCGGCGGCCACGTGCATCAGCCCCTTCACTCGCAGCCACTTCGAGTTGATGTCGAGCTCCTCCAGCTCGGCGCAGCCCGCGCTGTCCTGAGGGGTCTCTCGGAGGCGCGGCTGCTTGGAGGTGGCGCTGGGAATGGCGCGCGCGACATGCGACCGAGGCTTCTTCGGAGCAATCCTCGTCGCAATGATTGCGTGATCAGATTGCGCCCAGTAAGAAAGTCTCGCGCCCCCCTGGGTCGCGTCATAGTCGCGTCGCCGTCAGTGATGAACCGAGCCATGGTGATCGGCGCCCCCGTCGACCTGCTGCGGCGCGCGGGCAGCTGGCCCTCCTGCTCAAGCACGCCGTCGGAGAAGAGGTCGCGCCAGGAGGGCCCCGACTGCGAAGCGCGCCCATCCTGAGACCAGCGAGCCTGACGACGCAGAAGAAAATTGAGAGACCGGTCCGGTTGGCTGCGCCGCTCGGGTTGAAGTCGCCAGCGCAGGGAGCAAGCCGAGAGAGTTCAACATATTGATCCCAAGCAGGGTTCCGATGCCACCGCTAACGGATGGCCACCCGTTGCTCGCGACGGATATCATAGTTGCGCGCTTGCAGGGGCCGCGCCTCCTTGCCTGTCAAGGGAACAGCGAGCGGGCAAGTGTTGAATGCGACCTCGAACAATAATCTGATGACTAAACGCAGGAATCTGAAATGATGCGAGGCGCGATCAGGTGTCTTGCGAGTGCCAGGGAACGAAGATAGCCACGCCCCCATTTACTTGGGCGCGCGTCCTCCTCGCCATCCACCTCAGGGCAATCAGAATAAAACAGTTTGTACTGAATGTTAATGTCATGCAAAAGCGACGCGAGAGTGAGCTCGCTGCCGTGAACCTCTCGCAGAAGGACGACGTGACGGTTGTAGAGAAGCCGCTTCGATTTGAGAACTTCCTGTCTGCGCAACTGGTGACTGTATACTATAGCGACATCGCCCTCTGGCATTCCAGCTAGCAACGCGAAGCTCGCGGGTGGCCCCGCTGTTGAACTCCCACAGGGGGTCATCTCTTGCAAAGATAACGTCCATGCTGAAATGATTACCCTGGAACTGTGGTCGGAAAGTGTCATGGATCGACGTAAAAATAATTCCGAACTGAGCTGCTCCCTCTGGCGACCGCACAAGCTTGATCGGCTCGCTGGCGCCCTGCAAGGCCACTTCCACGATGGGAATCGAATTGGCGTTGACGAGGCCACGCGCCCGTAGGAATCGCCATTCATGATGAAACTGGGCTCGCTGACGAATTCCGAGAAGTCGCTTCCTTGCATTTCACATCGCCCCTGTTTGGGACTCTTGTCAAGATTGATGCAAGGCGCGTCGGTGGCGCCGCTGACAGCGAGAGCCGTAAAGCGCCGCCAGTTCCCGCCAAGAGGCTGAAGCCGCTGGGCCAATCGAACCGCGCGAGCAACGCCAGGGGCGCCATCATGGAGGTCTAGGGAGAAGACCTTGCCAGGCAACTGCCCGTGAATGCTGCACTGGTCATGCGCGGGCCCTGTGTCGTTGATCCACTGCGAGATACCATTCTTGACATCTGCCTCGGAAGCGGGCTGCGCCCGCCCGATCCTGAAGATACTGGGGTCAGGGGGCCTGTCGCGCGTTGCCAACCTCGCGAGATCCACCGCCCCTGCAGCAGCAGCAGCTCGAGCCTGCGCCAATGACCGCTGCACCTGGTCCATGTCCGCAAGAAGAGAGCCCTTCTGCGTCTCCAATGAGGTCGTCCGATCCTCAACCTGACGAACATCGATGCCGCGCTGATCCAAGCGGGCGGCGCGAGGGCGCAGACGCCCAACAATCGCGTCGCGCATGTCATTGCGCGCGGAACCCATGATGCCGCTGACCTCCGCGCGGACAGCCTCCATCTGGGTGGCGAAGGCGTTGCTGGTGGCTGCCTCGATTCCGTCCGCAGACATGGGGCCAGGCGGACGAAAGCCCTGACGCACGCCACTGGCGGGGCCATTCCTCTACGGATCAGCGGCGCACTGGAGAGGGTCAGCGGCGCATCGAGGAAAAGCTGTAGCCGGAGGAACGGGCCATCCATCCGCACGTGGTCCGCGAGGCTCGCGATCAGGAAATGCAGGCGCCGCGGCCGGACCATCCGCCGCGCGCGCTATCTCCGCGGGCCCGGGCGACGCAATACCTTCAGCGCCATAGCCCCGATGGCCGCAAGCGTGCGCAGCAGCAGCGCTTGCGCCCCGACGAGGGGCGGGCCCCGGTGTAGTGGCTGAACTGCTTGCGCTCCGACCACTTGATGAAGACGGTGAATGTTCTCTGTCTCGTCGACGACGCCGCCGTTTGTTTTCTTTGCGACGGTGCTGAGCACGGCGGGCCCGAGCGGAAGCGCCCCGAAAGCTTCGGGTGCAAAGGAGAGCGCCGAGAGGTACAGTGACAGGAAGTGCCCGTGTTCAGCGGCCAGAGGTGTAATAGCGATCGCAGATTGTGGAATGCGAACGGGGAGGGCGCCCATGGTTTTGGCTGCCGCGCGTCGCCCCCCAGGCAGTCCTGGCCAGCTGCCACGCGGAGATGGTTTACTTTGGCCAAAACGGCTTCAGATGAGGGCGAGGAGGGGAACAGTTTTCTCCCTCTGCTTGCCCTGAGGCGTGACCGAGGGCACACAACGTTAGTCTGTGCTGCTTGCAGCCTTTGCTGCTGCCTCTCTGGCCTTGACACGCGCGAACAACGCGCGCGTTCCAGGAGTCGACACCAAGCCCTCGAGGCCAGCTGCCGATGTCGCGTCGGGCGGGGGGGGGGCAGCATAGCACAGGTAGTTGACTCCTCGCCGTGAGGAGCCCGAAACACGACCATCCTCGTTCCTGCAATGAGGATACAACCCCGACACAATTCTCGGCAGGGTTGTCTTGGCGCCCGCGAGCTTGCGTCCATGACATTCTTGACCGAGCTTGAAGATCCGCTGTGCAGAGTAGGCCCTGCACGTCGCGCGGAAAAAAATAGGCTCAACCTCTTGTCGCGACGCATGGCGATAGTTTGGGCCAACGTGTGGCCCGAACTAAAATCTAGCACACCTTGCCACGTTTTGCTGGGTCCTTTGCAACCCAGCATTGGGCGAGATTCTGGGTCCCGCGAAAAAATTAGACACCGCAGGAACCTGGCACAGTTATCGTCCAAATGCTCCCAACTGGTGCCACCCTCCAGACTTTAGAAACTTACATCTAGGCCCCAGTGAGTTCCCTTCGAGGCGCTCCGAAGGAAAAATACACAACACTTTGGCCGCGACTCGGGCCGCAAACGCTAACTTATCCAACCCATCGCTAACGTGCTTCCACTGTTCATCGGAAGGTTGAGGGTGGAGGAGAAGGGCTTGCTTAGCTAATGAGCCGGCCAGCTGGTTACCTACGCCGATTCTCCTCTGGGGCCCAGGGAGGCTGTCGAGGACCTCTTGGGACCTATTGGCGGGTGTGTGTATAATTTGAAACAAGTGGTCCTTCTCCTCGTAGGGTAAGGCACCTCTTCTCATACCCCCGTACCTATGTTTTCTGGACTGCTGGTGGCACGGGTCGGTATTACAGAGCCTGGTGACTGTAGCACAGTCAGAATATCGATCTCCGCTGTACTCAACAAAAATGGAGACTACCGCCATAGCCTGATGCTCTGCTGCCTGCGGCGTCTGCTGCAGCACATCCCACACCATTCTTTTAGCACAGGCCACAACATTGCCTGGGCTGTCCAGGAAAACCCACGCATACGCAGCTCGAGACAAGTCTCTTATGACGTGTCGCGGGCAAGACCCATCCATACAAATGTCGAGGCCTTTCAAATCAAAGGAATCCCAGGGGATTTCATTACCGAGGGGGTCGTACAAAACAGGATTGGGGTCGTTACTTGGAGGAGGGAGGTTGGTCCCAGGATGATCCCACTTGAGCTCGTCCCAGCATGCGCGGTCATCACTGTCGAAAGCCTCCCTCAACCACTCGGGGTGATCTGCCGCAGCTTGCTCACGCGCCTGTACAGCGTCAGCATGCTGGTATCCCCAACGGCGATGCTTCACAGTGTCGGGCTCGCCGCACAGCGGGCGCTTGCCGTCGCTGTTGTAGCCTGCAGCCTTGGCCCTGGTGCGTGTCCACACACCTCCACAAAAACATGTGATGGCCATGTATTTTTCCCGCGGGGTGAGTTTCTTGGACCCAGGGCCCAGAAGTTGGACCAGGAGGAGGAACAGAAGAACAAGAAGAAAGGAGGAGGAGGAGGCAGCCACAGTGTGATATCAGAAGGGGTGATCACGCATAAATGCAAGCAGGAACATTGAGTTCGGTTGGCCTCGCGCGTGAAGGCGAGGCGACGTTGCGAGAAAGTGATGATGTGCCAGCCGTAGATCATGGCGCAAATCGGGCAACATGTTTATGACGCATGCGTCTTGCGGTGCCGCAAGGGGTTACCCCGCGGTCGTCCCGAAGAGTACCCCGTAATTGCTTCGAGGGTTTGCCCGTGATTATCCTGTGGTTGTTCTGTGCGTTGTCCTGTGAGTTGTTCTCCGGTTGTCCCGCGGTTGCCCCGTGATTGGCCTCTGGGCTGTCCAATGGGTTGTCTCGCGAGTTGTTCCGTGAGTTGCCCCGCGCTTGCCCCGTAAAACAAATCAACGTGCAACTCAACATGCAAACCGGAATGTAATTCCACGAACAGGTAGACAAATCCGCCGACCCTGTCGGCGTGTGTGAAAGGCTTTTCCGTTTGAGTTGTCGTCCTTGTCGTCGTTGTCGCAGTCACCGCTCCCCCCTGTCCCTGTCCGTGGGCCCTCCTCTTCAAACGTCCCAGCTGGAGAGAAATCGAGCAACGTTGTAGTCGAGTCGAAGGGATGCTCCTTCCCTTTGATCCCTTCCCCGCGGGGGGGTAGGGGGGTGGGGGGGGATCCCGGGAGGGGTCCCAGGGTGTGTGACCCCCCAGTGGGGGGATCGCCCCTCCCTGGGGGAATATTTCCCCTTCGATTCGTTGTCTCCCAGACGCCTCGGGCTCCCCCTTTAGGGTCGGCGGTACTGGGCGTAAGGCCTTCACAATGGGTTAGTCGTGCAAAAACATTGCCTGCACCAAGAAGATATGCCTTGAAATTGGATGGGTGTTCTGGGTGTTCGCCCAATGCCCGCCCGTGGGCGCCGCCTCGTGCTGGGAGGATTTCACCCAGTGCCCGCCCGTGGGCACCACATAACTTGCACCGCATAGCTCGCACCACATACCTTGAACCAAATATCTTACACCACATATGTTGCCCCGCATAGCTTTAGCAGCATGGCTTGCAACACGTAGGTTGTGATATCTTCCTGGCACCACTCAACTTGCATCGCGTAGCTTGCACCACCCAACTTTCAACACATAACTTCCACAACATAGTTTGCACAACATGCCGTACACCGTGTAGTCTGCATCATATCTCTTCCATTACCCAGCATACACGTCGCAGCTTCCACCACATAGCTTGCACCACATATGTTACGCCACAATGTTTGCGCGACATTATTTGCGTCACACAGCTTGCACCACGTCGATGGCGCCAAACAGCTTACACCACATGCATTGCACTACGTAGCTCGCACCGCATAGCTTGCAACGCATATCTTGCACCACGTAGCTGGCACGACATTGCTGACGCATCCAAAGTGCGACCACACTGACGAACATTCGGCATCGGTAGGTGATGGGCTAGACAATCTATTGATTGTGACATATCTCGGTACTGAAATCCGCCACCGTGCCTTGAGCAAGTGGTGGAGTGCCCAATATGCTCATACAGTTGGGAGTGCTCGAGGGGCTGTGGGATTCTCAAAGGCCCCCACCCCTAGCTTGCAAGGGTTCCTTGACTTTCCTGTGCGATCCAGAGGTTTGTCTCGGGAGTCTCCGAGAAGCAGAACCCATCCAAAACGACAGTAAGATCCTCTATCAAGTCGTCCAAGAAGCGCCCCCAAAAGCACATGAAGGTTTCGAGAAGTTCGAAGAGCCCCCACGGGACCCCAGGAGGCCCACAGCAAGAGCCTCCAAGAGAGGTTCCAAGAAGCTCTGGGAAAAGCCACAGACAACCAACTAAGCCAAACTTAACTCCTACCCGTGCTACGTTTCGCATGTTCGAAGTTGCAGCTCAACGTAGCCTCAAGATTGCTTCAGAGTGCTCTAAGACTGCCCAAACGGGCCCCAATAACCAATACAGACGGCCTCCGATGCTTTCTCTCACGTCCATCACATTGGTCGCGGTGATAGGGCCCCGATAGCGAGACCGTATGCTCCTGGACGGGGTGGGCCATCGAGCCCCTATCGGCAATCAATGGGCGATTGGAGGTCGATGCACCCGCCCTGAGCCTACCGCCCCCAACATAGCCCCTGAGATGGGCACGAGGAGGAGGAGGAGAACAGCAGATAGCGGTGGTTGCACCGGCGGCAGCAGGAAGGCTCCAGCGCATGGCACCCCTCCCTCCCTCCCTTCGGCGCAGCTCAGCTCAAGGTGCACCCAGATGTTGATTGACTTTACTGTCACTTGGCTGCTGCCTTCGACCTTGGGCGCAATTTGAGAGCTGGAGGCAAGCCGCGAGAGTGGTGGCGCACAGTACTCGCGTCACGCTAACGCTCGCGACCATGATCACGCATGCAGACATGATAGGACTATTTTTCCACGCGCCCACGGGACCGACGATGTGGAGGAGATCTCTAGATCACTCAGGCCCCCCTGAGGTGGTATACGCAACCGCGGAATGGAGTGGTCCATAGATTTCACCCGTCGGCTGAAATGCACGCAGAAAGCGCAAGAGCTGTGTCGTGCCTGCTTGCGTATGCATGTCGTGCATCTTTCCAGTGTCTCTCCGCTCCCCTCCACGAGGACGCACCACTCACCTGGCCAGGCACGTCGCCTGGGATGCGAATCAAATTTGCTCAGGCCTGGTAGCGGCACGGCGGGGCTTCCACATGCCTCGCCGCTGCCAGACGGCCGCTTCACGGTTGGAATATGAAGGGGAGGGGATGGGAGTGGAAAGGTGAGAGTGGGATAAGCAGGGGGTAGCTGCGTCGTTACGAGCCAGCGCATCAGGGCCACGTGCCAAACATGCAAATCTCAAATGGTTCCCGCCGGCCTCTGATACCCAGACTGGCTACCAAGGTAGATGCTTCAGGGCTGCTGCGTAGCCGAGTTGGCGCAACCCACATATTGGTTCCGCGCGACGCCCACTGACTCAACCAAGAAACAGCACGCACCCCAGAAACTGCAGGCAGGTCGATCACTACGAAAAACCACCCTGCGACGGGCAAGCCTCCACGATGCCACCTGGCATGAAACACTCTAGTGCTTTACACCATGCACGTTCATGACAGTGGCGACAACATTAGAACGCAATTCCTGCATAAGCCGCAGGGGAGCCTTCGGGGAGAGAGCGATTCCGGAGTGGCAAGAACGCTATTCCTTGGTAAATCCCACCAGCCAGCTGGGCGTAGGTGGTTTGGGATGCCAGCTCTCCCAAACCTCCTCCTGCCCATTTGGGGGAAGGATTCCCCCTCCCGATCCCCCCTCATCTGGGCCTGGTGCGGGCGTCACGAGCGGTCCAGGAGCTCGTTTGGGCTCACGGTGGCTTCAAGATGGCATCGTATACATTAAGATGATGTCTCGGAAAGCGCAAGGTAGACCAACTTGACTTCCAACGTGCCTACAAGAAACCCGACCATGCTCCCAAAACGGCGCCAAGTGGACACGGAACCTCCGAATCATGCCCTTAAGAGGTCAGCATCGCTCAGAAGCTGAACATTCGCACGTGATGATTGGCTTCTCTTACTTTCGCCTTGGCTTGGCGTCGAAGACATCCAGATGGCTCAAGCATCCGCCCCAAGGGCCCAATAAGGGCCCTCTTGGGCGAGACGCCCTCCGAGGAAAGGCTCCGAGACGCCATCCAATGCTATCAAGATAATTCCAAGAAGGCTCCTAGAAGAACCCGATACATGATTAGTTGGGTTCCGCCGATATGGGGGTTAACCCGGTAGGTGGTTTCAGGAATTAGTTATTCCAATGTCCGCGTTCTTCGGATCGACCTTCAGCTGCAAGCATGATCGACCCACGAACCCGGGAAGGTATGTAGAAATGCGAGGCGTGGCAACGTCTTCAAGGCACCTAATTAGGCGACGGGCAATTGCAATGCTGAACGTATCGATCAGAATGTACCGTGCCATGGCTGCGTTGTGCTATGCCGTGCTGAATCGAAATATGGAGAGAGAGCGCGCCCGCAGGGCCGGAGCAAAGCGGGAGGGGGGGTAGGGCTGGGGCGTCCAAGCCAATATGACAACACTGCTTAAACGTAGTTGAAACGGCAGGCTCTTTTTTCCGGGGGGGAATCGCATGCCCCCCCCTTCTCAACGATACCGTGCGCATACTATACATATATACACATATGCATGCATGCGTGCATGCATACATACCTACAAACATACATACGTACCTTATTAATTAATACATGCATACATGCGTACATGCATACATACATACATGCATACATACATACACACATACATACATACATACATCTCGATATATATATATATATATATATATATACTAGAACCATCGCGCGCGCTTCGCGCGCGCTTTGGTTCAAGCCGAGGTCAAGGATAAATCGAATCAAAATTCGTCGAAACGCGTCCGAAAACAAGTCGACGGAATATTCGAACAAACATAACAGAGCTCGTCCTTAGCGCTTGCGCTGCTTAGCGTCCTTGGCGTTCGCGCTGCTCTCTGATCGAGTGAAGTCAGCTCAACAAGACCCCCTGGAGCCGAAAACCGAAAGACCTCGTCGAACCTCGATCCTCGATTGATCGGTCCTCGACCGGCGCCTGCGACGACGAGCACGACGACGGCGGAGGCGACGACGACGGCGGCGGCGAAGATGATGACGACGACGGCGGCGGCGGTGACGACGGCAAGGGCGACGAAGACGACGGCGCCGCCGCCGCCGTCGCCGTCGAGGCCGTCGCCGTCCCTGCGCGGGGGGCGGGCCGCGGGGGGGTTCTTGGAGTCTCTTAGGGGCCTCTTGGGGGGATCTTCCCCTCCATAAGCCCCCGCTGGGTTTGGCCTATTGGGGGGATCTCTTGGGGGCCTCTTGGAGCCTCTTAGGGGCCTCCAGGGGCCTCCTGGGACCTTCTTGGGGCGGAAGATTTTCGGGTCGGGCTCCCCCTCTTGGGCTTCTCTTGGAGCCGTCTTGGGGCTCTCCTAGGTCGCATTGGGGACCTCATGGGGTGTCTTGGCCCCCTCTCGGGACGTCTTTGGAGCCTCTTGGGCCGTTTTGGGACTCTCTTCGGGGCCTCTTGTACCGTCGTCATCGCTGTGAAGACCTACAAGTCGCAGATGCTAAGGGTATACGTTTGCCTATGCACAATCAATGATTTTGGCTTCTTGGGACCCTCTTGGGAAGCCTCTTGGGGCGTCTTCGCAGTCTCTTGGGCACTGTGAGAACCGTGAGAACCGTCTCGGGCGTCCAAGGGCTAGCTTTGAGCGCTCCGGGGCCGCCATTGAACGTTTTGGGAGCCTCATGGGGCCCTCTGGCCACGCCTTGGCCGCCCCTCGGGCTGTCTTGGGCCGTGCTGGTAGCCTCTTGGGGCCGTCTTTGGGGCCTCTTGTGCCGTCGTGCGCGCCGTGAAGACCGAAAAGTCGCAGATGCTAAGATTGTACGTTTTCCCATGCAAAATCAATGATTTTGGCCGCTTGGGGCTCCCTTGGAAAGCCTCTCGGGGCGTCGTAGCGGACTCTTGGGCTCTACGGGAGCCATATTGGGTGTCCATGGGTGATATTTGAAAACCCTGGGGCCGTCTTGGACCGATTTGGGAGCCTCTTGGGGCTCCGTGGACACGTCTTGGCCGCCTCTTGAGCACGCCTTGGCCGCCTCTGGGGCTGTCTCGGGCTCCTCTTGGGCCGTGTTGGGAGCCCTTTTGGGCCATCTTGGGGCCGTCTTTGCGGCCTCTTGTACTCTCGTGCACGCCGTGAAGACAAAAAAACGTCGATGCTAAAAATGCGCGCGTTCCTATGCAAAATCAATGATTTTGGCCGCTTGGGGCTCTCTTGGACAGCAAACTTGGGGCGTTGTAGCGGCTTCTTGGGCCCAATGGGAGCCATCTTGAGCGTTCAGGGGCGATATCTGAAAGCCCTGGGGCCGTCTTGGACCGATTTGGGAGCCTCTTGGGGCTCCGTGGACACGTCTTGGCCGCCTCTTGAGCACGCCTTGGCCGCCTCTGGGGCTGTCTCAGGCTCCTCTTGGGCCGTGTTGGGAGCCTCTTGGGCCGTCTTGGGGCCGTCTTTGCGGCCTCTTGTACCCTCGTGCGCGCCGTGGAGGCCGAAAAGTCGCAGATGCTAAAAATGCACGTTTTCCCATGCAAAATCAATGATTTTGGCCGCTTGGGGCTCTCTTGGAAAGCCTCTTGGGGCGTCGTAGCGGCCTCTTGGGCTCTATGGGAGCCATCTTGGTTGTCCAGGGGCGATATTTGAAAACCCTGGGGCCGTCTTGGACCGATTTGGGAGCCTCTTGGGGCTCCGTGGACACGTCTTGGCCGCCTCTTGAGCACGCCTTGGCCGCCTCTGAGGCTGTCTCGGGCTCCTCTTGGGCCGTGTTGGAACCTCTTGGGCCGTCTTGGGGCCGTCGTGGGGGCCTCTTGTACCCTCGTGCGCGCCGTGAAGACCGAAAAGACGTAGATGCTACAAATGCACGTTTTCCCATGCAAAATCAATGATTTTGGCCGCTTGGGGCTCTCTTGGAAAGCAACTTGGGGCGTTGTAGCGGCTTCTTGGGCTCAATGGGGTCCATCTTGAGGGTCCAGGGGCGATCTTTGAGCGGCCCGGGGCCGTCTAGGACCGGTTTGGGGGCCACTTGCGCCTCCCTGGGCACGTCTTGGCCGCCTCTTGGCCCGGACAGGAGCGCTCCCGGAGCCCCTGAGCGGCCATGGGGGGCGCAGGACCTGGCCTGGCGGCCCCGATCCCCTTCCGCCGGCATATGAGCCCCGGAGCCCCCAGGGGGGGCGCAGGTCCTCTCCTGGCGGCCTCCCTCGGAGGCCCTGGAACGCCGAAACCTTGTGACAACCAAGGGAAAGTGAGCCCCGGAGCCCCCATGGGGGGCGCAGGTCCACTCCTGGCGGCCCCGCTCCTGTTCCGCCGGCACATATATATATATATATATATATATATATATATATATATATATATGTGTGTGTGTGTATGTGTGTATATATATGTGTGTGTGTGTGTATATGTGTACGTGTGCGTTTCGGACCACACTGCACGTTCCACTTGGAACGAACCGCGCAGCTCCAACCACATGTCATATACTTACAGAGCGCAAAAAACTCACGGTCAAGAGCCCACGCTGGCAATCATATTGCTGATGGCATACGTGGACGTGCAATTCAATTCGGCGCAACCAATGTACAGCCATTCAATACAATGCGTGGCACAGCGTAGCAATGCATGGCACAGCCTTGTAGAACATCGACTTGGATCCGCCGGCCCTCTTGTGGGACCACCAGGCTGCACGGGTCCGGTTGCATCAGCAAGTATTTACAAGTCCAGAGTTCCTTGGTCCCAGTCACAGTTACACTGCAGCTTATAGTTTATAATCTCCGATGTTCTAATTTTACGTCCTGCTTCCTATTGCAAGGAGTTGCTGATCCGCGCGAAGGGAGGAGCCGAAATCCGCCCTGATTACCACTGCCTCCTGGAGTCTCAGAATTTCCCAGGGGGGCACTGGGACACGTAAAGACATGTGCGATTCGCGCCTCAGAGGCCACGGTCCCTTGAAAACTGACGCAAGATGCGATCCCACGAAGCCACGATCCCTCCCCAATTACGCCAGATTCTGGCACCATTCGCGCCTCCCACGATCCCTCGTAAATTGCACCAGCTTCGCGTCTCCGAAGCCACGATCCCTCATACATTGCGCCAGGTTCGCGCCCCCGAGGCGATCCCTTGCAAATTACGGCCGACTCGCGCCCCCGAGGCCACAATCTAAGCAACGGCCCCTAGAACAATTACGCAAGATGCGCGCCCACGAGACCACGATCCCTACCAAATTGCGTTCGCCATATTTGGGCACCCGAGACCACGAGGCGCCGTGAATTATGCAGGACTCGCGCCCCCGAGGTTGAAATCTTTGGTAAACAATTCCTAGTTGATGACGCCGCACTCGCGCTTCCTACGATCCCTCATAAATTAACAAGACCAGGCTGGCGTATCCGCGACCACGGTCCCTGATGAATTACGCCAGGCTCGCGCCCCCGAGGCGATCCCTTGCACATTGCGACCGACTCGCGACCCCGAGGCCATGATCTAGGAACCGACGCTTCAAACAATTACGCAAGATACGTTCCCGCGAGACCACGATGCCTTCTAAATTACGCAAGATTCGCGCACCCGAAACCACGAGGCTCCTTAAAGTATGCAAGACTCGCGCCCCCAAGGCCGAAATCTCTGGGAAACAATCGCTAGTTGATGACGCCGCAGTCGCGCCCGCAACGACCCCTCGTAAATTGCGCCAGATCCGCACCCCGAAAAGCGCCCCCCGAGACGACGATCCTTTGCACATTGCACAAGGCTCCTTGCCCCGAGGTTACGACTCTGGAACATCACGCTACGATTACTTACTAGCCGTACGTAGCTCTGGCATGCTCCATCTTGATAGAGAGCCCGACGCACACATGTATGGTATATCCGAGCGTTGCGCAACATGTTGTCGGGTAGCAAAAACACATGCACAAGACTGAGGCAAACACCACAAGGCCAAACACGAAAATGCGCATACTCCTGACAAGAAACACAGGGTGCACTGCATAGCCTGGCACACAAACGTATGGCATAGCATTGCTGAACACAAACTGTGCTGGAAGAGGCCGCGGCCAAGTCACGAGGAATCAGCCTGATCATCCAGATGGCTTTCCCTTGAGCAAGGAAACGAATACGCACGAAACCTTAAGGGAAACCGACCTGGGAAACAATATTCCGCACCAGTTGAGAAGGCAGGAGCAAAGGAAGCGAAGAGGAGGAGGAGGAGGAGGAGGCTGAGAGATGGAGGACTGGGAGGAGAAGGGAGAGAAGGGAAAGCGAGAGAGGGGGAGGACGAGGGAAAAACGCAAGATGAACACCACGCCCGATCGCACGCAAGCGTTGGCCACCGCAGCCACGGGCTTGTTCCTGCTCTGCTCTGCCAGCTTCTGGTCCATCTCTGCCCCGAACTGGCAGTCGAAACCCCCCAGCGGTGACAAGTTACTTGGCTCCATCGAGGGCCCGAGCCCCCCTCCAGGAGCACCCTGGAAGTGCGGGGGAACGGGCCAGGGGACTCGCTCAGGGGGGGAGGCGTCGAGCAGGAATCGGCGACACATTCCTGACAGATGACAGAGCGGCGATGGGCCTCCGATAGCGAATCCGCACGTTCATGGGCGGGACAGGCCATGGGCCTCCCACCGGCGTTGAATGGGCAATTGGGAATCGATGCGCCGCCCCTGAGCCTTTTCCGCCCTGAAGTTGCCCCTGGCGAGCTTCTGTTTGCGATCCGCCACGATGCATCCGCAACAACGAACGACATGCGAGCTTGCAGACGGGACCCCCTCGCGGCACGAACCAGCGGGCGGCGCGGACGGCCTGGAAATACGGGAAGGAGGCGACGGTCGCCTCCCGGGAGGAGGCGGACGAAGGCGGATGAAAACGAGGGTGAAGGAGGAGAGGGAGCGGGAGGGGGACGACGAGGACAAATAATGAGGGGAGAGCAGGGAGAGACAGGAGGAGAAGGCAGAGTGTAACCAGGGGGGACGAGTCCCTCCACCAGGCCACTCTACGCAACGGGGGCAGTGGTGCCTGGCCTGCTTTTGTGCAGACCCTCGTAATCCACAAACTGAAAGATCGTTAAGCACGAGAAAACACTGCTCATAGAGGTGCCCTCGGGGGTGCTCACAGGAGCAGGACGAGGAGGCTCAGCAGGCCAGGAGGACGCGGAAGGCGGGACACCAAGAGGCACATAGACAGGCACAGGATTACGGAGGCCCACAGAGAGAGGACAGGGAGGCTCAAGCTGCCGAGGACGAGGGGGAGAGAGCGTTCCCGATCAATCCCGAGGTGCAGGGAAACTCCGCATTCGGGGGGGCGCAGAAGAGCTCGGCGGATGATGCTTGCGACAGAGGAGGAGAGCGAGACAGGGAAGGGGCAGAAGCGATGGCAGGGGCCGGCCCACTGTTTTCAGCGCGCGACCGAGGCACACCCCACGAAGATGACGAGGCCCGCAACGACGACGAGGAGCAAACTTGAGAGGATGACGGAGTAGCCCTCTGAGAAGACGAGGAAGTAGGGCTCGGTCCATTCTCCTCCGCCATCTCTCCCCGAACACCTGGAGTCGGTCCAGCCTCCTGCATCCCAGCCATGTCATTTTCCGGCTCGGGGGGGGGGGGGCGGGGGAAGGTCACGAGCAGCTCGAGCCAGACGGACCGTCTCGAAGAGGACAGAGCGGCGGAGCAGTTGACGTTGGCGTCGTTGGGGCGGGGGGCGAACTGCAAGCCGAGAGGCCTCGACAAGCTCGAACGCTTGACTATAGGTGGCAACGCACTGGACACCATGTGAGAGGAGTCGGTAGTTAGGGCATTGCGCCACCACAAAGGCCAGAGCTCCGCCTTCAAGCCCGAGGCGGAAGGCAGGCAGGCATGGCAAGTCCACGCGCAGAGCCAGCGACGCGAAGTGCATGTTCCTGGGGCGCCTCAAAATTTAGTGCCCGGTCGCATCCCGACCGTGTGAGCAGCCGTAAATGCATGGGCCCTTCGCTGCATCCGATGGTTGGTCATCCATCCGCCCAGGTGCGTTTCGAGCGCCATCGTCGCCCGCGCCCGATGGGGCATTTAGAAGACGCCGACGAAGAGCGCCCTGATCGTGAAGCTCGAGCTGGAAGTGTAGGCGGAGTCGGCGGTCGATCAGTTCGCCGACGCGCTCGGGGAAGATGGCTTGGGTAAAGATGGCGCGGAAGATGGACTGCCACTCGATGCGCCCGATGGCCAGCGGCAACGCGTCGAGCACGATGCGCAGCCCATGCAAGGCTAGTAGGCAGCGGCGTGGTCCCGAAGATGTCCGGGAGCGCGGGCGCGGGCTCGCAGGCGTCGCAATCGAACAGCTCTCGAGCGGCGGCCCCACCCCGCAGCCAGACGACAGTCTCCAGGAAATCCAGCAGCTGCCAACTCCAGCGCCACCGCGAATGGTGGGGCGGCCCAGAAGGGGGGCGCTAGCAGCGGTGAGCACCACATATCCATCGTGCCGAAATCCTGGACCTGCGCGCGCAGGAAGCGGAGGTCCTCCCGCCAGATGGGGCGCGTCGCCAGCGCGGAGAGCATCAGCGCCGCGGCAGCCATAGCATACATAGAGTCGAACCTGGGACCGCTCCAGCCCGCCAGCGCGAAGCAGTCGGGCGCGCGTAGCATGGGGCACGGCGCTCGCGGAAGGCGACCGACGAGCGCGCGCTGGCCCTGGGCCTCCTGCCACCCCAGCGGCGCCAGGTGGGCCACGTAGGAGAGGACTGGAAGGGCGCGCGCCCGATAGAGCTCCTCCACCACCCCGAGCGGCGCGCCCTGCCGGCTGATCTCCGCCGTGCGGAACACGTGCCTCGCCGGGGGGGCGCGCCACTGATCTGCGCGCGAAGCGCCTGGACCGACCTGGAAGCCAAGGTGCGCTAGCAATGCGGCGATGGTGAAGTCGGCCCAACTTGCGTCAGCCGCCAGAAGCGCAGCGCGCAAGCGACAAATGGCCACGGCGTTGCCAGGGTCGCACAGAGGGACCACGAGGCATTTCTTGTGTTTGAGTCGTGGATTGGCAAACTTACCAGCGAGCCGAAAGATGCGGGCAAGTCTCGGGAAGGCGCGGGGACGATGCGCCACTGACCCAAGACCATCAGCACAGAACCGAGAAATGCCCAACATTTTCCCTTGGAGGAGGAGGCTCCGCTCGATGTCAAGAACGAAGGCGCTTGAAGCCACGATGCACAGGGAGCCGCTGAGGGGGCAGCCCTGGAGCACCCCCGACGACATGCAGCACAGGAGCGACAGGGACGATCCACCACAGTAGCAGGGGGAACAGTGGTACGATACCTTCAGCGCGGCTTTCACGGGCAGGGGAGGGCGAAGCGTCTCGACGGCCATCTGCAGCCAAACTTGGCTAATCGAGGGGAAGGCCTGCTCGAAATCGAAGGCCATCAATGCAGGGGAGGTCCGCAGGGAACCTTGTGACCGAACGCTAGCAACCCGAGATTGAACGTCCAAGTCCACGACGTTGTTCAGGAAGTCCCAGCGTCCTGGGCAAGCTCCCTGAGGCTGCGGCTCGCCGTCTCCGCGCAGCGTTGGAGTGCCAGGGAGAAGAGCAGCGGGCCAAGCGGGTCGCCCTGCTGGACACCGCACTCGGAGCGCAGCGTCTGCTTGCCGAGGAAGAGTAGCGAGGCGCTGCCGTAGCACCAGTCCGCCCAAAGTGCCAGTGCGGGAAAATCCTCGTGCACTGCCCTGAGGACGGCCCTCCGGTCCAGGGTGTTGAAAGCGCTCGAGAGGTCCAACTTCACGAAAATGTTGCCCCTGTCGCCCAGGTTGCGCGTGAACCACTGCCTGGCCACGTGGATAGCCGCCTCGGCGCCTCCCGGGACGGCCACGCCTACCTGCAGGGGCGCCAGGCGGTCGCGGGCAGCCTCGGCGACCTCCTTGCAGAGGCACTTGCCCACCAGGCGGCGAAGTGTCTCGCCGACGGCCACCAGGCGGAGGCCGCCGTCGTTCTTCGGGAGAGCCACCAGCGAGGCGCCAGCAAAGTAACCCGCGACCGCCGCTGGAGCCTGGCCGCGCGCGAGCACGTTGACGAGACCAGCGAGCTGCTCGACGACCTCGTCCCTGTGGGCTGCCGTCGCCAGGGCGTCTTGCAGGTGTTGCGGGCGCAGGCCAGTGGGGCCGGCGGCCGAGCCCTTGGGAAGGCCCGCGCTTCCTTTTGGATGACAGAGACGTCGACCTGGGCTACGGCGGCCGCGAGGACAGCAGGCAGGCTAGCCAGGTCCACAACCGGCTGCTGGGTATAGGGGTACCCATCCGGCACGGCGGCATACCCATCCATGATGGGGGGGGGGGCTGAGATACCCATCCGGCGGGATACCCATCCGGCGCTGGATGGGTATAGGGGTACCCAGCCAGCACGGCGGCGTACCCATCCGGCGGCAGCATGAGGGGGGGGGGGCGGGGGGGCTGAGATACCCATCCGGAAGGATACCCATCCAACGCTGGATGGGTAGGGGTACCCAGTCGGCACGGAGGCATGCCCATCCGGCGGCAGCATGGAGGGGGGGGGGCATGGAGGGGGGGGGGGGGGGGGGGGGGCGCGCTGAGATACCCATCCGGCGGGATACCCATCCGAGCCAGCACGGCGGGATACCCATCCGGCGGCGGCCGCTGAATGGGTATAATTAGAGGTACCCAGCCGGCACGGCGGGATACCCATCCAGCGCCGGATGGGTAGGGGTACCCAGCTGGCACGGCGGGATACACATCCAGCGGCAGCATGGATGGGGGGGTGCACTGAGATACCCATCCGGCGGGATACCCATCCGGCGCTGGATGGGTAGGGGTACCCAACCGGCACTGCCGGATACCCATCCGGCGGCAGCACTGGGCGCACGGGGTGCACTAAGATACCCGTCCGGCGGGATACCCATCCGGCGCTGGATGGGTAGGGGTACACAGCTGGCACGGTGGCATACCCATCCGGCGGCCGCTGAGTGGGTAGGGTACCCAGCCAGCACGGCGGGATACCCCAGCGGCCGTTGGATGGGTAGGGACACCCAGCCTGCACGGCGGCGTACCCATCCGGCGGCAGCATGGAAGGGGGGGGGCGCACTGAGATACCTATCTGACGGGATACCTATCCGGCGCTGGGGCCGCTGGATGGGGTACCCAGCCGGCACGGCGGGATATCCATTTGACGGCCGCTGGATGGGGAGGGGTACCCAGCCAGCACGGCGGGATACCCATCCGGCGGCCGCTGGATGGGTAGGGGTACCCAGCCAGCATGGCAGGATACTTTTCCGGCGGCCGCTGGATGGGTAGGGATGCCCAGCCAGCACGGCGGGATACCCATCCGGCGGCCGCTGCCCAGCCGGCACAGTGGCATACCCATCCGGCGGCCGCTGGATGGGTATCTGACTGGGTAGGGTGGGCGCCAGAGAGGATACCCAGTCGGCGGCGGGAGTACAGTATCAGCAGGAGTAGGAGGAGGGAGGAGGTCGTCCCCGCTCTCGCCATCGTCGTCCTTGTCGTCGCCGTCGTCCTCGTCGTCGCCGTTGTCGGCTGCCTCCCAATCGTTCTTCAGGCCCAGGCGCAAGTGCCGCAGCACGACCACCGCCTCCACCGCGCCGCCGCCGCGCTGTGCTTGCGCGGCGGCGCGTGGCGATGCGGTACCGCTGCAGGCCTTCTCCTGGCGGAGGCGCGGCGGAGCAGGGCGAGCCGAGTGGTGAGGGCGGCAGGCAAGAGGAGCCACCGCCTCTTGTCTCCCAACCTCCGCCGTCCGTCTCCGTCCTCTATATTGTGTCCTTGTGGGTAACTCCTACCTGTCGAACCTCCAGACGTGTCGGAAGGGCGGGTCCGGCGTCTCGCCTGAGGCTTCCTCACCGTCTATGCTCCTGACGCTAGAAGCTTACAGCAGTTACAAGGACAAGGGGAGTCAACCTGGGGCTCTACCCTGGGCGCCGCCCACATGCGCCTTACAAGCTTATAGCAGTTGCACAGGTGGATGGGGTGTGGTGTTTAAGATGGGGATCTCGCCTTAGACGCGCGCCCACTCTTTTTTAACACTAGCCACTAGTTCACTGATGGCAGGCGGACGGATTCAAAAAAGGGGCTCTCGCCTTCGTACCGCGTACCTTCGTAACACAAGTTCGCGACAGCTTCAGGCATGGAGGATGAGCCATTTTCAGCAGTTGGACCTCACTTTAGCGCCACCCGAACTTGTCTTAAACTTCTGAAGCAACTGCAAACATGGAGGACGGGTCCTCTTCACAATGGGCTTTCGCTTGATACTTCCTTTCACGTCCTGAACATACGTAGCGGCTGCACGGATGGAGGGACGCTCGTTTTCAAAGTCGGGTCATCGATTCAGACCCCCTCACGCCTGAGAACCAGAAGTGTGAACGTGTGCAACACGTGCGCGGATGGGCTCGATTGATTTTCAGAACGGGACTCTCACTGGACACCTCGTTGAACTTTACGGTGGTACCTTGTCCGCATGCCGTGCTACGCGCTGCAAGGATGCAAGGCAACTTATCTCCAGGACGAGGCACTCGCTTGAATGGCATGCGGCACGTATTGCAACATCGTTGACAATTCCCGGGTTTACTCTGTTACTCCTCCTCCTCCTCCTCCTCCTCCTCCTCCTCCTCCTCCACTGTCCTCCTCTTCCTCCTCAAACAACCATTCCGTCCCTGCTTCTCCTGTAACTGTTGCTGCTCGTCTTCGTACTTATTCTGGTGGGGGGTGGGGGGGCCAGAATGGGGGAATAGGACGGGGAGCAGGGGAGGAGGACGGGTACGGAGGGAGGGAGAACAGGAAAGGGAACGGGATGGAGAGGACAAAGAGGAAGGACTGAAACATGGGGAAGGGGAGGAGCGGGGTTGGTTGGATGGCAGGACTCTCTCGAGTCGGGTGGTGAGTCCGCTGACAAGGTGTCATGAGCACGGTCGGGGCGGGTGGGAGGTGGAGCTGGGTAGCCGAAGTCTGGCCCGAGCCCGATCTCCCTGAGGCGGCCGGAACACGGAGGACGGTCCGCCTGGCACCCTTGCGACGAAACGACCACGCAGGGAACCCCACCGTGCGCACCCCCACCGTGCGAACCCCACCGTGCGCACAGCACGGGTACAACACCAGGCCATGGCCTGGGGCCAGCTGCAGCTCCCATCCGTAACAACAAAATGCTTGCAAGACCCAACAGGAACCGTCAGGGAGCTGGTCCTCTGGGAAAGGATTCCAATGGACGCCGCGCGCGCCATGGGATATAATCAAGAATCAGGCTGCCGCTAACTCCAAACCGCCCAACCGAGGGCAGGTCTGCCAAAGCGCGGCTGAAACCTTTGGGAACCCTTTGTCTAGCATGGCCAGCGGGGCCGCGCTACACACAACGACCCAACGCCGCCCCAGGACAGGGGGGCCGAAGCCCCATGCTCCACACAGCTCCAAATCGATGGCGGCAGCTTCACCCAACTCCCCGCGCGCGCGGGCCGCCGACACGGCGGGTCAGCCTCGCGCCGGACCGCACCTGCACGCAGCGTTGAGGCACTGACAACCTCTGGCACACTCGGCACGCTCATCACTTCCGTCGGCCCCTGCTGCTTGTTGATGTTCGTCTTCTTCTTCGGAAGAAGAGGAGGCGGAGGAGGAGGAGGAGGAGCTGGAGGAGGAGGAGGAGGAGCCGGAGGAAGAGGAGTCGGAGGAACCAGAGGAGGAAAAGGATAACCAAAGGAGGAAGAGGAGGAGAAGAGGAGGAGGAGGGAAAGGAGGAGGAGCAGGAGACGGAGGAGGAAAAAGGAGAAGAGAAGGAGGAGGAGAAGGACAAACCACCGAACAGACGCGGGCCAGGAGTGAGAGGGAACGTTAGTGGAAGACCAGCTCAGGAGCGGGGGGGAACATCGACTTGAAACCGGCGATGCATCGCCGAAAGATCGGCGGTAGGAGGCGGCCGTCGTTGGTCCAGCTGCTGGCTCTGGGCGCAAAACAAATCATGGGCAACGTCGGGAGCGCTGCGCGCCCTGGCGGTCGGCCGTCGACGTACGCCCGTCAGCCCGGCGCACGCCAACACGGGTCTGGCGCGCGGGAGCCACCTCCACAGGACACGAGGACAATGCCGCCCGAAACATGAGGACAATGCCGCCCGATTTGGCGGCGGAGCGCGCCGATTCTTTACGGAAGCGGGGCTCGTCGCTAATCCACGCGCCGTAATCCGTGTTTGCGCTTCCTCGAGCCATCTTGAGTCAGTACCAGCGAGGGGTCAGAGGTGGCTGCTCACGCGGCGTCCGCTGGGCAAGCCGCCACAGCAGCGGCCAGCCTCTCTGCGGACGTCCTGTGGGGCGCCCTGCAGCCTGCGAAGTACGGCCTTCGCATTTGTTCTGTGGAAGGGAACCGAGAGTTCCGCCGCCACGGCGGCAGGTACCTCCCGCGTGGCGACCGCCGCAGGCTTCGTCTGGATGGCCAGAGCGCGGCGCGCGTCTTACCCCACCCGCCGCAATGCGCTTCCAGTGCGCGCGTGCGGAGGAGTTGGCGCTTCGGGCAGCCCCGCCACTAAGCCAGAGCCCCCAGGCCCAGCGCAGGTCGGCACCTCGCGCCGATCCCCGGGATAGACCGTCCCACGGTAGCAAGAAGAGGCGCTGGCAGCCCCGCCCGGAGCCAACCATCATCCCGAGCCCGCCCGGCGGAACTGCGAGGGAGCCCTCCGAAAGCCCCCGACAAAAGGCGAACCCGACCTGCGCTCCCCTGCTCATTCCAGTCCGCTTGCGCCGCCCAGTGGAAGCAGCGTGGGGGGGAAAGGACTGCCCTCACAGCGTACCGTAGGCTTCGGCGGGGCTCCCAGAACCCGAGCCTCGGAGAAGCTCGCATTCCTGCCAAGGCCCAGGTTTTTTGCTACTGCAGAGTCCCACCAAGCTCAGCTAGAACCCGCCCCAGCCCAGGCCCGGCCTGCCAGGCACATGGAGGGAAGGAGGCGGGGAAGGGGGGGGAGGGAGGCGGGGGGAGGGGGAAGGCGGGGCAGGGAGGCCGAGCAAGAAGGGGCGAGGAGGAGAATGAGGAGGAGGAAGAGGAGGAGGAGGAGCAGCCAACCCCACGCAGCACGCAAGCTGCGCGTGCCACGGGGGAAGCAGCCTCGAGCTGGCGGCAGGGCCTTGCCTCACTCTCTGAAGGACGAGCAGGGCGGGCGACACGCCTGTCTCTGTGCGAAGCTCCCAGGGCCACAGCAGGCAGCCCTCCAGTTTGCAGCCCGAGCCCACTCAACCCAGCATATCCCACCCTGGCCCCCTCGACGCGATCTGTCGCCAGTCCAGAGGTATCAGCGTGCCAGGCGGATAGCGACGCCAAGCGAGCAGGGTGAGGGAGGGAGAGAGGGGGGCGGGCTGACCCAGAATGGCCCAGCCCACCCTCGGAGGAGAGGAAGGAGGCAGGAAGGGAGGGAGATATGAGATGAGATGGGAAGCAGGGGATGATGAGGAAAGAGGGAAGAGCAGAGGGAAGAGGGAGAAGGTGATTACATGGGGGAAGAGGGAAGAGGGAATAATGAGGGATGAGACAGGAGGGAAGAGGGAAGAGCAGAGGGGGAATGCCAACACCTTCTCTTTTGAGGAGGAAGAGTACTTGCACGAGATAGTCTCACCATAGGCAGGAGGGGAAGCTAAGACTGACTAGGCTCTTGGAAAATGTCGAGCTGTGGCTACACCAAGCCGCGCTAAATCGAGAGGGAGGGCCCCAGCGGGCTGACCTGCATACAACTTGTAGCTCGCACCGATGTCGTTATCATTGTACGGGCGAGCCGTAGCGAGCGCAAGCTCAATCCGGTCTTCCCCTCCTCCAATTCTCCCTCGCCTCCCTCCACCCGCTGAGAAATGCCTAACGAAAACTACATCGGCAAAACATCTCGAAGGCCCGCACGCCTCCGCGCGCCGGGGAAGGGGTGTGAGGAGCGCGGTCCAGCGATAGCCCAATAACTCCGCGCGGACATCGGAAAATCCCACCAGCCCTCTGGGCGTCAGGAGTTCAGAGAGGAGTAGGTTCGAGAGATTCCTGTCCCATCTTCCCTCTTCCTTGTCGGGGTGGGGTTTGTCACTGTTCGCCCTCCCCCATGCGACCAGCACAAACCAACGCCCCCCCCCCCCCAACCACCCCTGCCAAAAAAAATCCAAAATACATTTTGGGGTAGAATCTTGGATCATGCTCGTGGACCCCGCGAGCACTTGGTTTTGTTTGTTGACATACTGCCTGCTGCGTGCAAGGCCCCCGTCCATATGAAAAAAGATAGACGGAGTGCAAATCACGGCTGAATCTGGACCGTGCGCGGCCACCCCGCGATCAGTGCCCATTGATTTTTGACAAGGATGGCGGGGATGCTGGCACGTTGCCTGCTGCGCGCAGGCCCATCAAACATCATGACGGCCTCCCCACCGCCATTGTGCATTGTTTTTGTCAAGGGTCATGGGGGCCGACAAGTTTTCCGATGTGTGTGTGTGTGTTGTCACGTGCAGAAGCGCACCTGGCACTCTACGCGCGTCCCGAACGCGGCGCACCTGGCGCGGCTGGACCATGCGGCACTCATGGCGCACGTAAAACACGTGGCGCATCTGGCGCGCCAGGCGTGCCTGGCACGCTTGGGCCCCAGGGTTGCCTGGCGCACCTGGCGCGCGTGGCGCGCCTGGCACACGTGGCGCACCTCGCCCCATCGTCGCGCACGTGGGATCTATTTTGGTTTCCAGTAGCTAATCAATAGACGATCGCTGAACATGCTGAGGCTACTTATGTGCTGGGAGGGCGGGCGGGAGTGAGCGAGACAGCTTGCGAGCGGGTAGGGTGTCTTGACCCCTCCCCTACACCCTTCCCCTGGGTTTCTAGGGGGTGTTCCGCGAGGTGTCAGGGCGTCTTTTTGGGCTTCGGCGAGAAGGAACACACCAGTGATGCTACAGTCTTGGCCACATGTTGGCCTCCTGAGGGAGGGAGGGAGTAATTGAGTACGGCCACTCTCTTGATCGACCTCTTCCAAGATGGCCGGGAGGCTCTCAAGGGTGCCCCAAGACAGCCCCAAGAGGTGACAAGAGGCACCCAAGACGCCCCAAGAGGTCTCGGCGAGAAGGCCCAAATCACTGATATTACTAAGGTGTTGGTCACATGTTGGCCTCCTGGGGGGGGCCTCATCCCGCCAGCCCTTTAGGGCGTGAGTGATTTGGAGGCTTTCCCTTTGAGGTGTCGGAGCGTCTTTTCGGCCTCGGCGAGAAAGCCCAAATCATAGATGTTACTAAGGTGCTGGCCACATGTTGCCCTCGTGAGGGGGGGGGGACCTACGGACTACGGTCCCTCCTTTGATCGATCTCCTCCAAAATGGCCCCAAGATGGCCCCCGAGGCTGCCAAGGGTGCCCCAAGACGGCCCCAAGAGGTGCCCAGGAAGCCAAAAGAGGTCCCCGCGAGGCGCCCAAGATGCCCCCAAGAGGCTCCCAAGAGACCCCCAAGAGGCCCCCAAGAGGCCCGAAGAGGCACCAAAGTTGTTCCAAAAGGCCTCTGGGACAATTGGCCTACAAGAAGCTAGCAAAAGACATCCGAAGAGACTCCGAGAAGCATTCAAGAAGCCTCTGGCCTTTCTGCTCGCCCTCCTCCTCCTCCTCCTCCTCCACCTCCTCCTCCTCCTCCTCCTCCTCCTCCTCCTCCTCCTCCTCCTCTTCCTCATCAGTTTAATCCTCCTCCTCCCTCCTCTCTTCTCCCCCCTCGCCCTCCCCCTCCCCCTCCCCCTCCTCCTCCTCCTCCTCCTCCTCCTCCTCCTCCTCCTCCTCCTCCTCCTCCTCCTCCTCCTCCTCCTCTGGTTCCTCCTTCATCCTCGCCCTCTTGGGGTATGACGGCTTCCCAGCCTGTATTCCACTGCATGCTCCCCCACATCCCTGATCAGGGCAACTCGTCTGAGCATCGTTTCTGGATGGGCTGGTGGTGTTTTTTTGTCGCAACCGCAGGCGAAGGCGCCAGCGGAGAGTGAGGGTCGGGCGGGCTACGCGCGAACCTAATTGCCTAACGCTCCGACTAACCGGCGGCGAACTAGTGGTGTTACTTTTTTAGTCAGCGGCCGCGGGCGAGCGCGCCGGCGGCGAGTCAGGTCAAAGCGGGCTACGCAGAGACTAATTAGGCAGAGGAAACGCGGGGAAAATAGAGCAGAGCAACGCGCGAGGCGACGACTAAGCGCCGGACGAGGCCTCAGGTGGGTGGCTGAGGGGACTGAGACTGAGGGGAACTGCCAGCGTGCAAAGCTGCAAGTCCGTCGGATGCGCCATACGTCGGAAAGTCAACGACGGCCAGGGACAACTCCGAGAGAGAAAACGCGATACCGTACCTCAGACGACTGCGTGGGCACCAGGGTGGCCGTGGCCAACGAACCGTCGGTCGAGGTAGGAAAGAGAAATGCAAAGGCGATGCCCCGGACGTCGGCGAAGCGCGAGAACCAGGGGGAAACTGGTGGTGTTACGCGAAGCGCGAGAACCAGGTCTCCACCCCAAACCCCCCAATGCTAATGAGATGCTCCACCCCTGGACAGGTACGCCCATGAGCCTCGCAAAGGCCGATGGCCTCGCGAATGGGATCCCCCCTTCTACTCTTGTGGTCGTGGCGTGGTGGTGGGTGCCCGTGCCCCCCCCTCCCCTCCCCCTGTGGGTGTGGGGTGGTTCGTCGTCGTCGTCGTCCTCGTCCTCGTCCTCGTCCTCGTCGTCCTCGACCTCGTCGTTGTCGTCGTCGTCGTCGTCGTCGTCTTCCACTTCCGTCGGCGTCGGCGTCGTCGTCGTTGTCCCTTATCCCCCTCTTCATCCTCCCCATCACGTTTCACATAGCACCTGAGGGCGGTCAGCTCTGTTCCACGGTCACGATGGTAGGGGGGGGCCTTCGCCCCGTATCCACCACCCAACCGCTGGTCGGGAACACCATCGAATCATTCGATGATGTGTACAGGGTGTCGCGTTTCCAGCTAAAAAAATTGTCGACGTACAGCCGCCACGCTCGACGGGAGTCGCTCCACTCCATGATTACGGACGAGTCGCCCACTTTGGTGTAGCGCGGCCTCCCACGGCTCCAGCCCGATTTCTCCCAGGCGCCGTTGAGCCTCGCGTCCCCAGCGTTCCAGATGTTGAAGAGCATGGAGTGTGCAGCGGCGCCTCCTCCCTCTCCTGATGGGGCGAAGGAGTAGGGAGAAGGACAAGGGAAGGGCGAGTGAAGAGGGAGAGGGACAACGGACGAAAGGGGAAGCGATGATGAAGCCAAGTTAGGCACGCTCGCGCCATATCTGACACCTGGACCCTTTCCACCCGTCCCTCCCCATCGATCTCGTATATAGTAGCAGGACGTGATGGATGAAGGGTGGCGGAGGAGGGGAAAGAGGGGGGTGACAACGATGTGGCAGGACTCGGATCCAGAAAAAAAGACCCGCGCTGCGGCGATGGCGCCACTTTGAACGACGGGAGCAAAGCGCCGATCCTAAAACGAGGCCCACGCTGCAGCGGGAACACCTTCTTGAAGCACCGACGACGCCCCGATTGGAAACAAGTGCAGAAATTACGCTACCGAAAAAACAGCATACTTTTGATATGTCTGGCGTGATGGTAGCTGAAATGAAATATGCGAAAATGATGCTGGTGACCGTTGGCACGCCGATGCCGGTGGTGTCAACCTGCTAGTGCCACTGGTGGAATGCCACCACGAGACCTGCCCCCTACGCACCCCCCGTGGCATGGAGAACATGCCACGCCTGCCACGACCCGCGACCTTGGGACGGAGAGAGACCGCGGTGAGGAACCACCACGTGCGCACCCCCTGTGGTGGAGAAAATGCTACGCCTGCCGCGCCCCGCGACCCTGGGACGGTTAGAGAACACTGAGAAGGACCACCCCCTACGCAACCCCTGCGGTGTGGAGAGAATGCCAAGCCTGCCACGACCCGCGACCCTGGGACGGACAGAGACCGCGGTGAGGGACCACCCCCTGCGCACCCCCTGTGGTGTGGCGCCCCGCGACCCTGGGACGGATAGAGACCACGTTCAGGGACCACGCCCTGCGCAGCCCCTGTGGTGTGGAGGAAGTGCCACGCCTGCCACGCCCCGCGACCCTAGGACGGATAGAGAACGCGTAGGGGGACCACCCCCTGCGCACCCCCTGTGGTGAAAAAGTGCCGCACATGCCGCGCCCCGCGACCATAGGACGGATAGAGATCACGGAGAGGGACAACCCTCTGTTCACCCACGGACGACCTTTTCTCTGACGCATTCTTTCAGCTTGCTTTGGACATGCTGTTCCGACAGCTCACGGTACTGCGCCTCGCGACGAGATTCCCACTGTTTAAGCGTTTGCGTCGCAGCCACTTCCACGTTGCGGGATACAGCGCCCAGCTCGGCAGTGGCTTCCTGATCCACATCTGACCTCGCAGCAAAGTCTCTATGCCCTCAGCAAAAGCACGCGAGGATGAGGCTTTCGATTCCAAGACAATGGCGTGCTCCCGCTGCCGGAAGTCATCGACCTCGCCTCGGGCTCGATGCAACAAAGCTGCACTCTCGTCTGCAATACGCTTGGCCGCTTCAACAGCGGCCCTCTTTCCGGCAGCCGCATGCTGAAGCTCGATGGCTTCAGAGGTGAATTCAACATTGCGTTCTACTGCAGCCTTGAGTGCTGCAGTCATATGACCCACCACCGTCAGTTGACTTGGGTTGGCCCGCGGGACAGCACAAACCACCTTTTCAGCAATAGTCTCGGCAGCAGCTCGTGCCTGCCACTCGGCCACTTGACTTGCCACGAGCCGCGGTCAATTTTTCATCTCAACATAAGCCCTTTCGGTTCTATCGGCCATCGCGAGGCGCAGGCGTTCCTCGGAATATTCCAAGGCGCGAGTGGCAGCCTGCCGGTCTTCCTCGATTTGTAGCCTTGCCGCAGTCCTCTGCTGAAGTTTCGCAGCCCTGACCCGTTCCTGCATATAGGCCACGTATTTTTCTCGATCTTCCATTCGGACAGCGCGTTTTTGTTTTTGTTCCTGCGTATCCTCCCACTGTCGGTGGCGGAAGGCGATGCAGTTATGCATGCAGGGAGCAAGGCAGCCAGGGCATAGAAAACTCAGGTTGCATTCGGAACAATGCACTGAGCATGCCGAGCATACCGGCTTTGTAGATTTGCCAACCATTCCGGGACACCTGAACAAAGGAGCATCTGCACAGCCGACCGCTTTGTGACAGCATTCTTCTTGTATACGATACTTCGATTCGTTCGAGCCGATCGCGATGACGCTCCCAACGTCGCTCGCGGCTCCCGCCGCCTCGCGGACGCTCAGATCGAACCCTTGGCGAGCGGATCCTTAAGACGGGGGCCCAGGTAGGATTTGCCATCAGCCGTCCAGGTCGGCTCGTCCCTGCACCCCCAGACGAAGGGGGCGTTACGCGGTCTGCGCCTCGGTTTTCATCAATTCCCATGCTGGTATTGCCCAACTCCTCTGGTGGGCTCACCGTTTTCGATCGTTTGGTCATCGGCGAATTCAGCAAGGTGACGCCATCTCGGGGTTGTTTAACCGTTGGTGGTCGTGAAACGTCAGCAGAGAACGGATCTTCATATGGGGTCGTCTTTAACGTCGAGCTCTGAACTGCACTGGGTTTCGTGTCCCTGACGAAAGCTCGACCAAACCATGGTTTCGACTATCATTTTCCTCCACGTGCGTTCCGGCAGCATCGCTTGGCAATGAGGAAGAAGGGTCAGATACCTCGTCGTCCGAAGATAGCCCGACGGGTGGCATTATTGCGCCTATGTTAGAATCAGATCCCGGCCTAGGCGTGTCTGGCAGACAAGGAGAGCTGTCGCCGCTAGACACGGAGACAGGGATGTTCATGCTCGCATTCTGCGAGGAGCGTCGGACCGGGCCCCTAACATCGTCAAGGTCTTGGAAGACGACTCTCGCCGCTTCTTTAAAGCCACGTGGATGTTCTGGCGCACCAAAAACAGCCACGTCATCATCAGTTCCTGAAGGGAGCGCCTCCTGGCCTCGGCTGATAACCGCGTGTTTTGCCGATCCATCGTCATGCTAGGCGAACGTGTATTGCCATCGGTGGGTCGTTTTGCCTGTTGATTTTCTTCTTATAGCAGTTCACGAAAAGCTCATCTGCTAACCTCCCACTACGAATTGGTGAATACATGGCTGCGTAAGTCCGTTAAGCAGAACTACTCTAAGAGAAGTATTGCGTATCCGTATGCGCGCGCATGGGGCGGGCCCGCCCGTCCGGCCGGCGCGCGCGCTTTTGCTTGACTAGCTATCGCAGCTGCGGAGACAGTCCCATCCGCATGATCCATACCCTACCTATACTACACCCTGCAAGGGAAAAGAGTGGAGGGCTGTAGAAATAGGCGAAGGGAATGGGTGCCCCACCAGCCCTTTAGGGCGTAGGTGGTCCAGGGAGCTTCCTCTTCCAACCCCCTTTCTTCCCCTTCGGGGAGGGGTTAACCCCTCCTCCGACCCCCTCCCTTGGACTTGGACGCGGGGTTCCACGGGTAGTTGGAACGTCCAAAACGGCCTCGGCGAGGAAGCCAAAATCACTGGCTGCACTAAGGTTGTGTCTCCATTTTGGCCTCCTGGAGGGGGGCCCCAATGAAGGAACTCCCCTTTTTTGATCGATCTCATCCGAGATGCCCCCAAGAGCGCCCCCAAGGCTCAAGAGGGCCCCAAGAGGCGGCCAGTAGGCCCCAAGAGGCCACCAGGATGCCCCCAATTGGCTCCCAATAGGCCCCAAGAGGCCCCAAGAGGCCCTCAGAGGCGCCCAAAATGTTCCAAGAGGCAGGCCTCGGCGAGAATGCCAATATCATGGATTCGACCAAGGTTTAGGCCACAGTTTGGTCTCCTCGGGGGGGGGGCACTGATTAAGGTCACTCCAAGAGCGCCTGGGAAAGCCCAAGATGACCTCCACGATGGCTCAAGAGACCCCAAGATGCCTCGATGCTCCAAGAGGCCCCAAGACCGCTCAAGAGGCCCCAAGACCGCTCCAAGACGGCTCCAAATGGCCAAATAGCTCCCCCAGGAGGCCCCGAAGAGGCCCAAATCCTTCCAAAACCTTAGGAAAATCAGTGTTGTTGGCTTTCTCGCCGATTCGCTTCCGATGGCCATCAGAGGCCTCAAGATGGCCCCAAGATGGCCCAAGAGGGCTCCAAGAGAGGCTCAAGAGAGCCCCAAGACGGCCCCAAGAGCGCCCAAGAGCGTTCCAAGAGCGCCCCAAGAGCGCCCCAAGAAGCGACTTGTTGGGATTCCGAAGGGCAACGCTAATTAATCCCCCCCTCTTGCTTGATCGATGTCCTCCAAGATGGCCCCAAGAACGAACCCAAGGCTCCCAAGAGCGCTTCCAGAGGGGCCTAAGAAGTGCCCAGGACCCCCAGAAGGCCCCAACCGGCGCCCAAGAGGCTCCCAGGAGACCTCCAAGAGACCCCAAGAAGCTCTCCGAGGCACCCAAGGCGCTCTAAGAGGCGTCCGGGATCGTCAACAGGCCCCTGAGACGCTCAAAGAGGCCTCCACTGGGGAACCCTTCCTCTGTGTGCTGCCCACTTGCCTGAACAGGCAATTCATCTGGGCATCGTTTCTGGATGGACTGGCGGGGTTACTTTTCGATTCGCGGCCCGCAAGGAAAAGTCCAGAGGGCGGCGCGAACGAGGCTGGGGCACAGCGCACGGAAAGGCAACTAATTAACGGCGCAGCGCAAGTGCCGGCCGAGAAGGCAACCGCGATGGCGCCGGCAGAAGCCCGGGCGTCACGCGCGACTACCAGAAGCAGCTGAGCATGTGCCAGCAGCAGCAGAAATTAACAACGCTGGACATGTGCCAGCAAAGATTGCAAATGAGAAGTACCAGCCGCTGAGCGCATGCCAGCGAGAGTGGGGAGGGCGGAAAGGTCGGACCCGCAGGTGGGGCCAGACTGCCAGGCGGAAGGTGCCAAAACCACTCACTCACTTGGAACGTCGGCCAGACTGTGCGCCGCTGAGGGGGTTCGGGCCAATGCCTGGAGATGGCCGACCACAGAGGAGAGCGCCCGCGATGGCCTCTGGTACCAAGGCGGAGTGCGGCTTGCGCATCCCGAAGGCACTCCTGTGACTGTAGCCGACGTCTAACACAAGCGCCAGAACGGTGCCTTGACCGACGTCCGTGTCCGCCGATGCCGACAAGCGGCCGACAGTACTGTCAACGCGCCCATGTGAAAGGGGGGTCAGAAGCCGCCGTCCCTACGGGCGACGAAGTGGAAGCCACTGCGCGTTGCCGACTCCAAAAGATGGGCACCCGGAGTGGCTGAGGCCAGCGTCCGGTGCGTCCCGGCCCGCATGCGTCGCGGGCAAAATGAAAGTGTAGTTCGCCGAGAGCGGGCGAAGCGCCTTGAGCGAGCCCTCTCAGAGCACCGCGGGCCGCCGCTGCGGCCAAACCGACGACGGGATTATTTCAGCCGGCCGAACGGGCTAAAGGCCCGCGCGAACGCAGGAACTATCTCGGTGGTGGGGGGGTACCTCAACCCCAGGAGGCAACAACAGTACCCCCAGTGGCCCACTGCATCGGTGAAACAGGACCTGTCGCAGTCTGCCGACAGGAGCGGCCGCCTGGCGGTGACCCAGTGGCCCTGGGGCCCACAGCAACTCATCCCCATTCGGAAATCGCACCCTGTGGCGACGAGAAAGGGGGACTAGCAGCCGATAGCCGCAGTCAAGAGTGTAGAATCGGACGACAAAGGGGGGGTCAGCAGCCGATCGCTGCGGAATGACAGACAGCACGCGGCGACGAGGAAAGGGGAGTGCAGCCGATAGCCGCGGAACTGGAGAGTGTGGCGAAGGGTTAGGGTGAGCGTCCTAGCCGCAGGACATCGTCTGGGGTGGGGACGTCCAAGGGAAGTCCCACGGTACACGTGCACGGCAGCTCTTCCGCGGAGGGGGTTCACGCGTTGTCCCGGCGACCTGGCGCCATACGTCTTGGCGGCTTTTGTAGAGACGGCCTTGCCCTAGTCGGGGGGCTCCTGCCAGGCCCTCTGCCGGTCTACCAGCGCGCGAGCTCCCATCCTCGCTGTCGCTTGTCGGCGTATTGCTCGTCACTTTTGGGCGCGGTCCTTTTCTCCCTGTCCCCCCGCGAAGCCCCCCATCCAAGAGCTATCCTGCTGGCCCCACCCTTCCCATCGCGGCCTTGGGCGCCATGGGGCTCCAGAGCTGGATGCCCCCGACCAGGTAGTCTCCCTGTCGGTGTACGCTGGCGGGGCGGCTGTGCCGTCTCTGGGCCTGCTCCATGGGTGCTGCGGCGCAGCCCCGCTGTATGTGCTGGAGGGCCGGGTCTGCTCGTGGTGACTTGCCCTGTCGGGTGGGTCAGGGGGGGTGGGCACCGTCCTTCTGTCGGACCAAGGGTAAGGGTTGCCCTTGCTGTCTTGCCCATTGGTTGCGCTGGCCCTTGCGCTGCGATGCAGTAGGCTACGATATTTCTCAGCGACCTTTTGCCATTCAACACGGAGATGGTGGTGTATCACCAACCTGTAGGCGTCGTCACCCGCGGCTTCCCACGCCCGCAGGAATTCTTCACACCTCTCCCTTGTGTTCCTCCTGGGCTCCGAGTGGATGTCGACCCACGGTAGACCCTGTAGGCTACCTGCCCTGCGAACCCATCCTATCCACGCCCCATTGAATGCGCCTCCGAGTGCCTTCTGCAATATGGTGACTTTCTCTTGGGCTGTCTCGTCCCTCTGGACGTCGGCCTCGTCGATGGGCCTCATGTGCATGGGGGGCCCTCCTAGGGGGTCGTTTGGATGTGGAGGTGGGAGTGGCTCAGCCTGTGGGCGCGGCCGTCTCTGGGCTGTTGTCCTGCCGGGGGCTGGGCGCCCGGCGGGTCTCGTGCGCTGGGGCTGCGAGCTCCTGGATAGACTCCAGATTGCAGTCTGGCCTGCTCCCTTTCCCTCGTAGTTTCCTTTGGTCAGTCCTCTTGTCGCGGATTTCTACCATGTCCTCTCGGAAGCGGCCGTGGCGCAGGGCGCCCAATTGGCAGCGCCCTCTTTGTCGGGGGGGACTTCCCGCAGCACTGCCCGCTTGAGGGAGACGTCTCTGCCGCTGGGGCCGCTGATTTCGGCTTCCTCGTCCTGCTGCGGGGGGCTGTGGATCATGGGGGCCGCCCTCTCTGGATTGTCCTCATCCCAGTCTACCTCGAACGGATTGTCGCCGTTACCGCGGGGGCCCCTATCCGAGGACGGCTCCTCCTTTATCTCATTCGTAGCTTCTGTGGCCCCTGGGGGCTGCTGACTGAGGTCATCGCCGATGGCGTGGCCGCCCGAGGCTGGAGGGCGTTCGTGCCAGGCGGCGGCGGGGGAGTGATCTCCGGCGTCGTTGCTGCTCCGGGCGCTGTGCTCGCCAGCGAGGAATTCCAGCGTTCCCCCTGCGAGATCGTCCTTCCAGAGGGATAAGAAGTGGCGCAGCGTTCCCAACGGCTGCAGCCAGGGGTCTTGCCCTCTTTGGCAGTCGAGCGCGGCCGAGAAGGCGATCCAATCCTCCTGGAACTTTCCATTACTCCCAACCAGCTGCGCAATGGCATTGGCTACTGCAGCTCTATGGCCGTCCCAAGGGATGTGAGGGGGGTGCCCATTCTTGCGGATCTGGCCACCGTAGATGGAGCGGAGGAAGCGCAGCAACTGGCTGCGAGTCCAGTCGGACATCTCGCTGTCCTCACCCACTTTGTCTCCGACCCTTTCTCCACCGAAAGCCGACCAACGGATGTAACTCTCATGTTTCCATTCCAGCAGGAAATTCACAAATTTGCGCACTGGCCTGTACGACTGCCCCCCTTCCAGGCAGAGGGTCGCGTGCGCGGGCAGCCGGGGGGCGCAGGGCGGAGGGAGTGGCGGCAGAGTGCACCCGAGTGCAGCATTGCCCTTGGGGATCCTCACCGACCGCGCCTCGAGCTCAGGGGGGTTGCTTGCGGAGGGGCCCTCCTTTGCGGATGTGCTGACAGGAGACAGGTGTGTACACGTATCATAGATGCCCCCCTCCTCAGCACCTTCGCTAGCCACCATGGGGACAGGGCTGAGGGGTATATCACGTTGGAGTATGCGTCCAGCACCTTGTTGAGAGCGCTGGGTGCGACGTCCCAAATGTGCGCCGAGCACCTCCTGCAGGCCCAGCTGGCGTCCCATTGCCTTTTGGTCCACAGCGTTAGCATTGTTTCCCATGCTGGGAGGCCTGTGCGGTCGCAGCACTCAGCGCCTTCTTCGGGGCGCCAGATGAAGCACCCCAGGGCGGGTGTGCCTGCCGACCATTCGAGCTCTGGGGTGTGCGTGGGGCAAAAGTCGCACTTTGCCGAATAACATTTGCTACGGTGCGCCTCCGCTCCGAACCTGCCGTCAGAAAGCCTTTGCGGTGGCAGGGTGGTGCCTGCGCAGGAAGGGCGGCGGTGGCGCGTCGTACGTAGTAGGAGCTCCGTGAGGGAGACCTCGGCTGCAGCGTCCTTTGGCTCCTGCAACCCCAGTGGGAGCCCGTCCAGGGGTGGGGGGGTTTTGGCCCTCTTCTGTCCCCGGTTGTCCAGTAGCCTGCGCTTGTGCTCCTGCAGTAGCCATTGCATGGACTTCTTGCTGAAGCGCTCCTCGGGGCCCGGCTCAGGGAGAGAAATGCCCTTCTTTTCCAGTGAGGCAACCCAACAGCGTTCGTAGAGCCATCTGCAGTTGTTCCCCTTCGTGTGCGCCTGCAGGCGGTTCTGAGCGAGTAGCTCGCGGGTGTAGTCGCCCTCCCAGGTGCCTGCGGAGCCTTGCAGCCCCCCACTGCGGCATCCGTCGCAGCTGTACGCGGCCTCCTTCTGAAGCCTGCTGAAGCGCCCGTCGTGCGCAACGGGGGGGATCAGCGCAGTACCTGGGGCGGGCGAGGCGGGGATGTCTTCGTCGAGACGGCGGTTGGAGATGGCAATCCCCCCGCCAATGTACTGTAGGTCCTCCGTGTTACGTGGGCATGCCAGCCCGATCTCCGCCCCTGCCAGCGCGGTGTGGAGAAGGCAGATGGAACACTCTCCGTGGTGCAGATGGTACACGTCGGCTGGCTGCACAATGTCCTCTAGTACGCGTAGGGGAGCTTCCGACGTAAAGTCGCGCGCCCCATCCCAGCCCAAGTCTTTGGACAGCCGTGCTTGTCGGCAATATTGTGGCGGTGGGCGAAGGTTGCCAGGGCGCCCGTGCGGCGGATGACCTTGGCGAGCTTGGCGTGGAGATTCTCGAGGTCCGCCAGCTGGCAACCCCACGTCGTGGCGAATTGCGTGCGAAACTCTCTGTGCGCTTCCTGCCGCGGGAGGCACAGGCCCATCATCGCCTCGAAGATGTCGCCAGTGACCTCGGGGTTTGGGAAGGGCCATAGCGTGGCCCGGGGCTCGCGTAACTGCAGCATCACGACCACCAATCGTACTCTGAGTGCGTGTGGGGAGGGCGGCTGTCCGCCCGCACTGACCAGCGCGTCTGTGAGCTTTGTATCGACCCCCTCGTGCTGGAACAAGGTGCTCAGGTTCTCCATACCTGGGTGCAACCTGTGCCGACGGCACTTGCAGGTGGTAGGGCTCCATGCCGCTGGACACTGATGGAGCGTGCCCCGGGGAGCGCAGTGACTTTTCTTCTTGGGGGCCCTGTTTGAGCCCGCCATGTGAGGTAGGGGTGGGAGCGACTCGTACGCGACCCCAAACTGCTTGTCGTTCCATGGCGTGCCAAGCCCGAGGAACCAGACGATGGCCGCCCACGTGAGGTTGCACACCCGGTTGCTCGCGTCGATCCCGACCTCCGGGTCAAAGCAGTAACCCAAACGGCTCCATGCCTTCCTGTCGAGGCTGCCTGGCTGCCTGGGCGTGGCCCCCATCTGCCACTGGTGGGGGTATAGTCCAGAGATGGTGTGCAGCAGAATGCCCATGAGTGGGTCGTCGACTAGCGTCCGGATGCTGTCCGAGAGGGCGGCCCCGAGCTTTTCCCGCGAGAACTGCTCATCCAGTGGTGCTGCAATGCGGTCTGCGAATGAGCATTCCAAGTTGGCCTTGGCCTTCCTGATGGCGTCGCCCAGGCCTTTTACGCTGGCGCCCCCGTCGTGCGTGGGAGCAGCTGGGATCCAAGACTCCAGGTCCTTGATGGGGTCGAATCCCTCGTCACAGCGTAGGGAGGTATGGATGCCCAGGTTGTCCCCTTGGAAGCGTGTCCAAAGCCCGGCCATCCTCCCATATTCCGAGAACTCCCTGAGGTGCGACCCCGTGGCCGTGGTGAACATTCTTCCATCCCCGATGATGATAACGCGTGACCTGGCAACGCGTGATAGCGACATTGACGCTATTGGGATTGCCCATGAAACCCCAGTCGTGGAAGTAGTTGGATCGCGTAGTCAAGTAGACCACGATGTCGGCCTCACCGCCCTGGCTGGAAGCGCCTGGAATAATGGCGGCCCGCTCCTGGACCCCAGAACCCAGGAAGCGTCAAGAGGCCTCTTATCCTTCTCCCTCCCCTCGTCCTCCTCCTCCTCCTCCTCCCCCTCCCCCTCCTCTTTACCGTCGTCAGCATCATCATCTTCAGCGCCATGATCATCATGCTCATCAGCATCAATATCATCAGCATCATCATCATCATGAGATCGCTTGTTTTACAGAAGCGGCGATGTGCGTTGAAAGAACGTCGCGACAGCTCGCAGCGGACGAAATCGGCGACAGACGAAAATAATACATTAATTGCTTGAAACCTGACTCCTGGACGTGGGGGGATGGGGAACAGCTTGGCCCTTCATGGCAAAAAGGTAAACGATGGCAAACGACACACCTGCCTGTGCTACAGCTAGATCACTACTGTGCCCGCGCTATCATGAGATCGCCTGGTTTACAGATGCGGCGATGTCTCTTGAAAGAACGCTGCGGCAACTCGAAACGGACGAAACGGGGGACAGACTACAAGAAACAATTAATTGCTTGAAACCTGACTCCCAAATCATCCCAAAAACGGATGTTCTCTTGTGCTAGGGAAAGCATACGGGGGCCGGGTGGGCGTAGTCTGGGCTGAAAGAACCTGTACGAGCGCTCGGCACAATGAAAGCGGGCACGCTTGTGCGATGCGGGTCCAATTGACCCCGCCGGGGGCATGTCCTTCGAGGGTAAAGTGAGCATTCCCAGTTCGTGAACAAAACCCCGTGACCCTGACGCGACGACACAAACGCTGGAGGTCGAGCTCATCTACTTGCCCGAAAAAAAAAAGAAAAACTGTGGTTTCTTCCACCTGGTCCCAAACTGACAAAAATCAAACACGGCCTGGAAAACCTTCGGACACCTCTCGAGACTTAGGACAGCGGGCGTTTAAGACATATAAGAGGAGTGCGGGTTCTCCATAATCCACGGCACATGTGATCTCTGACACTCACGGGCGAATCGAACGGCAGATCTCATCAACCTGTTTCCCAAAACAATCTGCTGTTGATATTTGTTCACGCAAATTGGGAACACCCATCGGCCATTCTGCGGTCCTCGACGTCTGGCCGCGGTGCCTCGCAATACCGAACGTCGTGCAAGGGGGGGCCAATCATGACTCCGAGCACTTTCCCAGCCTGTACGTCGCCGGGAATGCCCCTCATCACCTCTGACCGCAACGCATGTCCCTTGGCGCCGTTCACAAGGTCGAAGTATCGCACTGGGAACCCGCTCAACTCGGCCGCCTGCCCGCAGCCGCCTATCCCGCAGCAGACGTCCGCGAGGCAGCGGCCCTCGCGAACAGGATGTCCCCGCGGCCCCTGGGCACTGGCACGGTCCGCCCGTGGATCAAGATGCCCTCGAGCTGCCTCTCGCAGTCGGCTGCGCGGTCGAGCAGCCACTGGGGGTGGAGCGCCGTGGAGCGGCTCAATCGGGCGGTTTTCGCGTAGCGCACCACTGACATGTCCGATCGCCACCCTCCGCGCCGCTTGACATCTGCCAGGCTTCGCTCGTTCGACGCCCGATCGACGCTGGCCCCCGAGTGGCGCGTCCGGTACGGCGCCAGCTCCTCGAGGCCCAGGATCATCGCGGCCTCGCGGGACTTCGTCACATACTGGCTGTAGTTGAAGTCACATGCGCTCGACCCCTGAGGCCGTCGTCGCAGCTCCTCCAGCAGCAGGCCGCGCCGCTCGAACCACTTCGAGCCCATTGCCAGGGGCAGGCCGCGCCCCGCAGTCTTGCTCGGGCGATGCAGCTTTTCGGAATGCATCAGCAACGTCCAGCGCCGATTTCCCTGCCTGTGAGGCCGCTGGATACTCTCGGGCATCGGTCCCAGCAGCTGCGCAGGCCGCAAGTAGGTAGGCTGATCACCACGACGCGAACAGCGCCATCTGCGGCTGCCCCAGCAGCACCAAGCAGTTGCACAGCGCGCACCAAGTGCTGAGCGGCTCCGGCCCCCGCGATCGCGGTGGGCAGAGGCGGCGCCAACCGCGCGGGCTCCTCCAGGAGCGGGGCTACCTGCGATCCCCGAACCCGTCGTAGGCGGGCACAAGATGCATCAGCCCGGCGATGATATTCATCCCTTTGCTTGGCTGCTCCCCCTGAAAGCACAGCGCTTCGAAGTAGCTGGCGAGCTTTGCGTCGAGGTCGCCGGCGTCGAAATCGTCGAGCTGCTTCGCCTCCGCGCCCAGCCTCTGAACGAACGCGGTCATTTCCGTGATGCATTCGATCTTCACTCGCGCTGTCACCGCGCGGCCCTCCAGAAGGGCGCCCCCCGTGTCGCGCGAGGCCAAGCGCTCCGAAAGGCGTCTCGACCAGCGATGCTTCTGTCGGCGCTCCAGCACACGGTCGCGGCCTGCCTCGGCCGCGCCCGCGCTCTCGGATGTCCCGCTCGAGGTCGCGGTGGCTCAGGTCGGTCGCCCAGCGTCCTTCTCGGCCGCAGCGCCGATGCTCTCCAGCTGGTCGCACTCCACTGCTGCCTGCTGCTCGGCGTCCAGGTGCGAGCGAATCGGCGTCAGCGCCCGCTGCCGCTTCGACGGCCTCCCGGCCGCCGGCTGCGCTGCCGGCCTGCTCGCGGCCGGCGCCGGCACTCGCGCCCGCCCCGGCTGCCTCGTCACCCGAGGGGCGGCGGGGGCCAGAACGCGTCAGCGACCCGCCCGCGCCCCAGCCATCAAGACTCTCGCGAATGGCCAAGGTCTGAAACAAAATGTTTGCGAAGCGGCGAGATGGCCCAGATGTGCCTCTTTGCTCTCGGGTCGCGAGTGGTCAGGGCTGCTACTTAACGCGCGTAGAGATCTTTCCCCATTGCCAGGATATGCTGCTACCCCCCCCCCCCAGGGGCCCGAAAAAGGAAGTCTGCCCTCCTCCAGATGGCGGGTGAGCAATTTAGAAGCACTCGGAAAGGCATCGCAGATTCGACTGGGCTCATCCGAATTGTTGAGCTCACTGGGAGACCAACGCACAATGGTTTTAATGTTATGGGCGAGGCAGTACGCGGCAAACACGCGGATCTGGCTCAACAACCGAAAGTCTCTGCTCCTGAATCGGTCGAAACTCAAACACACGCTCATGTTCTCAACAAGAATAAGCTGGCGCACATCTTTTCCGCGCAAACTCAGCGCAACCCTCCGTAGCGACATTGCCAGCGCTCAGGCCTCAATGATCATAATGAATTGATCCCACCTCCACGCGCCCCAGAGCCGAGGCACCCAGCGACCGTGGGCCAGGCAGCTCGCGGCGACCCCGGGGATGCTGGGATCGGTGTCGTACTCGCCCAGCGCCATGGCTGACTCTGGGCCATCGAAGTCGTCGACGGGCAGCTCGACCTCCTCGGCCGGCGGCAGCCCCGCGGCCGTCAGGGCATGCCCCCGTGCCCGCGCCGCGCGGATATCACGGAAGCGGTCCCTCTCGCGGGTGCGCCCCGCGGCCATCACCTCCTCATCGCTCCAGTAGCTTGTGGAGATGCCAAATCACCGCTCCTAGGCGTCGCTAGCGCTGACGACCCGGTTCCACTTTGGCCACCAATCGGAGCGCAAGATGGGCGTCAACCCCAGGAACGCCCGCGGCTCCTTCACTACGGAGCCCCCGAGCGGCGCTGCACCGCGCAGTTAATCGAGATGAGTCTGTACACCGAGCGAAAGCGCGATAGCGTCGGCTGACGCACCAGGCCACAGAAGGCGCAGTGGCCCAGGATAATATCCGCCATGGCCCCGTTGGCTCGGCCACGGTACAGGAGGTGTCGAAGCGCAGAATGCACCCGCCAATAACGACGCCTCGTCAGCGCCGTCCGCTGGCCCTCTCCGTCTAAGGTCGCTCCAAGCGCCTCGGCGCAATCGCTGCGGACCTCTTCGCCGCGCACTAGCAGGTCGAAGCTCTCGAAGATCTCCACCGCCTCCGCCCAGGCCAACTTTGCGGCCCGTCGACGGTCGCCCATCGCCCCCAGGTTGTCGACGCAAATGTAGCGCCGAAGCTGGTGCGCGCCATCGCTGAGAGCAAGCGCCGCAGGGGCACTGCGGTCTCTCGGCGGCTGGGGGCCGCGCGGCGCAGGCACCTGGCGACGCAGCTCCTCGCCGATGCGCCGGCAGAAGAACAGGCCCCAAGTGAACCCCATGGGCAACGCACGCGCCACAGGCACGATCATGTCGCGCTTCTGGGCGGACCCCCCATCGATCGCCCCCCCCACCGCGCTGACGTCCTCGGCCCTCGCGGCCGGGGGCCCAAAATACCGCGATAACCACTCTGGCACGATCAGCTGGTGGAACGCGCCCTTCGCATCCGCTGCGCCCATGTAAACTAGCACCGCGCCGCCCTCTAAGTCTTCGGCCTCGATTCCCGACGGCCCCGTCGGCCGTCAGCAGCTCGACGCGCGGCGCCTCGTTAAACCACTGATTGCTCTTCCCACAGTCAAGCATCATTCGCATCTCCACCCGACCTTTCTTCCAAGCGAAAAACAGCCCTGTCTCCTCGAGGCAGGTTCGGCCGAGGCGCGGCAGCCCTCGAGCCTGCCCGCCCGCGCTGAAATATTCGTGGCGCCGTCGGCTGCGGCCCAGCTCAGGATCCACGCGTGAGGCCTGGTAGGGTCGTCATGCATCAACTGAAGTCTATCTTCCGTCCGTCGAAGCACTCGTCGGCCCTCGCCCTCCGTAAATCGCCAGCACGCGTCGCTGAGCTCAGAGAAAAGACGACAACCCGCCACGCTCTCAGGTAGCGACGCCGCATCGCGTCGGCAGGGAGCAAGCGATCTGCTGGCGGGCTCGAATCGTAGACGGCCTGGCCTTGCAAAAGCTCGCGGAAGGCATCCTGCGGCGACGGGGTGGGTTCGTCACCGAGCGGCAGCTGCATCCTGTGTAGGAGCCCAACGGCGCGGGCGGCCACCGCCCCGCGCGCTGGCATGCCGCTCGCGATGGCCTCGCCTGCGTGGAAGTCGCATCCAGCGAGCCAGTTCAAAGCCGCGAGAGCCTCGTCTTGAAGCCCGTGCGGCCCTCGTCCCGCGGCGCTGCCTGCGCGGCGCCCCAGCGGCCGCGAGCCGCTGGGCGGCCAGAGGCCCCCCGTGCCCGGCGCGCTGCGGGCGGGGGGTCGGGCTGCCCCCCCCGCCCGCGTCGCTGCTCATTGGGCCTCCGCCGGGGCGTCGGCCCCCCAGCCGCGGCCTGCTCGGCCGCGCCCGCGGCCGCGCCTCTCGGGGCCCCTCTTCAGCTCCACAGCCTGCTCCGCTTCGCGGCTGCCCGCGGCGAAGCTGGCCGTCAGCGCCCGAGCGCGGACGGAGCTCGCCTCGTTCTCCTCCTTCGCCCGGCGCGCCCCGTAGATGCGCGGCGCTGGGCTCGCCGCGTCGGCCAGCGTGGCCACCCCGTTGAAGCGGCGGGCCATCCGCCGCGAGGGAGCCGCGCCCCGCTCGGCGCGCGCGTCGACGATGAGCTGCGCCCACCGACAGGTCTTCTCGAAGCTGACCAGGGAAGGCATATTGAGCTGATCAAAGCTCCGCCGATCCTCAGCGCCTCCACGAGCGTCTCCAGCTCGTGAAAGGCGCGGTCCGACTTCCCGATGCGGTGCTCCAAGCGCCACTTGTCAAGCCAGTTCCTCGGGTCACCCCCGAACCGCTCCACGTGCTTCAGCAGGTGCAGCGCCGCGCGCGGACCCTCGAGCGGCGCGTCGTCGTAACCTCGGTCGACGACTCGCGGACGACATCTCTCCGCGTCTTTAAGGGCTTCCCGTGCGCGCCCACGTCGATCCACAGAGCCCGCGCGCCCTCTGGCGCCGCGGCCGCCTCGGCGCCGCGACCGCCCGGCAAGCCCCTGCCTCCACCGGCCGAGCCCCCCACGTCGCTGCCTCCGGCCATGGAGGGCGGCGCGCGCGACTGAGCCGGCAGCGCCAGCGCCCGATCGCTGCGCCAGGGCGCGGCCTCGCCGGCCCCGGCGGCCGCGATCGCTGGTAGCTCCAGCGCGTCTCGCAGCAGCTAGCGCCGCCCCTCCGCTTGCCGCAAGCGCCTCCACGTCGCTCGGGCCCACGAGCCTCGCGCGGCCGTGCCCATCCGAGCCCTTGATCCAGCTCTGTCAGCTCGATCACCTCGCCGATCTTCGCCCGGCCCAGCGGTTCGCGCAGCGCCCAGACCCCGCGAGCCCGAGGCGCGAGCGCCCCCATGGCGCTAACCCCACCGGCCCTGCAGTCCAGCACGTGGAGGGCCCCGCCGATCCCGGCCTCGGTCGGAAGCGGCCTCCACGAAGCCTGGCTCCAGCGACGCGGCGCGACGGCACTCGATCATCCGCGCGCCCAGACCATCGACGTCGGGCAGTTCCCTGAAGCCGCGCAGCCGCTGCGGCGCCGCGCGGTGGACACCGCCCGCGACCGGCCAACAGCGGCAGGGCCCCGTGGCGCGATCCGCCGCCGTCAGGTCCTCGACCCAAACATCCCGATCTGGCGACATCACGTTCCACAGCGCTTCCGACACCGGCCAGACGAGCGCGCGCTCGTGGTCCACGTCGTCATCCACATAGGTGACGCGGACTCTCTCGCCCGGTCGAGCCTCGCGCAACCACCCCGCCACCGCGCCTCGCAGGAACAGCCGTCGTGACGGACCCAGGCGCGGCGGCATCCCTGCCGCGTGCGCCCGTGGTCGCCGCGGTCGCCCGTGGTCGACGGCGCCAGCACCCGGCCGCGACCGCCTGTGCCAATTGCGTCGCCAGCAGCGCGATCACCGGCCCCCAAGGCCCCGGCCCCTCCACGGGCTCGGGCCCGTCTGTTTCTTTGTTAGAGGGAGAAGATGGGAGCGGACCGCAAGATTCAAAAACCACCGTCGTAACGCGAATGCCTGTAGCACTTGAAAACCGTATTCTTCCTCACCTATAGACTTCTGGTGAGGAAGAATACGGTTTTCAGGTGTGACAACGGACGCAGGCAACAACGAGGCAGATAACACAATATACGAATTCGCAGGGAAACGTATCACCCCCGTGCCAGAGAGCCGGCAGCAGTGCAGAGATGCTGGCAACAACCTGCAATAGCCTCGGAGTCGGGCAGGAGAGGGGAAGAGGAAGGAGGAGGCGCGGAAAGGAGGAGAGCACTGAGCAAACCCCTGTGACTCATCGCCAGCCGACTCTTGTGAGTCTGGGCGCCCCGCTGACCAGAATAGGGTGCGCTCGCAAGGTGTCGCGCTTGTTGACGACTCGGTACAACACGCACGGAAATAAGGCGCTGGGCAGCGACCAAAAGCAAATGCGAGGCCATGGCGTGACCATCGGCGCGCAGGGGACTGCGGGAGCAGCGAGTAGCTAGGTAATGGTACTGTGTTACAACACACACATGCAACATGCACAGGAGGAGGAGGAGGGGAAAAGGGCGGGAAGGAAAGGGAGGAGAGGAGGGGGAGAAGGGGGAACTGCCACGCCCACCTCATATCGGCCACGCGGCCGGGACAGAGGCGACATGACCAACCTGCGACGACATGCAAATCACGGACCTAATGCGCTGCCTCATCGGGACTTTCCGCGGCACTGCACAACCGGATAAGCTGGCACACGGTCAGAAGAGGGAAAGGAAGGGAGGGGGGGAAGGAAAGGAGGGGGGAGGAGGGGGAACTGCCGTGCCAACCACTTATCGGCCACGCGGCCGGGACAGAGGCGACTGGACCAACGTGCAGCGGTCAACCGTGCGTTTCCTGCCACGCTGCGGCGACTATGGCAGCCAGCGCTGGGCGCGCAGCGCAGGCCTCCCAGCCATGCCGCCACCGGGCGCCAACCGCATCCGCCGTAGAATTGTGACGAGCCGCGCCGGAAGCAACGTATGCGCAATAGGCTGCCATAGAGGCGAGCTAACAGAGGGGCCGCGTCCTCGGAAAACGCGGGCTCCAGAGCCACAAAACACGAGAAACGAGCTGCCGGGGAGGAGCGGGGCAGACGCAAGTGCCTGTAGCCTAGCTCCGCCACGCAAGGGCACTGTGCGAAATGCTGTAGACTCTCCTCGCCGCGCGGACAACCGAAGGGGCAAAGTGCCCAGCGCCCAAATCGCAGGGCGGTCTGCCAGCTGTCGCACATGGCCCTGCACAGAGATGCCCAAACCCTGGAAGGCACGGCTTGCGCCAGACCGCGCAAAGCCGCCAGCGCGCGAGGAAGGCGACGACCTGGAAGGAGGTGGAAGGGGAAGCGACAAAAGGAGCGAGAAAGCTCACGCGTGGTGCTCACTGGGCTCGCTTGTGCCAGCAGCTGGCGGCAGCGCCGTTGCCATTGCGACCGGGGCGTCGGGGTAGCAGAAGCACCTTGGACCACAAGAGCGACGGAGAGGCCGGCCCCGACGGTGCAAGCCTCGAGGCGGGACTGCGCCACCTCGAGATTCTCGATCAAGTTGCGATTGTACCACTCACCCCCTGTAGCCAACTACTGGAAGTTGCTCGAGTTGCTAATTTTGACCATCAGCAAACGCCGCTGGCGTGGGATCTGCAGGCCCCCGGTGGCATCGGCCTCCCAGCGGTGCACCCTGCACTTGGCTGCAAGGGAAGTGGCGTGTGCATCGGGAAGCTGCGAAGGGAATCCTAATGAGCACAAGTCCCGCAAAGCGGCCGGCGAGGTCCAGCAGCGCGGCCCCGGGAACAGCATCGCGCACGCCTTCTGCTCATACTCGGCCCAGTATGGCGGCAGCCGGTCCAGCTGCATGACGAAGCAGAGGACAGGAAAGATGTAGACGCGGTCGGCGAGGAAGGTGATGAGCATGCCGCCGCCTACGGCACGCCATGTCCTTGCCCGAGAGATATACTTTTGCAGCGGCTTTGTCCAGGACGATTGCGCGCGCTCGGGCCCCAACTCGAAACCTAAGTACGTGGCGTGCCGGCGCACCGTAAACTCCCCGCAGGTGGGGCCTGCAAGCGAACTCGGACCACGTCCACTGGTGTAGGAGAGGGGCACCTGGACGCTCTTCCCCCTGTGTAGCTTCAGACCAGACAGCCGCTCATACTCGTCAGAAACGCGCTCGAGGATGGGCGCGCCCCGCGTGCTGTGGGCGAGGGCCACCGCGAGGTCGTCGGCGTAGGCGCGCTGGCTAGACTCTGGCACCAAGCGGGGCAGCCGACGCAGCAAAACGTCTGACAGCACGGCAAACTGGAGAGGTGATTGCGGACAGCCCTGCCGAACTGTGGCGGGGCAGCTCTCGCAGGCCGCGAGCGCCGCGTCGAAGCGGGCACGCGCCCACGCTGGCGACCCTTCGGGCCGCTGTCCGCCGAAGCCGCCGGCGGAGGCGGCGGAGGCGGCGGGGGCGGGGACGACGGTGGCGCCGCCAGCGCCCGCAGGTCCCTCACGACCTGCGCCAGCTCCAGCACCAGCACCGCCCAAGCTGCGCCGGCGCCGCCGCGCGGGACCATCGGCCGGGCCGCTCCTGAGCAGTTTGACCATTATTGACAAAAGGTGAACGATCGTAAACGACACACCTGTGCAACAGCTAGATCATGACTGTGCCAGCATCATCATCATCATCATCATCATCATCATCATCATCATCATCATCATCACCATCATCACCATCATCACCATCATCACCATCATCACCATCATCACCATCATATCATCATAAACATCAGCAGCAGCAGCATCAACATCAGCATCACCATCATCCCGCTGCACAAGTACATTTGATTCATTTACAATGAATCGAAAGTTCTGTGATTTTCTGTGGGCCAAGATCCTTTCATTTCAAAGTGTTCTATCCTGGGCCTATTCCTGGCCACTAGGGGGCCAACAACAATTAGAAACGAACGCAATCAAAAATGATCACGATTAGAACTGAACGACTTGTACACAATACGGAAACTACTATCCCCTCTCCCCCGAACAATCCGAGGTCGTAGCCTGCCCCCCTCCGCAATATAGCTTTATACATCGGATCCCCCAAAGGTGGTCGATCATATATGTATTCGTCCAACCCTGATGTTTTCGGTGTTTTCAGAATGGCGCTCCCACTCCAGCGTTTGCTCCATGATCTGTCTCCTGGCCCTTCCAAATCACACTCCCGCTGCAACGATGACCCCAATATTTTGTCGCGAATATTTCAAGCCGTCTTCCCGCTGCAGCGTTGGCTCTCATGTTACGCTTCCGCTCTTTCCGAACCGTCCATTTACATGTTTCGTTTTGCGTCATGCCTGGTTTCCCTCAGATTTGTGTTCTGCGCCCCTCTGCGATGCCGAGCTGTGCGCTGCAATGCGTCACTATGCAATGCCGCGCCATGATATGACACGTTACGCTCTGCCGTGCTCTTCTACGACGTGTTACGCCGTGCACTACCATACATCTCGTACCCTCTCGGGGTCATTGCCCTGTTCGGTATCCGAGTGTGCGAATAGAGAGGAGATCTACGCCATGGTAAGGGGTGGGAGGGATGGGTAGGACGTCAGAGAAGACGCTTGCGCACCTAGCTTCTCCTCTCTCCTTCTTTCTTTCCAGAAATGTTTCCCTAAAGGTTTCCACAGCGGCTGGGGGAACATATACCTTGACCAACCTTTGGCCAAATGTTTGGCGGCCTCGGATTTCTGAGGAAGGTCGGGGGCAGCGGTGACTCGCCGTAGGCGTCTTCAATCTGTGATACATACACGAGCGGGAACCTACATACTCAACTTGCGGCATATCACGGTACACTGACGACCTAACTGTTTAGTTGTCAAACACGGGACCGCCGTATGGAAGAACCGCACCGGACGAACACGGGACACCAACCACACTGGGCAATCAGATTTGACAACAGGACTGGACGACCTGCGGGGCACCGTCCCCACTGGAAGCAAAAACATGTTGGCCGAACTTCTACCTAGCCGCGGCCAGTGAACCCCTGTCGCCCACACACGCAGCTTCGGCACACATCGAACAGAAAACCATGTCCTGATTGGTCTTACCTTCCAAGATCCGAGTAACAATCGCCAGCCCGATGGGACCACGGCGTGATGGATCGCACGAGGCTGCAGAGCGGTTCCCCTCATCAAAAGCGCCAGCACTTGGACAATACTCGCTTGGGGCTAAGCTTAGGGGCACCGTGTTGCCGCCTGCACACTGACGCGTTGTGTGCAACATACTCTCGGGGCCTGGCTGAGGTCAGCTCCAGCCGCCCCCGCAAAAACCAGAAACAGCATTGCGTCATAAGTTGTACCATATATTGCGCCAGACACCCCGCGGGCAACTTAAGTGTCCGTTACCACAGTGGCCATTCCACGGGTTGCGCCAGGCACCCAGCATTATACCACAGCGTCAGTTGCACCAGCGGGCAAAGTATTGCGCCGTAGGTCACACCCCACGTTGCGCCAGGCCTCCACCCCGCAGTCTACGAGCTTGGCAGTTGCCTCAGTCCGTGGACCATTGCGCCATAGGTTGCGCCATAGGATGCACCAGGCACCCCGCACTCTAAAGGAGACGTAAGGGGGGTATCTATTATTGTCCGGGGCACGGGGTTACCAAATGGTCCGTTGCTTCAGCGGTTGTGCCCCCTGAGAGCACCACTGGACCCTCACAGCCATCGATGCTAAGGGAACACTGCACGTATCTATGTATCACTTCCTGACGGGGGACCGCTTCTGCCGACGTGCAAGGATGGTGAGCGGGGAGAACAAAAACTAGCCACGGCAGACGCCGACAGACGCCGCTAGACCCCGAACTAAGTGGGTCCGTGATCGACACATGTGTCGTACGACGAGCCTGGCGCGACCTCGCACGTTCCGTAGCAGACGTTCTTGAGGTACTCGTTGTTGTACGACCGCTGTGGCGACTCTCCACCGGCCTTTACACCGAAATAGTCGTCCGTGGGGAGGTCCAGCTCGTGCAGGGGCTCCATGTTCGAGTGGCTGTCTTTCAAGCGGACCCTGTACTTTCTGCCTCCAGCGTCGCCCTGCACCTCCTCGATGATGATATTCACGACATTCCATAGTTTCGATTCAGAGGTGCACGACGGATCAGGCGTGCACTTGAAAGGGATGCTGGTTTTCCCGATGTACAGCGTGACCATCGGACTAGCATCTCGGACATCACTCCGCGAGGAGTCCCACGTGTCCACCACAACCTGGTACGTGCCAGGAGGGACGTTCATGAAAGTGACAGTCTCGGGCCCATAGCCATTTTTTTCGTCCACGTCCAAGTAAAGGTAGCTATCGGAAGATAACCGCCTGTCAGTGTTCAATGTGTCGACCTTTCGCGTGTACCAGTTCACCCACTGAGGGAGTGGGTTCACCCAAACGTTCGAACAATCTTCTTCATACTTCTGGCACAACAACAGCCATTTCCATTCGACGCACTCGGACGTGCAAGTCCTGACAATGCAACTGGACCGAGACCGGAGTATATCGTCCTCGTAGTTCCAAAACTGGAACAACCTGCTACAATCTCTTTTGGTTCCACTTCCTTCAAGGTCGCACCCGTACTTGTCTGTGATCGCCCTGGCACAGGTCAGACTTCTTGCCCAAATGTCCAAGTCTTTTAGCATGTTGTTCCACGTCAGTACCGCCCGCATCTGGAAGCCAGGGTCTTCGGCCTTCACACTGAAGGTACAGTCCTGAGCGTCCAGTTCAACGCCTGACATCGTCGGTGACAACACCAGTTTGAAAGTGCAGGACGTCTGGCTTTGACACGTGTTCCTGTCGAAGAAGCCCACGTCTGCAGCGAAACCCTCCTTTCGAACTTTATAGAAGCCGTTCTCGCCCGAAGTGGCAATTGTTGCAGAGCCTTTCTCCGAAGTCTTACCCGTTAGCAGCTCTGTTCCTGGCGTGCAAGTCGAGTCGGCGTAGATACTTATGTCCGCACCCTCTATGGGGTTGCCGGACAATGCACTAACCACCTGGATAGTGACGGGCGGGAGGCACTGCGGAAACTGGTTCCAACCCTTTTTTGCAGGATGTAGCTTGACGTCATTGATGGTAAGGTCTGGTATCTCGGACGACTCTGGCACGCCCAAGGCCGCCCCGATGACTCCCCGCAACCGCCCGTCTTTGACGTTGGCCTCCACCTGCTTGCCGTCCCGTCCGCTGCTGACGTTCACCTGGACCAAATGCTTCGAAGCGATGGCTAACACATCCAGCTCCACCTTCACATTAGAGGGCAACACTGTGTACCCTAACGCGTCGGAGATAAGCAACTCCCAATCCTCAGCCTTTCGCTGGCTCTCAGCGACCGCCAAAGTGAAACTTACGTGGTCTTCCAGCTCTGGGTTGGCGTCCACCCAGCCAGCAGACGCAGCCACCATGTCGCTACCAGGGAATAACCTGCACCTCTTCTTGCCTGGTGCGCCGCCTCCGCTCGGAGTGTGGCCGTTTTTGCAAGCGACCCGACAGTTACAATCCTGCCCGCCACCACGACACGTCGAGGAACACTGGCGAACGTCCAGCCTCCCATACTGGTCATCGGGCGTAGTGCACATGGGCGCGCAGACAGGGAGTTGCGATATCACCAAAGAGTTACGCATGTCCCTCTGGCACCGCACCCAACTGCCCTCTAGAGCACCACCGACCCTCTCGATTCTGTTCTTGTGGAGGCAATTGACGTTGCAACCAGCTCCGTCGGAGAGTGGATTGTCGCAGTCCGACACGTCCAGTGTGCCACCCTGCGAGTCGAGCGTGGGGCAGGTCCCCTTGCAACTGTCGTAGAGGGCTTGCAAGTCCCAGATATTGGACCACTCGGCTTTCAAAGAGTCACCAACGCATGTCGGCTTCAGCAGCGCGCCAGAGTCGCAGGAGATCTGACATTGGCACTCCTCCTCGGCCCACTGTGCGGCAACACAGTCGTCGCAGCCCACGACCCTCAGGCGGGAGGTATAGCGGGCGAATTCGTCTGGGTTGCATTTGTGGTGGCAGACCGGCAGCCCTTCCCACTCCGCTACCTCGAGTTGAGCGCACCGCCAGGGACTGCCCATGCGCCCCGTAAGCCGCCACTGTGACATGCTGTCGCTCGACAGCCCACACGTCCCGCTGGCCAGATCGCCTCGCCACCAGCAGCATGGCTCTCCCTTCTCGGTGGAAGCGAGGCACTCCTCCAGCTGTTTGATGCTGCCGCACGGCTTCTCCTGTAGGATGTGTTTGGCGTCCCTCTTGACACACGTCTTCTCGCCCGGCGTGCCTTCCATGAGCCTGAAGCCAACCGAACACGACACGCTGCACGCGCATGGTTCTGCTTGGTCAGGCTGGCAGTCGCAGCCTGCCATGTCCAGCCCGTTCTTCCAGGAGACGCCCCGCGACCACTCCCACAGGCTGAACGCCCTCCCGTCCTGCGACGGGCACCAGAGCGGATCCCTCTGGACGCACACGGGCGCCCGGGCCATCCTGGGGTTCTCGGGAGTGCACTTGCGCTCCGGGGCCCCGTCGCCGACCGCCGCGAAGCCTCTGTCGCACTCCACTCTGCACGGACACGACTCGTCCCCTGGGATGCACTTGTCGCAACCGGTGTGGACGACGTGCCCAGCCTCATGGAAATCGTGGAAGCAGGCCGGCGTGCACTGAGGGAGGCCCGTCCAGACTCCTTGCGTCATGGGGGCGCACTGCAGGTTCGCCATGCTGTATATCAGCGGAGACTTCTTTCTCAAGCACCTCGCGCCATCCCAGCAGCATGGCTGGCTTTCTTGCTCCATCCTCAAACAATGTTCCTTGCCTTCGGCTTGCTCGCACACCGCCGACTTCCTGACGACGGTCTCCGCAACGCAAGCTGGCTCGGCATCGCTCTCGCCAGAAGTCACCAGCGCATGCTTTTCGGCGCAGCCGACGGAGCATCCAGCGCAGCCTTCCCCTGCAGTGCACCCAGAGCAGCCGCTGGACCTCAGCGGGCCTTTCACCCACGCGACTGCTCTCGGATTCTTGACATCCTCCTCGAGGCGTTTTGTCCGGTCACCCCTGCAGCAGTCGCAGCGGCCAGTACCCCAGAGCACCAGGAGCCCGTAGCTCCCGCACGCCTCCTTGCAGGCTCCAAGCGCGCTGCTGGGTGTCTTGACCACCCCAGCCCACGTCGGGAGCACCTGGTGGCCAACATCGTAACACTGAACCTGCTCTCTGTACATGGCCCACGTCGGGGTCACCTTCAAGCAGGGGGTCTACTACAGAATCAATTTACCCCAAAATTGACTTTCTCGTCGAATCTACAACAGAATACGCGCAGTGTTGGTTAATCTACGAACATTGTACGCATGTTTCATGGGTTCGCCAACTAAAAGCAAATTGGAGCAAATGAAATCTGCAGTCGATCCCCTACTCGACACCTGTAGGCTGGTGTCGGGAGCTGGGCACTCCTGTGGCGCCTCGTGCTCGCTGCACACCGGGGCATCCTCGAAGAACCCACTCGCCTGGCACGGCCTGGGGCCCTCTGCGGGCCCGCCATAGTGCTCCAGGCCATCTCGGCAGCGCACGCTGCAGCCGCACTCGGCTTCTCCGACGGCGCAGTCGTCGCAGCTGTCCTGCTTGACATCTTGGCGGTCGGCGAAGGTGTTCTCGCACCTGCGGCTACAGACGGGGAGGTTCGTCCACTTGCCCATAAAGTGAACAGCGCACATGACCGGCAGCCCAGAGGCCACCTCGCTGCGGGCGACACACTCGCCCCCCGAAGCGGACTCTTGGAAGCAGCACGGCTCCTCCTTGTCATGTTCCTGGCTCGCCAAGCATTCGTCCTCGTCGGTTATGTCCTTGCACGCCTTCTCGGTGGCCAGGCTCAAGGGGAGCTCCTCGCACGTCGGGTTATTCGGTCCGATCAGCTTGTCAGTATCCCTGCAGGAAATCTCGCACGTGCAAGGATCGCCAGGGGAGCAACGGTCGCATCCCTCGACATCGCCATATAGTCCCCTCGTCGTGGCCGATAGCGGCTCGCACATCAGCAGTTCTTTGGCACATGATTTCGCCTTGTCTGGTGGGCACACGCATGTCGGCAGTTTGAACAGACGATCCGATTTAGTGCAGGATGGCTGGCCTGGGCGCCCCTCCAAGACTTCGAAGTCGCCTTCGCAGGTCAGCTTGCACTTGCAGCCTTCCTTTCCGGCCGCGCATCTGTCGCAGTCCTCAGCCACCACGTGCTTCCTCTTGAGGTCGTCCTCGGGCGGCAGCAAGCACAACGGCTCGCACTTTGGCAGGCGAAAGGTCGCCGTCAACACCTGGGCACACCTGTCGGGCGCGTACCACATATCCTTCCAGCCGAAGGGTGCGCACACGGCCTCGCCATCCTTGGCGTGGCCCTCTGCGCGCCAGCAGCACGTCGTTCCAAGCTCGCGATCCCTGCTCGACAGGCACTGCTCCTCTTCCATCAGTTCCGTGCACAGCGCTCCGCGCGCGAGCTCTCGCTCCTCCGCCGATTTGCAGACCTGAGGGTCTTCACGCGTGGGATCCTCCATGTCGGCGAACTTCTCTTTGCATGTCATGCGACAGCGGCAGTCAGGGTCGCCCGCGGCACAATCTCTGCAGCCTTCGGTGGTCGCGTCCTGGACCTGCGGCACAGGGCAGATGGGAGGCACGACGCCCAGAGGCTCGCCCGTGTCGTGCTCTGCGTCACCAGTGGTCTCACCGGGGAGGGCCTCCCGGCACACCGGGGCGTCGCCGTACGACTGGTCCTCCAGGCAGCTCCTGGTGCCCAAGACCGCGCCGCCCCCGACGCGCACGTATCCGGGCGAGCACGTCACCCTGCACTTGCAGTCCTCCTGAACCGGCCTCGAGCTTGTCCCTATCCCTGAGATTGGCAAGCCCAGAGGCGATGACAATCTCAGGATGCGCCCTCAGACACGGAGGGAATCCTCAAGATCGGTATCGAGGCGAGGTGATGCCAATCGCAGGGATAGGGACGCATGCTTCAGGCTGGCGACTCCTGGCCGACGACGCAGTCGCCGCACTCCCTGCTCACCTCCACGTGGGGCGCCGCGTCGAGAGGCCCCCGGTCGCAGAGCGGCTTGCACTCGGGCAGCGGCTCCCAGTGCGACTGCAGCCTCTCGGTGCAGATCTCGGGCCTCCTCTCCTGGGGCGGCCAGGCCCGGGCACACGGGTGCCACCGCCCACTGGCCAGGCCCCACTCCTGGACCCACGGGCGGTGCACACGCCCCTGGCTTGGCCAGGGCGGCACACGTGTACAGCCGACGCGCTGCCAGAAGGAACGCACAAGAAGGAACGAAGGGGCCTCTCTGGCAACGGCGAGCCTCGGCTGGGAGTCGGTTTCCCGGCCTAGACGTCAGGAACGGCCCGAAAACCCGATCCCCTCCTGAGCCCGAACCGGCCCTTCTTTCAGCGCCTTGGCTGTGTGCATCGCTCGTGGACCCAGGATGGGCCCTGGTCAGAGGGCTGTGGATTTGTGCACAGAGCTCGACGCCAGATCTCCCAGGTGATCAGCGGCGAGCCCTGCCGGGCGCAGATAGTCCCGCCGCCGTCCGCGAAGCCCGAGCTCCTAAAGCAGCAGGGGACCTCCCGACCGCTCGGGACCTCCCGAATGATGCTGTTCGCGCACTGCCTGGGGTCTGTGATCTCCTCGCACGACTTCACGATGTTCACCTGCACGCCATGCCCTTCCTCGGAGACGCACTTGAGCGGCGTATCCTGCGGGCCGCCGCCAACCCACCTCGTGTGATCTGGGCATCTGGCCTTGCAGTAGCAATCTTCCTTCCCTGATCTGCAGTTCTGGCAGCCCTCGACCACCAGCAGGAGCTCAGAGCTGCTCCGCCACCGTGCCCGCCGGCACGCTGAGGCGTCGTCGTCGTCCTTTGAGGGCCCCCTCCCATTACGACACACGAGGCTGCGTGCACCGCCTCTCCCTCCCGAGGTTCGGCGACACGCCGAGGGGGGAAATGAGAGGGGGCAGGCCTTCTCAGAAGACGGCGGGCCTTCTCGGAAGCCTTCCGGCCTTCTGATGGGCTTTCCTGGGCTTTTCTTCAGGAGAAGGTTTTAGCAAGCTTCTCAGAAGGCTGGACGCCATCTGAGCCTTCCGAGAAGGCCCGCTCCCGCTGCCTTCCCCACTGGGCGCGCCGCCGAGAGGTGCCCTGGGCGCCCCGACGCTTCCCTGGCGCTCTCCGAAGCTGCCTAGGGCTTGCAAGACGGCCTGGAGAAGGCTGCCGAGGCCACCGAGATGGCCCAACACTGTCTCAAAAGGCACCCAGGACAGCTTCAAGGCAGACCCCCAGAGGCTCCAAAGGGGAGCCAAGAGCCCTCGTAGGCATCAGTGAAAGAGCCAAGATACCCTCCAGGAAGCTGGACGCGCTCCAGAACCTGAAGAGCCCTTCTTGTGATACGCCACACGTTCGGTCTCCCAGGGCTCTTGGCTCCAAGAGCGCCTCGGAGAAGCCAGAGAGGACCCAAGAAGGCCCCATGAGGGCCCATGAAAGACGCAGGTTTTGCCATGAGGGCCCCAAAATGCCCCAGAGAGTCCCAAGGCACCTTCAAGAGGCTCCCCAGATAGTCGACAAGGACCAAGACGGCCCGAGACGGCCCAGGTGAGCTTCATGAGATCCCCCCTAACATCTCAGACAGGGCTACAGGCGAGAGATGCCACATGTTACAGCCTTCTGGGTGTCTCTTCGGTCTTCTTGGTGTCTCTAGGACCGCCATCACATGGAGTGCATCTAGCTGCGCTCGAGAGGTCACCGTCTACTGTGTTCTGCGAGCCTCGAGGCAAGAGGTTTCGCATGTGACGTCCTTCCGTTTCCTGCTCCTCCTGTTCCTCCTCCTCCTCCTCCTCCTCGTCCTCCTCCTCCTGGGGCGCTCACAGGGGGCGTGATCCTCTACTTACAGGGGGGGCCCAAAAAGGAAGAACAAGAGACGGCTATCCTCGCGACGCATCTGGCCACGAGGCCCACTTTGGAGGAAGCTCATCTCGCTCGAGACGATCCAGGGCAGCTCTCCCTGCTTTCGTCGGAGGCATGCAAACCTTAGTGAGGGAGAGGAACTTAGTATCCCCTGATCCTCCACACGTGGTGCGCCACCACAGCCCCCTGGTGTTACGGAGGTGGTGGCTGTCATGGATCTGGGCTGGGCGGCCTAGACAGGATGCACGGAACCACTCGAACTTAGGGAAGGGCCCGAGTGGGGGGCTGGAGGCAGACCACGGACCGCAATCCTCCTCGCCACGGGATGGGCCTGTGGGAGGTAGTTGCTGCCGCGGCAGCGGTCTCAACTCTCTCGTCGAGTCGCTTCGCTCGCTGGGCCGCAATTCGCTCGGCAAAAGAAGGCCCAAGGTTTGCCTGGGCGTCTTCAGCTCGGGTCTCGGCCTCTTCGAAGCCGACCGTGAGGAGATGTTTGGCAACCTTAAAAGCCAAGGCATTTAGGGCGGGGACGTCGGCGAGAGGTTTGGGGGGGAGCGCGGGTTCCTTCGCGCCAAGGTCGGCCGCAAAATCGGCCGCCTCATTCGCCGCAAAATCATCTTCGCTCACGAGGCGCCCGATATCAGCACGGGACAGGTGCGATTTAACTTGACAAAACTCGGGGTCCCCTGGGTGCTCCTGGACAACGGCCCAAAAACGGGCCCAGGCTGCCGAGTTCGAGGGGCTGACGTGCTGGGGGGCCCGAGCTATGCCATCTATAACGTATTTGGCATCTATAACAAATTTCCCTGGACCTGATGTGTGGCGCAGGGCTTGGGCCGCAGCTTCTAGCTCAGCGAGCGGGACCGTGTGGGAACGGCCCACCAGGGGGCCCCAGGCTTTCCTGAGGACTTGCCCATGGCAGGCCACCGCGAAACCCCACCCGCAGCGCCGGCGCCTTACGTCCGAGGAATGCTCCCCCCCGCTGCCGTCAGAGCCTGCTACTGCTTGGGGAGGTAGCTGGAACCGCTGTTGGCGCTGGAGGACCCCGTCGGAGGAGAACCGAAAGTCGGACCAGTGGTCGCATATTCTGCACGCCCAGCCTAGGGGTACCAGTCCGCGCGACCAGAAGCACGGGTAATCTTCATGCTCGGCAGCGGCTTGGCCAGCCAGGTCGAAGGCCGTGCCCTCAGACGCCTGAAGTTGAGAGCATCCCCGCTGCTGGTGGAAAATGGTCTCGGGCTGGCCGCGCCGCTTGCACTTCTGCTTTTCTTTATTATCTGGAAACCTTCGAGTCCCTGGCCAGAGGGCCCCCGTGGCCAGGAGTTCCAGGAAACTAGCATGCCCAGACATGTTCTTTCGGCGGTAGGTCCGACACATCCTCCCGAGGACAGTAAAATCAGCTCCTCCCTCAAGGCCTTTTCCCGCGTAAATGCTTGCACGTCTTGCCAAACGCGGAGCTCGAAAGTGGCCTCCAGCTCCGAGACGACGCAGCGCGTCCAGCCAGCAGGGGAGCCTGAGAAGGTCTCCAGGTAGAAGGGGGCCCTGTCGACGGGAGCTTCTCCAGGGATACGATAAAAGGTATCGCCAGCGTAGTCGGCCCAGGCCCATGGTAACTTGGGATCCCAGTTGGCCTGTAGGAGGGCGGTGATAACGGCCCCGATGGGACCTCGGACCTTGTTCCAGGGACTAGCGGCCGCACGCATGGCGGCTAGACACTTCTTCCACGCAGCCTCCAGGGCCACTCTTTATTGCATCATCTTGGGGGGGATGGCGATCCAGGTCTTCAAGAGGTCCACGCGCCCGAAGAGAAGCGGCTCTCCTTTCTTCCCTGGTCCTAGCCTAAGAGCGAGCGCGGCGCATCCCCCTGGCCTCTGCTTACCCGAGATGGAGGCCATGGTGGTCCTGAAGTCCTTGAGCACCGCGGGGGGCCCACCTTGTCCAGCGAGGCCCCGCGAGGCTTGAGGTTTGACACCGGTGGGCCCCAACTTCGAAGCCTTCTTTTCAACCTTGAGGATGCCTCTAACTCGCTTGGCTCGGACTTGGACTTTCTTCATCCTTGCTCCGACTACCGTGGTCGAGCGTCTCTGAGACGAAGAATCGAGGCCGAGGTCGCGAGCCTTGGCAACTGCCCGCAGCTCGACGCTCGCATCCTTGAGGCCTTGGTGAATCTGCTTGAGCAGGTCCCCTGAACTGGCGGGCACCTGCGACTTAGGCGAAAGCTTCAAACCTCTGGATCGCATAACTTGGACTAGCGCCATGGTTCCAGAAGTGGTTAGGTTGCGGACGATGGGCCTGGGGCCTCTGACCTGCATGCTAATGTCATCCACCCGCGTGCTGAGCTCGAGGGGCCAGCACCTAGCATGCGTCGTCTCCATCATGTCGCATAGGTAGGCCCTAGCCCAAGCAACTGGCTGAAGGCAGCCTTGCAAAGTGGAACGGTCTACTGTCAGAAAGGCAGAGGCCTCTGGTCCGATGGTTAGGGCTCGGTCAGCTGTGTGCATAGCCATGCCTAGGCACGTGATGCCGATGGGGCAACCCAGCTGCTTCCCAAGAGAATGAATCCAGAAGGGCGCCAAGGTGTCGAACAACTTTTCGGCGTCCAGGAGCACCAGGGACCACTCACAATTCGCGCAGGAGGCAGCTTCGGCTCGGGCGAGGCGAAGCAGGGCAGCACGAAGGGGATCGGAACCTTTGACTGCAGCGTCCCAGAAGCCAGCGCGTGATTTTTCCCATTGGGAGATGGGGTCCTTCCGAAGACGGCTCCAAATGCGGTAGAGGCTCTGGGTGCGGGTAATAGGGCGGTCTCCTTCACCTGTGGGCTTGGGGCGCATGCCTGCCTCGTTGAGTAAAACTTGGGCTGGCCATCTGCACTCCGCCTCGATCGACGCAAGCAAGTCGAGCGGGGCAGTTTGGCCATCCTCTGGGAGATCTGCCCACAGCTGCGGGCGCCACTGCCGCGCCCCTTTGCCCATGCTGGCAGGGAAGCACTTGCGTACATTAAAAAGATGTTGAGGATCGAGCGGCGGCAAGTCGCGCATCGCCTCGAGCGCCTCGTCACGAAAGGTTTGCCGCCAGTCCTGTTCAACGGCCCGCCCCTGCCTCTGCGGACCAGCCCGGAGAGATTTCCACCTGTGGGCCTTGACCTTCAGCGATTCACTAGCTTCCCAGAATGGGGCCCCAGAGTCGTCCGCTTCGATTTTGGGCGCGGGCTCTGGCAGGCCCCAGGTCCTGGTGTGGTAATGGGCCCATTTGGCCCCTCCTTTTAGGCTCTCCTGGAGCCACTGCTGGAATCCTTCCTTCTCGGTCTGGTAGGCGAGCCTGTCGGCCTGGTCCCGAAGACACTTGCAGAGCCGAGCCGTGGTCCGAGCCCCCTCGAGGTCTAGGTCGCGGATGTTCACAACCCCCAGCAGGAACTCCTGGAAAACCTCCTGGGCCTCCACCCTCGATGGCGGCGAACAGGCCGAGCAGGGTCGCCGTGCTTAGAACGATGCAGCGCCTCCGCTGCAAGCGAAAAAACTGCGCACTGCCTGGATATTGCAGTAGAGGTACAGGCAGCTGCGGCGTTGCACTTCGGTCCTGGGGCTTGTTCGACCAGTCCCTGAGTACTCTGAACGAAAGCTGCCCACGGAAGCGTCGGGCCCTGGGGCCCTAACGGGAGCGGCGGGGGTTCGACCAACACCTGCATTTGCCTGGTGACGCACTGCTTGCGGAGCTTACCTATGAGGCCGATGCGCGGCTGAGCCCAAGGCCCGTGATAATCGCATCCAAGAGAGAGATCTTCGAGGAGGGGCCTGGAGACCAAGAGGTAGTCGATAACCCTCTTCCCGAACTGCCTCTGGGCCCCTTGGGGCAACACGAACGCGGCCCCCAGGTAGTTTTCGATGTCCGAAGTCCATGTTCCAACCAGCAGCCCAGATGAAAGGAATACCCAGGGCCAGAATCTTACAGGAGATCTCCTCCATCATTTCCATATTGGACCCGGCGAGGCCCTCCCCTTCGGCAAAGCAGGCTGAAATAAACAGGATGCTCGTCCCGTGGATGCGTAGCTCCCTGGCGGCCCACTGCCCCTGGCCCTGAGCTGGAATGGGCCACTCAGTTTGCCGAAGGCGGAGGGGGCGAGAGGCAAGGTGGGAAGAGATCATAACCCACGTGCCTCCGTGCCCAAGCTGGCCTCCTACTTCAGTGGCTCGAGATTCGCGGCCTTCCACCTGCCAGTGGTCTCGCCGAAGATGTCGAGCAGCTGCGTGATAGTGCTCCCCCCGACGATGAGTCTCTGCTCCCATCTGGATGTGGATCTGGTGTTTGTGTCGAAGCTCCCCGATACACTCCTGGCCCAGCCGGTCCACTTGGTGTAGTTACTGAAATAGAAAATAGCGTCATTCGTTTTTGCATGCTTCGGGTGTCCGTATTGCTTGAGCTCCCCTGGCTGCGGGGCCTGGGGTACTCCCACTCGGTTGTTCTCCAGGGGTGCCTGGCTGTCGGGCTCCACCTCGTGGGTCTCCGGCTGCTTGGGTTCGGGTGGGTCGTCTTCTCGCATAATTGCTGGCCATCCACCCTGGACCTCATGTTGATCCTCGAGCTGGTCGAATAGATCATCCTCGTCATCCATGTTGGTCCTCCTGTGCTTGCCATCCGTCTCCTTCTGCGGCGCAGTGTTATCGGTTGGCGGTATGTTAGCTGTAGGTGGAGGGGCATTCTCGATATCTGGGCTGGCATCCCCAGCTGCCTCCGACGGTCGGTACCCTCTGGCCCCAGTGCGCTGGTCTGGCAACGCTGATCAGTGCGCACCGACGGCTCCTGCCGACGGTCGGTACCCTCTGGCGTCACCTTGGGCAGCTGGTGGGGCTGAGCGGTGCGTGCCGTCGGGGGCCGAGGTGCCCGATGAGGAACCAGCCGCCCTCTGCGAGGATGTCCTCCGCATCTGGATTGACCGTGCCCCCATCCCCAGGGAGCGGGCCAGATGGGGGAGGTGTCTACGAACTTCGTGTGGCGACCTCTGCGACCCCATTGGGGTCGTGAGTGCACCGCTCGTCAAGGATGGACCAGTCGACGACCTGGTGCAGCTCGAGGTTGGTCCCGTGTATGTCGTAGAGTAGGCATTCCCCCATCTGCGGCGACGTGGGAGGCCCTTATATGGTGTTAGTATGTCCTGTTGGGTATTCTCATTCCCCCTGTATGAATGAGCCGTGCCTTCTCCAAACTTGTGGGTCTGATCATGCTGTAGGTAGTGCCGGGCCCCTGGACACTGCGCATCATCAGCCTCTGGTTCAAAGTAGTGGTAGCTGGGGTGCTCTAGGAAACGCACCCGACGTGTTCTTGCAGGTGGCGTTGGCTGCGTGCTACCCGCGCTGCTTGACGTCACTGCCCTTGCTGGCGTCCTTGCCCGCCAGGACGGCGGCAGCCCGTTCCTTGGCGTTGGGCTGGGGCTGGGAGGTGGCGTCGGCGGCGACTGTTGCCCCTGATGGGGGCCCCTGGGATGGCGGCGGGTTCGGCGCTTGGGTGACCCCCTGAGGCCTGAGCTCCGTCGTCGCCGCCTGCAGCGCCAGCAGCACGGCCCCCAGGAGGAGCAGACTGCACGGGGCCGCTTGGCCTTGAGCCTCTGCTTCTGCGCCTCGTGGGCGGCCCTGGTGGCGTCGCACTTCTGCTTGGCTTCCTGGAAGAGCTGTGCGGCGACTTTTTGCATGGAGGCCCATCATCATCATCATCATCATCATCATCATCATCATCATCATCATCATCATCATCATCATCATCATCGTCATCATCATCATCACCATAATCAACATTATTCCAGTGCGACCCTACCTAGGAGTTGGAGCCCCTAGGGAAGAAGAATTAGCAGTAACAGTAAAGCTAAGCTAAAGCTAAGCTGAAGCTAAGCTAAAGCAAAGCTAAAGCTAAGCTAAAGCTAAGCTAAAGCTAAGCTGAAGCTAAGCTGAAGCTAAGCTAAGGCTAAGCTAAGGCTAAGCTAGCACTAAGCTAAAGCTAGGCTGAAGCTAAGCTAAATCTAAGCTAAAACTAAGCTAAAACTAAGCTAAAGCTAAGCTAAAGCTAAAGCTAAAGATAAGCTAAAGCTAAAGCTAACCTAAAGTTAAGCTAAATCTAAGCTAAAGCTAAGCTAAAGCTAAGCTGAAGCTAAGCTGCAGCTAAGCGAAAGCTAAGCTAAAGCTAAGCTAAGGCTAAGCTAAAGCTAAGCTAAAGCTAAACTAAAGCTAAACTGAAGCTAAGCTAAAGCTAAGCTAAAGCTAAGCTAAAGCTAAGCTAAAGCTAAGCTAAAGCTAAGCTAAAGCTAAGCTAAAGCAAAGCTAAAGCTAAGCTAAAGCTAAGCTAAAGCTAAGCTAAAGCAGAGCTAAAGCTAAGCTAAAGCTAAGCTAAAGCTAAGCTAAAGCTAAGCTAACACTACGCTAAAGCTAAGCTAACACTAAGCTGAAGCTAAGCTAAAGCTAAGCAAAAGCTAAGCTAAAGCTAAGCTAAAGCTAAGCTAAAGCTAAGCTAAAGCTAAGCTAAAGCTAAGCTAAAGCTAAGCTAAAGCTAAGCTGAAGCTAAGCTAAGGCTGAGCTAACACTAAGCTGAAGCTAAGATAAAGCTAAGCTGAAGCTAAGCTAAAGCTAAGCTAAAGCTAAGCTAAAACTAAGCTAAAGCTAAGCTAAAGCCAAAGCTAAAGATAAGCTAAAGCTAAAGCTAACCTAAAGTTAAGCTAAAGCTAAGCTAACGCTAAGCTAAAGCTAAGCTGAAGCTAAGCTAAAGCTAAGCGAAAGCTAAGCGAAATCTAAGCTAAGGCTAAGCTAAAGCTAAGCTAAAGCTAAGCTAAAGCTAAACTGAAGCTAAGCTAAAGCTAAGCTAAAGCTAAGCTAAAGCTAAGCTAAAGCTAAGCTAAAGCTAAGCTAAAGTTAAGCTAAAGCTAAGCTAAAGCTAAGCTAAAAGCTAAAGCTAAGCTAAGCTAAAGCTAAGCTAAAGCTAAGCTAAAGCTAAGCTAAAGCTAAGCTAAAGCTAAGCTAAAGCTAAGCTAAGCTAAAAGCTAAGCTAGCTAAGCTAAGCTAAAGCTAAGCTAAAGCTAAGCTATCTAAGCTAAAGCTAAGCTAAGCTAAAGCTAAGCTAAGCTAAGCTAAAGCTAAGCTAAGCTAAGCTAAAAGCTAAGCTAAAGCTAAGCTAAAAGCTAAGCTAAGCTAAGCTAAAGCTAAGCTAAAGCTAAGCTAAGCTAAGAGCTAAAGCTAAGCTAAAGCTAAGCTAAAGCTAAGCTAAAGCTAAGCTAAAGCTAAGCTAAAGCTAAGCTAAAGCTAAGCTAAAGCTAAAGCTAAGGCTAAAGCTCCCAGGGGACTGGGGGAACCGCGGGGCGGGGACTGGGGGAACCGCCCGGGGCGGTTAGCATTGCCCGGCCCTTTAAGCAAAGAGAGTAAGAACCCTTCTAGGCAGAGCCTAGGTAGGGAATAATCATCATCATCATCATCATCATCATCATCATCATCATCATCATCATCATCATCATCATCATCCTCATCATCATCATCAACATCATCATCATCATCATCATCATCATCATCAGGTTCAATCATCATGTCACTCCAGCTCAAGACGGGCTCACTGCTATCCAAGGCAGTCTCAAGCGGGCCGAGGTGTCACAAAGTACACCACTTCGGGCGTTGCTCGAACTATCCTCACACAGGTTGCATTTAGAGACGCTCGAGTGGTAATCGTTTATGACTTTGTCGAGGCCTTGGGACTAGAGGTGTCACATGTCACGTCATTCCCCAAGACGGTCTAGATAAGTTCCATGCCAGTGTCCAATTTGAATACAGACGAGAGGTGCCACATGGTACAGCCCTCTGGGCTGAACCCTCTGGCGCCACACATGTGACATTATTCCTCTTCATCCTAGCTTGTCCTCATCTTCCTCCTGCTGATGGTCCTCCTACTGGTCTTCCTCTTGATTACCATACCCACCACCATTCAACTCCAGCCCAAGACGGCCACGCAGCAACCCGCGACAGCCTCAAAGCAGGGCCGAGGTGTCACATGTTACGCCCTTCTGGGCGTTTCTCGAACCATCGCCACACAGGCTGTATCTAGCGGCGAGCTGGCACCTTGGCGGGACTTGCCGCAGGCAGCCGGATAACAGCGCCGCATCTGCGACGGCCAAGGTCCGGGAAGTCTCCTGGCCTGAAGCAGACAGGAGCGACAGGGGTCAGGCTGTGGTCTCTGCTCTGGCAATCCCGCACGTCATGTTCTGGGCCTCCGCCGAAGCGCTCAAACCCCTCTTCGCACCGCACAGTGCACTTGCAATCACCCGGCACGCAATTGTCGCAATCCTTTGGCAGCACGTTGCTCTCGTGCAAAATGGGGGAACATGTCTTCGTGCAGGTAGGGAAGGCCTCCCAGCTTGCCGCAGGCACGAACTTCTCGATCGCACAGCTGCCTGTGGGGGTCAACTCCGCCAATCTGCTGTCCGACATGGGCAAGCACTTGGGGGCGTCCCCGTCGCCGAAACCCTCGTGGCGCCAACAACACGGGGCGCCGTCGCTTCTATCCTGGGCTAACATGCAGCTCCGGTGGTCGGTCAAAGTCGCACAGGGGGCAGTACGGCTCAGTCTATCTGGTGGCACAGTGCTTCCCCACGCCTCCTCGCAGCACCACTGGCTGGTCTGGCTGCCCTGCGCATCCACGCACGTTTGTTCCCGGGTCCACTGCGCTCCCTCTGGGCACGCATACCTCTCAATCTTACAGGTCTTGTCGCCTGGCTGAACCTCGCCAGTGCTCTTGAACCCCTCCGCACACATGACATGGCACGAGCACCTCGGCTCCCACGGTTTCCCCTCTGTGCCTTGGCAATCTTCGCAAGAGCCTGTGTCGTACTCGACGCCCCGCGGCACGCCGCAGACAGGCACAGGGGGGGCTACCGAAGGCAGGAACGTGCACGTGGTCTCGGGCGACCACCTCCCATCCCCGCCACACGTAGCCTCCCCGGATGGGATATAGCCATCCGCGCACTTGACATTTGCCTTCTCGCCGATGGTGCCCTTCGCGGGCGAGCCGTCGTCGAGGACCATAGGGTGTGGCTGAAGGACGTCGCAGATCCCGCCGACCAACGTGCAGCTCTCCTGGTGGCCGTGGGCGGGCACGTAAGTCGGCCGGGCTCGTTGGTCGCCTTCCTCGGTGACGACGTGGAACTCGCCGTCGTACCCCCTGCTGCATCTGCAGACCTTCCCCGTCACGTCCGGCTCGGAATTTTCTGGACACGGCGGCAGGAAGAAAGCGAACATCTGCTGTTGCTCGTCCGGTTTGGGAACTCTGGGCGGCTCGTCCCAGTAGCACCCGCCCTCAATGAAGCAGCCCTCCACGTTCTCGTTTTTGAATGGGTGCCTGCCTCTATCGCACTCTCTGTTCCCAGTCTCGTCCGAGGCGCCGCCCGTGTCGATCGTGCCAGCCATAAAATGGACGATGCTCCGGACGCCAGTCTGGATTTGCGCTGCCACGCCGATCATGTCGGATGGGTACGCGTTGGCAGCGTCCAGGGCCCGGAGCATGCTGTTTATCAACTCATGTTGCGGCCTCTTGTAGTCTAAGCAAATGCTCGTCGTCACGGTGTTCAGCATGTCAACCCGCCACCGCGCCCTAAGCACGTTGACAGCCTTGGAGCGCCTCTTGGCTGCCTGGTAGGGTTTCTGCATCTTTCCAAGGGAGCCCCAACCCCCTCGACGCGCGCGCTCCGGAAAATCGCCTCCCGAGTTTTGACCTCCAGCGCTGCTTGCGGCCGCCCGGCGGGTCCAAGGACGGCCAAAGACCGCAACAAGGCGGCCGCAATACACATATATATATATATATGTATATATATATATATATATATATATGCCACATGGCCAGCCCAATGCGGCTCAACGACCGCCCAGAGGTCCCCCGTTGCCCCCCTCGACCCTAGAGGCCCCCAAGAGACTCCAAGAAGCTCCCTAGAGGCGCCACAGGAGCATTCCAGCAAGGCGCTGCGGGGCCAAAACCATTGACCAACAAATGGCTTTTGCTGGTTTTCGTTTCCGAAGCTTCTCAGCTTGGGATGTAGGCTCAGGGAGGCGCCCTGAGGCGCCCGAGAGCTTCACCACGACCCCAGAGGAGCACCCAAGACGGCGCAGCGCGGCCCCGAGACGTCACCGAGATGGCCCCTCGACCCTGGACTGCCCAAGACCGCCTCACGAGGACTCCAAGACGACCCCCAAACACGCCCAGACGGCCCCTAGCTAGTGCAATCGAGCATCTTCGGAAGAGATCGGCAAAACCATCGCGCCGAAGGCGACCAACACTCCCCAAACAGGCCCGCAAGAGGCCGTCCATAACTCCCCAGGAGGCTCCCGAGAGGGCCCCAAGAGAGACCCTTACGAGGCTCCCCGAGAAACCCCCAAGAATCCTCCCAGAAGCAGGCAATGCGACAGCCACGAAACGTTCCAGCCAAGACACGCCACAGCATCGTAGCACCGCCTCCCACACGACCCAACATAATGAGCAAACAAATTCCATGGAGCTGTTCGGGAGACCTCGGTAGGACCATCCTCAATGGACTTTGATGCTGCGCTGGCACGGCAGCGAGGCTTGCCGCAGGCAGCTAGATATTCAAGCCTTTGAACGTGAACTCAAAATGGCTGCGTGTGAACGGGCTGCGCATGTCGAGGTCTGCACCACCAGGCCTTTCTGTGTCGAGTTGGTAGGGCGGGGTCACGTAGCTTCTGATGGTGGGCTTCTCCTTAATCTTGAACCCTGTCTGCTGCCCGGCAGCCCCGACGAACAAGCTCCGCGTGAGCGTGGTGAACACCAACTTCTCGGCCCGCTCGACGGCACTCAGCCGGGATTCTTTCGATCCGTCGGCGTGGTCCCCGAGCTCCCCAAACACCGTGACCCGCAGATACAAGGCAAACAATGGGTCATCATGGGCCGCACGCTTCTGCACCACGTTCGCACCGCCCTCGTCACCGGCATCGCCATCTCCGAGAGAACCCTCACGTGAACTCGCAGGGAAGGCTTCAGATATCAGCGTGTCCAGAGACTCTGGCTGCCCTGCGCCCGGCCATCCGCGCAAAGCCAGACCACCTCCCGCAATGGCACCCGGGCAGTGCCACAGCGCCAGCGGCAACCACAGGGCCCACATCACCCCGCGGCCCTGCAACGGCACGGCGCCCCTCGGCGCCGAAGGCCCTGCGGCCAACTGCCCCGGGCTCCGCCTCTGTGCGGCCCCTGATCCACCTGGGCCTAGACAGGAGGGGTCGAGGATCGACGCGTCTGGGCGCTTGGGACCTCCTGGGGACCCCATGGACCTCCGTAGGCCTCCGAAACCTCCTCGGGACCAGGAGGGGTAGGGGGATGGGGTGACGGCAAGCTAGGTGCGCTCGCGTCAACATCTGACATCCTACCCCTCCCTCCCATCCCTTCCCATTGAGCTACTTCATTGTCCTCTCACCGAATCGGGCTTCGCATCTGACCCTGTTACCTAAGAGGGAAAGGAGGAGGACGACGGCGCGATGAAAACGAAGACGACGACGACGAAGACGACGACGACGACGACAACCACGACGACGACGACGACGGCGGCGACGACGACGACGACGACGATGAGGACGACCGGCGACGAAGACGACGACGACGACGACGACGCGACCGCGCCGGAGCGGCACCCGCGCCAGCTGCCCGCTGCCGTTACGCGCGTCCCCCACCCAGATCTCAAATTTCTGCAGGGGTGAAAGGAGAGTAGCATTCATATTGGGTAATGGTACAGTGGGTCCGATGTCAGAGTTGTGCAAGTGCATGTCATAGCACTACAGAGCGTAGCATGCCATAGCATGGCGTAGAAAACCACTGCAGAGCGTAGCATGTCATAGCGGGTTGTGGCATTGCGTAGTGAGGCATCGAAACAAACACGACAACGTCGAAAAAAAACGACGACCGCAGGGTGCAGGGCGAACGAAGCCAGATTCCAGGGATACTGAAAACCAACGGGGTCCCTATACTCGCTGTCGGGGTACACGGCTGGCGAAACAAGAGGAGGCGGAGGAAGAAAAGGATCAGGAGGTTGGGGGGGATCAGGAGGAACAAGAAAGAGGTGGAAAAGGATCAGGGGGGTCGGAAGCGGATTATGTGTAAGATAGGCCGCAAAGGGGAAAGGCGCTAAGGCGAGAGCACAATTGAAAGCACCAGCGATGGAGCCCAGAGCGTAGCATGCCATAGCACTGCAGAGCGTAGCATGTCATAGCATGGCGCAGAAGAGCAATGCTGAGCGTAGTATGTCATAGCATGGGACGCGGGACGCATGCGCTGCAGCGGCAGCACGATCTGGAACGACCAGAGGCGCAGAAATGGGACCGACGCTGCAGCGGGAGCGACATGTTGAAGAGCCGAAGAGTGCCGTAGTGCCAAGAAAACAATACGGCAGCACGATTTGGAATGAGCAGAGGCGCAGACATGGGACCAACGCTGCAGCGGGAGCACCATTGTTGAAGAGCCGAAGAACGCCACTGGAGCGGAGCATATCATAGCATGGGGCCGGGGACCGTTGCACTGCAGCGGCAGCACGATTTGGAACGACCAGCGGCGCGGAAAATAGGACGAACGCTGCAGCGGGAGCAACATTCTGAAGGACCGGAAAGACTCGGATTTTCAAAAACATAAATGAAAACCAAACTCCCGGGAATCCTGTGCGGAAAAGGACGCCGCCCAAAAGGGGGGGGGGCTTTCTGCGGCCCCAAAAATCAACGAATCGACACCGGATGTGTAATCACCTCCAATGTTTTTGCCGGGGATCATTTTCTAGATTTGGGGCTTCTTAAAAAGGATCGAAAACGTCGGCGCTGCAGCGGGAGCACGTTTTGGAACAACGAGAGGCGCAGAAATTGGGCCAGCGCTGCAGCGGGAGCACGATTCGGAACGAGCGGGAGCGCGGAAATGAGGCCAGCGCTGCAGCGGGAACACGATTCGGAAGGAGCGGGAGCCCGAAAATTAGGCCAGCGCCTCAGCGAGAGCAGCATTTTAGAAAAAAAAAACACAAGCGAAAACCCAACTCCGGGGAATCCTGTGTGTAAAAAAACAGTGCGCGGGGGGGTGCCGAACATCTTCCGGACGCCATCAGGGGAAGTGGGAGAGTAGTATTCACATTGTGTAATTGTATAGAGGAGGGAGGAGAAGGAGGGGGAGGAAAAAGGCGAAAACGCAGCATCTAGGATAAGGAGGAGGAGGAGGAGGAAGAGGAGGAGGAGGAGGAGGAGGAGGAGGAGGAGGAGGATTTGGAAGAGGAGGAGGAGGAGGAGGAGGAGGAGGAGGAGGAGGAGTGCACGTACTCAAAGAGGGAGAGACGAGGGCAAGCGGGCAAGACGCGAGACGAGGGCAAATTGCCCGCACGCGTCAGTCCGCTGGAGCTGGCCTGCTTCGAGAGCCATGCTTTTGCAGCGCTCAACCCTTCAGCTATCGTGGCTGGGGTCGGCGCGGCGTGCTTCAATTTGTTGTGCAGATTGAATGCCAGCGCTGTCCGCTGGACCGACCGGAGCAACGAGAGGTCGCTGCCAGGATCAGACGGATAGGCGACGGCGGGGCCCAAGCCCCAGTGCGTTGCGGAGCGGGGGAGGGTCGGGGGACCAGAGGAGGCTCAGGAGGCCAGGGCAGGAGAGGTACTGAGGGAACGAGTCGGGCGCCGCCTGGCACCCAAACACGCACTGCTTCTGCTGGAGGACGTGCATGCGATGGGTGGTCGTCCAACCCCCCGAAAGCGTCTTGTAAACCGCCCAGCGCCAGCTAGGGCGGACCTTGCGGAGTTCCCTGGTGAGAGCAGACCAGCGCGTCGCGACCTCTGGGGCTGATGGCGGCTGCTGGATGCCCCAGGCTGCGATACACTTCTCGAGAGTGACTGAGAACGGCGATGAAAAGTGGTGCCGCGCGGCGCGAGCGCGACCGCGCGCTGCACCTTAGGGCGGCGCGGTGGCTCGGCAGCTGGGGCCTCGCGGAGCTCGCTGGCAGCTGCGCGGTTTGCGGCGGCCACGGCAGCTGCTGAAAACGAGGCGGCGCGCTTCCCGCTGGACAGGGCATGGTAGAATTGCGCGATGGAAGTCTCCTCTTGCCAGAAGGGCGGAGACCACTGCCCAGCCTCCCACCGATGGAAGGAGTGAACCGTGCTCTCCTCCCACGCGGTGTCTCGAAGACGCGCGTGGAATGGTTCCCATTCCCCACGCAGCGGGTAGGTAGCATAACGAATTGCGGCGGCGACGGCAGAAATCTGAATGGACCGCGGGAAAGGAGGCGGGCACCACTCCGCCATTGCAATGAGATCTACATTGCGGAACTAGCTGAGAATGTTGTGAAAGATGCAGCGTTCACGGCGAGCAACCTTCAGGTCAAACGGAAAGAATTGTGAGACATAACTGAGCGTCGAAACGACCGATGTGTCGCGCAGGCGAACGGTGGCATCACTGCCACTCTGGACAAGCTGGAGAGAATTACCGCGCTGCCACCATTTCTGCCCAGGGGCGAGCCATTGCGAGGCAAGAGAGGCCGAGGGTCCGAGGAAGGTCCCGGGGTACCTGGCTCGCCCCGGAACCGAAAAAGCCCTCCCAGGAGGGGCATAAGTCGGCCGGGAAGGATTTCGTTAGAGCTATGGTGGCAGGCGTCGTCTTAGTCCAAAGCGGGACGACAACGCACTTACGAGGCTTGAGCGCGAGGAGCGCGAGCTCCTCAGCAGCGCAAGAGGGCGCAGATGCGCGGCGCAGCGTGTCGAACGAGAACGCGTGGAGACCAGTGTCGCCCGCGCGCGCGCCGAGGTAGCCCTTGTCGCAGTCAGGAGTGCCGTCGACCGTCTCGACGAACGAAGCGAAGTGGCGCACCGGCGGGTCCATCGCGATCGCCCATGCTGGGCCGCTCGCAGGGCAGCCCTGCACCACGCCAAACTCGATCGGGAACATGAAGTGACGGACGCCGTCGATCTTGAGGAAGCTGTTCGGGGCGTGATACAGCTGGCGGAAGAGACTGCGCAGCCCCTCGGGAACTCCGAATCGCTCCAGGGATGCAAAGAGCCAGGCCCGTCCGAGCGACGGGAACGCCGCTGCGAAGTCGAAGCTGGTGAAGACGGGTTCGCGCAGCTCGGCGTCAGGGCGCGCCCCAGCACGGCGCATCTCCGCGTCTAGGTCGACGATTTGCTCGGTGAAATTGCGGCCGACGGCGAGGCCCTGCTGTGCGTAATGCGTCCGATCTGCCACAGCGGGCTTGATGAGAAAGTCGGCAGCGCCCGCGATGGCCTTGATATCCGTGTTCTTGAGAGAGAGAGAGAGAGAGAGAGAGAGAGAGAGAGAGAGAGAGAGAGCGGGCGAGCGCCCTCTGGCACGCGGTTCGCCCTGCGCTCGCCCGCGAGGTTGCCGCTCTTTGGGGGGAAGGCGAAGTCGGAGTCATTCAGATCGTGGATCAAGTCAGCGTTGGAGCAGATGCCAAGCGAGGTCCTCGAGCAAGTTCAAGGACGCATCGACGGCGAGCCAGGCGCGGTACGGCATGAGGTCGGGCCCAGGCGCAGACGGCGCAGCGCGCTGCAAGAAGCCGCGGGTCTGCGCCTTGGCGGGTGCGCCAACGTCGATGGTGAGAAAGAGCGGCATGTGCGAGGCAATGCGCTGCTTGACTTTCGCTTCGTCGACCTGCTTGAGCTCGAAGACAGGGCGCCAATGGTCGCGAAGGGCGCCCATCATCGCGCAACTCTTTTTTGCCACCGTCGGGAGGCCAGGCGGGTCGGAGGTTTCGATGCCCTGGAGGACGAGACGGCGCTTCCAGGAGGCCCAAAGGAGGGCTCTGCGCTGGGGCGCGCGGATGGTCTTTCGGAGCTTCCCAAGCTCGATGGCCCCAGGCGAGCCCCGCGGCAACTGGGCTGCTCTTTGTGCCAGAGAGCGTTGCCGAGCCTGTGCAGAGCGGCTGACTTCATGGCGAACTCGGCGGCGTCCGAGAGCGCGATGACGCCGTCGTCCAGAACGAGGCACTTTGAGCCGAGCTCGGTGGTGGACCGCAGACGGCGCGCCTGATGGATGTCCTGGCGCCAGATCGCTCGCGAGATCGAGCGCGCCGTGATCACCTGGCCGTCGGAGTGGTTTGTCTTGCCGAGCTCTCCAGCTGCGCGGCTGACCCAATCATCGCGGACAAGACGGGCAGCCTCAACCATGAGACGCCTGTGCGTGCGCCAGCGGTTCGCGATCGGCAGGTGGGTCGCGACGGCGTGGTCGAGCATCTGTTTGAGGTACTTGGCGAACGAGGGGTCGCGGAAGATGGCTGGGGGGATAGCCTGCTCCACGGCGGCGCCCCCGGCTTGATGCCGATGGCGTAGGAGACGATGGCGTGGTCGCTGAGGAGGCGGTCCGAGAGGATTGCAGTGCCGCGGGCGACGCGGATGACCCGCGTGGGCTCAAGTTTGGCGTGCGACGGCAGGCTGATGAAGACTCGGTCGATGGCTGACGCGGCGAAGCCGGACTTGTTGAAGCGCGTCGGTAGGTCGGGCTCGATCTCCAGCGCGCTGTCCAACAGGGCCTTCCAGAACAGCGGTTGCTGCCGAGCGGTGTTGTCCAGCGCGAGGCGGGCGCGCTGTGGCTGCGGCTGGAAGAAGCTGCTCGGCGGGCGGCCAGCAGCGTTGAAGCCGCCCAGGGCAAGGAAGGTGCGGCGCAGGTAGTTGGCTTCCGCCCACGCACGGTGTCGGTGCCAGGCGCGCGAAATGCGATCACGACCCATGGCGTCGGTCTCGTGGCTGCGAACGTTCATGCTGGCGATGGTGTTGCGGGTGTAACGCAGCGACGGCGACGATCTGGACGCGGCCTTTTTCCGAGCTCCTCGCGGGCGAAGATCGAGTGCTGGGGCGGCTGCAGCTGCTCCAGCTGCGCGCGCGTGAGCCACGGGATGAGGGTGGCCACGCCGCCCGTGCCCGCGCGCGCGTCACCGGCGGACTCGTCGACGAACTGCGAGAAGAAGAGCTTGTACGGGTAGGGTTGGGCGTCGACCCACGTGCTGAGAAGCCTCTCCGAGCCGTGGACCTCCTGCAGGACAATGGCAGCGCGCTGGCGCATGTACTGCTGCAGGCCTACTTGTTTGCGAAGGCGCTTCGAGCGCTCGTGGCACCGGAGCGCGCGGGCGTTCCAGGTGATGAACGAGCAGGGCGCGCGGTGCCCCCGACTGGCTTCCACGTTGTCCAGGGGCGGCTAAACCCGCCACGTGGCCTCGGCCGCGCCCGCGAAGAGCGCCTGGAGAGAAGCGAGGACGGCACCGCGATCGATGTTGCGGAAGTGAGCTAGCTCGAAGGCCTCCTCGTTCCACTCCAAGGTGGCGGGGTCGGCTTGGCCCTTGACGTCCAGGCGCGCGACGGGCGTGGCGTCGCAGTGGATCTCGCCCTTGGTGCGGCATGCTTTCCAGGCCTTTTACGGATAGCGATGATGAAGAAGTTGGAAGGGTTTCTCGCGCTGAAGCTCGGTGCGGATCTGCTCGGGGGCTTTGTCAGGGTTGAGGTTTATGTCAGTCGGCACGCCCGTGGCGTCCGTCGATGTGAATCGCTTCCACTTTCCTGCAGCGTCGCGAAGGGCTCGAGAGAGAGAGAGAGAGAGAGAGAGAGAGAGAGAGAGAGAGAGAGAGAGAGAGAGAGAGAGAGAGAGAGAGAGAGAGAGAGAGAGAGAGAGAGAGAGAGAGAGAGAGAGAGAGAGAGCCAGAATAACTGCGAGGGCGCGATCTCCTTTGACTTGAAGATTGCAGCGGCGAGCAGGCACATCTCCATATAGCTCGGCGGCGTCCGCGCCCAGGTTGGCGGACGCAATCCACTCCTGCAGGTCGTGGAGGAGCACGCCAAGCGCGATGAGGCGTTGGGCTCCGATGGCGAAGGTCGTCGGGTCGATCGCGCGGTCCCAGTCGGCGAGCCTGGTGAGGTCCGTGATCGGTGCTTGGGCCTCGGAGAGCGCGAGCGTCTCGCGCATCTGATCGATATGCTGCCACATCTTTTGCCTGTCTGCAGCTTGTCCGTCCTGTTCGCGGCGGGTTCCAGCAACAACATCATGAAGGGAGTCGATTCGGCGTTCAGTGGCTTGAACTTGCTGTGCGAGAAGTTGACGAAAGCTTTCTCTGGATTGATTAAGTCGCTGATTGGCTTGCGCTTGGAAGGTACTTGCTGCATGTACGACTTGTGCTTGCATGACTTCTTGTAGTGCTTTGTCCAGGTCAGGGCCCGGTCCATGGAGACGAACGAGCTCAGGCACAGGTGGTGTGGCTTGGTCGGCTTCAGCATGATGCGCGGCTGTGGCTCCGACGGTGGCGTCTCCTCCGGCTGTTGGAAGTAGACCATGGCCGTGTGCTGCGGCAGCCTGAGCATGTGTGGCTGCGCTTCCTTCGCGCCAGGGATCGGCTGCTCCTGCCAATGGACCGGGACAAGGTGCTGCAGCTGGCTGCTGCGCATGAGGTTCAATCCAGACGCCCTCTCGGTATTGTTGAGGAGCAGCGTCGGCGGCAGCGCGAGGGGGAACGTGCGGTTCTTCTTCTCCAGTGTCCATGGCGAAGGTGGGCGTCTGCTGCGCCTGGCGGGCTGAAGATCTGCCGCGCTGCTTGTCCCGATGCTCTCCCCGAGCGTGATTCTGCGGGTTGCGAGGAGACGCCGATGTCCCCGTAGGTTGCCAAAGCACTGCGGGCGGCGGATGCGCGGGAGCCTTTTATCTTCGCGTTTATGGGAGGCCCGGGGTGCGCGGTCAGATTCGAGACGTTCTCTTTCTCGGCGACGGTCTTGTCTTCGGCGGCTAGCTGAGGGGGGCACTGCGTGAAGTGGAGCGCTCTTCGCTGGAGGACATGCTTGCAAATCGACGGGCACGGAACTATTTTGTGCTTCACCACTTACCAATCTGAATCCGATGCCATGCCACTGCGTGGCTGCTGCTGCTGGGGAACGAAAGCGACGATGTCCAGCGGGATATGGAAGCCGGGATCGGCGACAGGAAGCTCAGGAACGAAGTACAGGAATGCTGGGATATGGATGTTCGGCACGGGGCGCGAGACGATATGGATGCTCGGCGCGAAGCTCACGAGGCACACAGCAATATGAAAGGCGGCCTGCAACGCCGGGATATAACGCAGGAGTGGACGGCAGCTCGTCCCTGGGTGTGGCTGCAAGAAAGTTGGGACTGGCCGCGGACTAGCGGTATCCACGCTGGGCTCGCGATGGCGCGCCATCTTGAGCCAAAATGGCTACGGAACGAGGAGGAGGAGGAGAAGGAGGAGGAGGAGCAGGAGGAGGAGGAGGAGGAGAAAGAGGAGAAGGAGGAAGAGGAGGAGGAGGAGGAGGAGGAGGAAGGTTCAAGAGTTGCGCCCAAATCAATGAGATGAGGCGGGGGAGCAGCAGCAGCAACGAGGAGCCAGGAGGAGAGGGACGGGGCCATCAAGGAGGAGGCGAAGACAAGGGGAGGAGCAGGGACCATGGAACATCGAGGACGCGGAGGTTGAGGAGGAGGAGGAGGAGGCCAAGCATACCAGAAAGTCTCGTCCGAGCCATCCTACATCGCCCTGCTAGGAAGCCCTGTGGCTGTTTGGGATGATCGGCCATTTGCTCAGCTTACGCCTAAATTGTTTGCCTCATCGTGCGAACCTCGACGAGTGTGGCAGAAGCGGCGTGCGAGCTTGAGCGAAACGGCGAGGAGGACCAGAAGAAACTCAACACACATCGCCGACCATGCAATCAACTCTCTGATCTAAAATTTCCCTGCCGGTCAGCAGCCACTTCCTGTCACCACAGCAAGCGCCTGGTGCGAAGGTGAGGGACCATGGACTTGCATGGCCGGAGTCTGTGCGCATCAACGGTCGCAATAACTCCATCATCGAAAGATGTAAGGATGTAAGAAAATCATGCGCGGCGCCGGAACGAGAACACGATCTTGAAAAGAAACAGCCCCTCCACGCGTGGTGCTGCTTGAGATTCAAGCTTCAGATAAATCAGATCCGCCACCGTGCCTCTGGCACGAAGTGAAGTGCCCCAAGGCTCATGCCTCATGCAGCATTAAGAGGTAGACGCTGTGCTGCTGCTGCAGCAGCTGCAGCTGCAACGAGAATTGAAGTCATTGGGCCCGGACCAATCGTTTACTGGGCCTTTCCGGGCTGGCTCCGTGAGTTCTGAAGTGTTTCCTGCGGCTCCTGTGGACGCTGTGCCCCCCGAAGAGCGACCTCCCGAACCCTCCTATGAGTCCAAGAGGGCCCCGAGTCGCCGAACGATCACTCCAAGACGCCCAAGGTGGCATCAAGATAGTCCAAGAGGCCTCCAAGTCGCCACAAGAGGCCTCCAAGAGGCCTCCCAAGAGGGCCACAAGAGACACAAATAATTAGATGTCCGTAGGTTGCCGGCCCAACGGGCCAGAGGCGTGCTAAGATCTCCGGTAATTGGTTAACAATATTCTACTTCGCGCGCGCGTGGCGGCCCCCTGGAGGTCTCCGGGCGAAAAGTACCCCGGCAGGGTCCCGGCAGACTCGGGTCAGGGATGGTTTTCTGGGCAATTGTTCGACACCCCTCACGAGGATCGTGGCCTCCGAGGGGGGAGCCGCAATTGACTACCCCCACTCCCGCCCCAAGAGGCCCCCAAGAGCCCCCCAAGAGGCCCTGGGGGCCCCCAAGACGCCGCCAAGGAGCCCCAAGAGACTCCCAAGAGGTCCCCAAGAGGCCCCCAAGAGGCCCTAAAAAGGGCTCCAGGGCCGGCGGAATGAGCGAAGCGATTAAGTAATCAGATGTCCTTAGGTTGTTTGAGGATGTTGTCGTTCTCGCCTTTTCGGCTTTCCGACGCTCCAAGGCGGCCCAAAAGGACCCCAAGCCCCCCAATAGGCTCAAAGGCCGCCAAGAGGGCTCCAAGACGGCCTAAGAGCGCCCCAAAACGGCCCAAGAGGAGCCCAATACGGCCCAAGAGGGACCCAAGACGGCCCCAAAAGGGGCCTAACAGAGGGAACACGAACCGAAAATCCGAGCCTTCCGCCCCAAGAGGCCTCCGATAGGACCCCAAGAGGCCCCAAGCGGCCCCCAAGAGGCCCCAGGAGGCTCCAAAGCTGCCTCCAAGAGGCCCCCGAGAGGCCCCCCACGAGATCCCAACGAGCATTCAATAGGCTTTGTATCGACAGCCCAGCCCAGGCACGGTGGCGGGATGGGCCGAAGACCATTCGACCTGCTTGGCATGGGGACGGACAGCGCGTGTATTTTGTGAGGGTGCGAGGTCGCTGGCGTAATGTCTTGGAGCCCTGTTGGTGTTAAGGCTTCGATACGTCACAAAAAAATCTAGCAACCAACCTTGCGAAGATCAATCAATATTGCATGTACGGGCCTTCCTGGGGGTCCTTTTGGGGCACTTTGGGGCCGTCTTGGGGCCCTTTCGGGCCATTCTGAGACCCTCTTGAGCCGTCTTGGCGGCTTCGGCGGTCTTGGGGCCCTCTGGGCCCTCCTGGGTCCCCTTAGAGACCTCCTTTGGCCCTATTGGGGCTCTCTTCGGAACCTTTTGGGACCCTCAGGGGCCTCTCTTGGGCCGTCGTGGAGCTCTCTTGGGCCGGCTTGACACCCACTTGGGGCCGTTTGGGGGGTCTCTGGGGCCGTCTTGGGGCGGTCTTGGGGGCCTCCTGGGCCGTTATGCACGCTGTGAAAACTAAAGAAGCGAATATGCTAAAAATCGGAGGTTGGGGGATGTGAACGGAAGTGTCCCCAGATGGGAAATCAATGTCGGTTTCGGTTCGTGTCTCGCGTGCAGGCGCGGCGATGCTGCGCGAATCCCTGCACTGGTTAAGGCCACACGGAGCCCAAAGGACCGCCCCCCCCTCCCAGGGGCGGGTGCGGCCCTCAGTTGTCCCGATGGTTGTCTTAATGGTTGTCCCGATGGTTGTCCCGATGGTTGTCCCGATGGTTGTCCCGATGGTTGTCCCGATGGTTGTCCCGATGGGTGTCCCGATGGTGCTCCCGATGGTTGTCCTAATGGTTGTCCCGGTGGTTGTCCCGATGGTATTCCCGATGATTGTCCCAATGGTTGTCACGATGGTTGCCCCGATGGTGTTCCCGATGGTGTTCCCGATGGTTGTCCTAATGGTTGTCCCGATGGTTGTCCCGATGGTATTCCCGATGATTTTCCCAATGGTTGTCACGATGGTTGCCCCGATGGTTGTCCCGATGGTTGTCCCGATGGTTGTTCCGATGATGGACCCGATGGTTGTCCCGGAAATGTTTCCGATGGTTGTCCCGATGGTTATCCCGGTGGTTGCCCCGATGGTTGTCCCGATAGTGTTCCTGATGGTGTTCCCGATGATTGACCCGATGGTTGTCCCGATGGTTGTCCCGATGGTTGTTCCGATGATGGACCCGATGGTTGTCCCGAAAATGTTTCCGATGGTTGTCCCGATGGTTGCCCCGATGGTTGCCCCCATGGGTGTCCCGATGGTTGTCCCAATGGTTGTCCCGATGGTTACCCCGATGGTTGTCCCGATGGTTGTCCCGATGGTTGCCCCGATGGTTGTCCTGGTGGTTGTCCCGATGGTTGTCCCGATGGTTGTCCCCATGGTTGTCCCGATGGTTACCCCGATGGGTGTCCCGATGGTTGTCCGGACTATTGTCCCGATGGTTGTCCCGATGGTTGTCCTGATGATTGACCTAATGGTTGTCCTGATGGTTGTCCCGATGGTTGTCACGATGGTTGCCCCGATGGTTGTCCCGATAGTGTTCCTGATGATGTTCCCGATGATTGACCCGCTGGTTGTCCCGATGCTTGTCCCGATGGTTGCCCCGATGGTTGTCCCGATAGTGTTCCCGATGGATGTCCGGATGGTTGTCCCGATGGTTGTCCCGATTGGTGCCCCGATGCTTGTCCCGATGGTTGCCCCGATGGTTGCCCCGATGGTATCCTGATGGTGGAAACAGAATAACAAAGCCATATATGTATATGGATCGAGGGATAGATAAATATATGGATCGGTAGATAGATGGATATGTGTATGTATACATACATGTATAAGTCGATATATAATTGCTTAGATCGATAAGCAGGCATGCATATATATGGACATACATATTTGACATCGAGGTCAGAGCGTCCGACTGAGACTAGAAGGGCGCTCGGGAGTGATCAGCAAGGGCCTGCGTGGCCCTGCGAATGGCGTAGAAATGTCGGGCCCTGTCCTCCTCTGAGACGAGGGGGCCAGGATCAGGAGCCGTGCGCGCAACATTGTACATGTGATACACGCACAATCCGCTCAACCTCTTCTGGGGCCGGTGCCCCAGCGAGGCCGAGACGGGTGGCGATGTGCGCAGGGGGCACGGCGGGGTGGTATACAAGGCCCCACAAAACTGCACAACGAACGTAATGAGACATGTCATCTCGGTAACAAACACAAGAGAATCTGCAGCCTCGAACCTCGGAACTACGAAGACGGGCATCCGTGAGCCAGGCCCCGCCCACTGTTTTAAGAACCGCGATTTGCCGCGAGGGCGGGCCACCATCCTTTGCGAGGTCCCTGAGGGGGGGCCAATTCTGGACATCAAAATCTACATTCCAGGAGGCGAGGCGTTTCGAACTCGCATCCTGCGCAACATTTGGAAAGAGAGACGATCGAAGGGAGGAGGAGAGAAGCCCCTGGACTCGCACCCTCTCGGGCCCAGTCTGGCCCTCAAGGGCGGCAGGGGCGCAGGCGGCAGCCTCGGAGAGCTCGCGGGTGCCGAACTGGCCGAGCGAGGCCGCCTCCACGTGCTGGACCAGCGGTTGCGAGAGCCAGAAGATCGGCGACATGCGCCCGCTCCCGATCACAGCCAGGGTGCCGCGCTCCTCCACCATCGCCCTGAGCTTGGCCAGGAGCGGCCTCCAGTTCGGGAGGGTCGAGCACGCCGCCCGCGTGCGAGACGCCATGCGGAGCGCCATCATGCTGCTGGGGCGCAGCGCTGACCACGACGCAAGGCCCATGATGGCGCGCTTCGGGAACGACTGAGGAGGGAGGCACCAGACTTTGCGCCGCGCCCATGCCTCACTTCGGCGCAGCGAGGGCGGCACAAGCGCGAGCTGCATGATGTAGCCCAACACCGAAAGCACCCTCGAAGTGTAGATGACGGTGGAGACGTGCGCTGGGGCCCCAGCGCGAGCATGTTCACGGACTCGGTGGGCCCATTTAGCCCCGGGCTTCTGCCGCAGGATTTCTGGGGTAGCCTCTGGCCCTGGCGTGACCGAGGTCCTCGGCGAAGAACGCGATGCCCATGGGTCGCCAAGCAGGCAGCGCATCCGCGAGCCAACTGCGAGCGGCATAAGAGAGCTCAGGGCTGAAGGAGCCGCTGAGGGGGGCGACCTTTCACTTGCAGAGCTTCAGGCAGAGCCCCGCAAGGACCTCGGCCGCTCTGAAGACGCGCCAGAGCCGTAGCAAAATGCGGCGGCCTTGCACGACGACCCCTACATCGTCCGCGAAGACCCCGAGCGCTGAGGAGGCAAAGGGGCTGATGATGGTCTCCATGTGCAGCACGAACGGGTTCATGGCGACGGCCCGCAGCGAGCCGCCGAGCGGGCACCCCTGGGCGATGCCAGCGATGACGCGCATGAAGTGTGCGAGGACACCCTCGACGGCGACGAAGGCAGCAGGCAGCCAGCACATGCCCATGATGAGCTGGAAGATCCCCCCATCGAAGCCCGCGCGCAGGAGGGCGGCCTGGAGACACGAGACTGCGAGCGAAGGGCGCTCCCGAAGTTGAAGAAGACCATGAGTGGCTGCGTGGTGTCTGCATGCTCAAAGGGGCCGACGATGCGGGCAAAGGTGACCAGCGCCGTGATGTTGTCCAGGAAGTTACGGCCAGGGAGAAATCCTCGCTGTGCCGCCGGCGAGGAGCGCTCGATCGGGAACTTGAACTGGTTGTTGCAACTGGCGGCGAGCAGCTTCACGTCGCTGTTCTTGAGCGCCAGCGGCCGAATAGTCGCAGGAGCACGGGCGGGGTCCAATGCGCGGTCCGCCTCCTCCGTGCCCTTCGGCACGAAGGCCACGAGGTGGTCGTTGAGGTCCATCGGCGGCGGGAAGCCCTGGGCGATCTCAACCCCCACTGCAACCAGGTCCTCCAACGGTTTCGAGCAGCCGCACCTGCTCCACGCGTCATATGGGAGGCCATCTGGTCCAGGCGCAGATGGTCGCGCGCGCTCGGCGGCTCGATGAAGGTCATGGACATCAGGAAGACGAGCCTCTTGGAGCCCAGCGATGGGAACTGGATGCTCACTGAGGTAACACTCGAGAAGCGAAGGCTGCTCATAGTGCAGACGCTGGAAGACGGGGGCCCAGTGGGGGCGGAGCTCGCGCAGGATGTCTGACTGGGCGTTGGCCACCCGACCCTTCCCATCAACATCTGGGGGACGAAGCCCTTTAAGCTTGAGAGCGCGTGAGACCGGAGACCACAGAGCCGCGCGGCGACGCAGGGGACGTCGCGTCGCGTTGATATGCCGAAATGAATTCTATTCAGGAGGTAGCGCACGGGCGAGCTGGTTCAGCCGAGCCGCGCGACGATCACTGCATGCACGCTGCGCGGCAGCGAAGTCGGTCTCGAACGCGGCCGCATCCAGTAGGGCGACGACGTCCTGGTGCCCCGCATTGTGGTACTCGATGAGCAGGTGGGAGGCGGCGAGCTGGGAGGTGGCGGCGAGCCTGTCCGCCAGCAGGACATCATCACGCCGAGCGGCCCTCGCGATGGAGCGTCAAAGCAACAGCTTGGTGTCGCGCTCGTGAGAATGCGCCTTGGAGAAACGGTCGCGAACACGCCTAGCCGCCTCCTTCATGAGACGCTTGTGTTCGCCCCTGCGCTGCTAGGTGGTGAGTGAGTCCCAGTTGACTTGCTTGGACAACAGCGCGCGCTGCACGGGGTACCCGGGGTCCCCGAAGATGTGCCGAGGGATGAGTTGAGCATCGCCACCGAGTGGGGGTCGGGCGACAATCGCGATGACGAGCGGGGCATGGTCGCTGAGGCCTTGCTCGTGGAGGCGCTCAGGGAAGTCGAGAGTAGTAGCCGTGATGTGCCAATGGATGGTGAGCCAGCTGGGCATCGCGAGGAACGCCCTGTCGATCTGGGTGAGCTTGGGCGGGGGGTCCTCCTAGGTGCTGAAGTGAGTGGGGAGCTCGCTGTCAAGCTCGACCAGCTCGTCGAAGAGGGCCTGCCAGCGATGTTCCAGAGGGCGCGGGGCAGCATGAAGTTGGACAAGGCCCCTGTTGGGGAGCGGGGTGTGCGTGAGGAGCGGCGGGGCCAAGAAGATATTGACGCCCCCGATGAGGAGGAGGGTGACCAACTGCGGGGCAGAGCTCGCGATGGCCAGATCTCTGTGGAAGCGGGCGGTGCTCAGGTCCATGTCCTCTGCGCTGAGCCCGCAGCTGTGGGCGTTGTAGATGACGAGCGAGGGCGCAGGCGTGACGCCGCCGGCGCTGCGCATGCGAATGAGGAGACGCCTGCCAGGCGACGGGCCCTCAGCGGACCACTGCGAGTCGCCCAACTCGGCGTCCGTGAGCCACGGCCGGACGCTGGCGAGGACGGCCTCGTGCGAGACAGCTTCCTTCGCCAAGACCACGAAGACGGACTTGTCCACATCCCTGGCCCAGTCCGCGATGTCCCCGATGTTCTGGATCGGCGAGGCAGCTTCGCAGACGGCCATAGTCTTCTCCAGCATGGCGATCTGCTCGCGCATCTCGCGGTGCTCCCTGGTGAGCTTGGAGACGGACTGGTCGTGGTCCCTGAGGTGGCCGTCGATATGCGCATTCTTGGCTTCCTGGCGCTCACCGAACAGCCGCAGCGCGCTGGTGGTACTGTTGGTGATGGAGAGCGTGAGCGCGTCGTTGGACCTCTGAACCGCGCCCGCGATCTCGTCCCGCACTGCGCCGAGGATGTCCTCCAGCTCCGAGTGCAGGACGGCGGCGGGGTCGCAGGCTGCGAGGCCACAGGAGTAGCAGTAGCACCACGGTCATGGTAACCCCGTCGCTGCCAAGGGTCGGCACCGCTCTGGAAAGGGTCGTCGGCGCCCGCGCTCCAACTGCGGTCGCCGTCCTCTCCGCGTGGGCTGCCGCGGCGCCGGGGGCCGCCGGCGCCAGATGCCTTGCCATGCCGACGCGATTGAGAGGCGGCCCCATCAGGCATTCCCCCCGCGGGAAAGAATCGCGAGGGGAACGTGGCGATGTCGAAGGGCGCGAGGGATGAAACCTCAATGCAGCACTGTGGCAGTGAAGATGGTGCGTGCCAGAAGACGTATCCTGAGCACCGCGGGGTCGCTCGGGACTGCGGCCGGCGTGGGCCGCGACCCCCGCGGGCAAGCCTGAGAGATGCACTCCAGACTTGAACCAAAATGGCTACGGCTATAGACATATATATATATATATATAGAAATATGGTCACACAGACACCAGCGCCACCACCGCACCATCACCGCCACATCACCACCGTCATTCCGAACGCATTTGCACTCAAGTCGTTTCGCTTTGGATTGGGCTGCCAGCAATCAGGGTGGGCCGGGGCCAGGCGCTGCCAGCCCTGCGCCCTGCGGCGGCTCGCGCCCCTCCTTCTCAGAGGCCACGCCGCCGTGCCTGGGTTGCGGGGTCGGAAGCCTCACCGATGCGCCTGGGTCGTGGGCCAAGATCTTCGCCGACGCGCCTGGGTCGTGGGTCTGAGCGCGTGAATCTTCTGAGCCCCACGTTACTGGCTGAGATGTTGGAGAGAATTCGGGGATGACGACTTGCATGCGTATGTGTATCCATCTATTCGAATTGCATGCGCGCCAGATTTGGGAGATGGCATTGGTTCCCCGAGGTTTTGCCGGGGAGTTCGAGAGATGCTGCAGGAATTAAACGTGGCATTGAGCAAATGCATGCGCTGATTCTGCAATAATATGACAAGCGGGGGTGCGAAGATACCGGCGGGTCAGCGCGAATGGTCTCTTTTGACATCCGACTTGAGGGCCGCCGGTGCGACGAGGAGCCTTGCCGGCGCGCCTCGGGCGATCTTTCGGGGGCTCCTCAAAACAGTCGGGGCCCCAAGGGGTTCTTGAAAAAAAACAGCTCGGGGCCCCGCGGGGCCCTCTATAAAGCAGCTCGGGGCCCCAGGGGGTTCTTTAAAGAACAGGTCAGGGCCCTGGTGGGCTCTTTGACATTCTTTGAGCCATATATCGGTGTATATATAAAATATGACTAGTAACGCACCGTCAAATTCACGGCGTAGCAACGCGTGCTCTAAAGGCGGGGGGCAGGACAATAAATGCCACCCACTTCCGCTTGCGGCCGAAAAGCAACGGGCAGGCAAATCAATGCCACCTGCTTTCGCCAGCTGCGCAACAGCGTGGCTACAAGCAAGTACATGCCACTTGCCCCCGTCTGCCGCCACCAAAGAACACGCGGGCAAATAAATGCCACTTACTTGTTCCTGGCGCAAAGAGCACGCACTGGCAAATAGATGCCACCCACTCCCGCTTGCTGCCTGAGAGCAAGTCGCAGGCAAATGCGTTCCACCTGCTTTCGCCAGTTGCGCGACAGCACGGCCACATGCAAAGCCGCGCCGTTTACTCCTGTCTACCGCGCCGAAGAGTGCGCGGGCAAAAACATGCCACTGACTTGCTCCCTGCGCAAAGAACGCGCGCAAGCAAATGCATACCACCTATTTCCGCTCCCGGACAAATAGCAGCGCGCAGGAAAATAAATGCCAACTGCTTTATCCAATTGCGCAACAGCGTGGCTATAAGCAAATAGATGCCGCTTGCCCCCGCCTGCCGCCACCAGAGAATGCGCGGGCAAATAAATGCCACTTACTTCCTCCTGGCGCAAAGAGCACGCGCGGGCAATGAAATGCCACCCGCTTCCGGTTGCTGCTCAAGAGCAGGGGGCGCAAGCAAATGCATGCCACCTGCTTTCACCAGTTGCGCAACAGCGTGGCTGCAAGCAAATCAGTGCCACTTACTCCTGCCTGCCGCCGCCAAAGAGTGCGCGGGCAAATGAATGCCACTCGCATGCTCCTGGTGCAAAAAAATACGCACGGGCAAAGCAATGCCACCTTCTTCCGCTTCCTGCCAGAAAAATGGTAAGTTCTGGCAAATCAATGCCAACTATTATCGCCACTCGCGCATGTCATCTCTCTCTCCGACCACGTCGCTGCCGCCGCCACCGTAACAATTGCAGCAGTTCTCATCAGTTGCACGCGCAGCATTTGCGGCCCAAGCGGGCAAGCACAACCACCGGCGGGGGCGCTCGCCGAGATGGCCGGGCATGGCTCGGGCGCGGGCTCGGGCCAGGCTCCGCCAGCCCCCAATGCGCTCGACATGCGCATGCAGGAGCTCATGGGGCACGCGAAGGGCCTCGGCGTAGAGACTCGCCGGAGGGGGCCCGATGGTAGAAAAAAAACAACAACTTGTACTGGGGTGTGAGAAAGACGCGCGCGGCGCGACTTCGCAGAGCGGGCCCGGTCTCTGGAAGCCCCGCCGCAGTCCACAGAAGGTGCCGCGGGCGGCGGTGCTGCCTCGGGCCAGCAGTTGTCTGCTCCTGGGGGGAGATGTCATCTGGCGACGTCCAGAGCGCGCCAGACGCTGCGCCGCAGGCCGGATTCGAGCCGCGCGGCGACACGCTGGGCGCTGCAGACGCCCCGCCGCAAACTGATCCCGCGCAGCCACGGCCGGGGGGCGCCCCCCGCCGCGCGAGCGGGGTGGACTTGCTCGCAATTGACTTCGGCGGCTTTACTAACCGGCGAGGGCAGGCGGTCTCACGGCGGTTGGCGGCCGCGCTGCATGTTCGGAAAGCATGGGCCGGGGGCCAACGCGCAGCTCGAGGCTTGCCAGCGCGCTGCAGCATCGCAGGCGACACTGGTCCGCTACGCGCGCATGCTGAGGCAAACGTCGGCACCAATTTCAGCTAGTGGACCCAGCGCGATCGCACCAGCGCCAGTCTCTGACAGCACGAGCGCGCGCGCGCCGGCGCGGCCCGGGGCCGCGCGAATTCGCGCAAGAAGTGCTAGGAAGACCTGGGGGCAGAACTCGGAGAGGAAGGCGCGGGAGCACGACCCGAAGAGGAAGGCGCGGGAGCAGCCCCCGAGGAGGAAGGCGCAGCAACAGAAGCGGGATCACACCCAGGAGCGGGAAGCGTGGGAGCAGAACCCGAAGAGGTAGGCGCAGAGGAAGGCGCGGGAGCAGATCCATGCACTCGCACATCTGTCCAGCGATCGCCAAACACGAGGGGATGTTGAGAGCCACGTTTGCGGGCGGTAGGTGCTCCGGGCCCTCGCGCTCGCATGCTCCCGCGATGCTCTGCGCTGCCTGCGCCCGCGCGCCAGCTCTGGGCGCGACCTCTAGCCCGCGCGCGGGGGCATTCTTGGCGCAGACCGCGCCGGCCCGAGCCGCGCTGGGGAGTTGGCTCTCTCGCCGAGTGCGTCGCGTGGTCAGCCTCTTCTGGTTAATCGTAGCGCCTGCGGCCCGCGGCCTTCTTCCCTGGGCCGAACTGTGCGAGTGGGCGACGCGCGTTGTGCGCTGGCGCGCTTGATACGACTTGCCTCTGGACTGCCACTTCTTCGACGAGCTTCTCGTCGGCGGCGTCCGTCGCCCGCGCCCTGGTTCGCATTGGCTGACGGCCCCATTGCGGGGGCGCGCAGGCGGGGCGCCGCCAGCCAGCGGCAACTGGGGGGCGCCGGCTCCGCGGCGGAGGCGCGCCAGTTCCCGGCAGCGAATGACTGTCTGGATGTCTGTGCAGCTCTTCTCGGCCGCGCGCGCTGCGCGGCTGGGCGTCGCTCGGTGGCGATCTGCCACGGCTGCCAAGGACGCGTTCGCGATGGCGGGTCTTCTGCCCCCTCTAGCGACGAGATGCGCCTGCGCGACTACGTGACGGGCCCCGCGCGCTGCCGGGCAGGGCCGGGAGGGCGCGAGGTCGCGCGCGACCTCTTCGAAGGCGCGGCGCCGCCAGACCCTGCTAGCGGCGCCGCATCTTGCTCGGTGCTCGGATACAGCGCGAGCGAGTTCGCGCCCGCGGTGGCCGCGCTAACAGATCATGAGGAGATGGTGCTCGCTCTGGCACGCCCGCCCACCCAAGTGCGCGCCCTGCCTCAGACGGGTCTGCTCGCGCGCGTTGGGCGCATGTGCAACTTCCGGCAGCGTGCGCCCGCGTCCTGGCGAGCCTGCCACTTTTTCCGTCGGACATGCCGTTTGTCATGGTTCGCCCGCGGACGTGCAGGGGCAGGGCAGCGGGCAAGGCACTTTTCAAGATGGACGCGCGGACGCTCCGGCGAGCGCTTGAATGGCTGAAGTGAAAGGCACAACCCGAACTAGTTTGGCGCGGAGTGGCGGGGCGACGCTGCAGCTGCGCGGGGGGCCGAGGACGCGCAGGTGAGAATCGTTCGCTAGGCTGGCGAGAACCTGGGCAGGCGCCTCCTGTCTCTGGGGCTTGCTTTCGCCGGCGGACACAGCTCCCGCGCACCGAGGCCGCCGCGGGGGGCTCCGGCCACGCGATCGGGAGGCGCGTGCTGGACATGGTACTCGAGGACGCGGGAGAAGCGGACACTCTGCCGCCATCGGCCGCCGCGGCACCAGGCTCTGCTAGCGCTGGACATGGCGCCCCTGATGTCTGGGAGTTGGCCCGCCGCGCTGCGGCTGAAGTGTTCGAGCAAAGTATCTTCCGGGTGGCGACCTCGCTCCCGCGGGATGTGCTCGCGGCGGTTCATCCGGCGCGCGGGGCCATGGACCTCGGCCTGCGCGTCTTGCATGCGCTGCGGATTATCGACGCCGACGCCCGCCCTCTTGAACCATCCATGTTCCGCAGCGAGGTGGACGCTCTTATTCTGGAGCAGGCAGAGGAGGAGACGTCCGCCGCGGTGCATGCCGGCGCCGCCGCGGCCGGAGGAGTCGGCGACGACGTGGGCCTGCGGGAGAGCACCGTGAACTCGCTCGCCGCCGCGGCAGAAGAACTCCTGGGCTGCGACGGCGAAGCGCCGCTCTCGAGCACCGCGCCGCGCCCGAAGCAGCTCCCGGCGCGGCCGCGCAGGAGTCCGGCGCCGCCGCGCCAGTCCCGGGCAGCGCGGCGCCCTGCCTGCGCCGCCGCGCCGTTGCAGCTGAAGGGGCGCAAGTGTCCCAGAGTGGGCCCTCCTGATGTGGAAGACGCAACAGGGCAAGCCATCCGCGAGGACACACCCAGGCACGCAGCCAAATGGTTCCCAAAACTGGCTCCGCACGAGGCCGGTGACTACCGCGGGGGCCACGCTGGCCTGCGCAGTGCGTTGCGCTTCGAGGGGTGGGGCCGCTACCTGGTGATGCAGCGCGACGGGCGTTTTATGCGCCACGCGCGGTTCCGCTACTGGCTCTCGGACACCATGCTGCGCGCGAAGGCCCCTGGCGCGCAGCGCGTCTTCTTCCGCGCGCGCCACGCGTGCGACGAGCGCGCGTTCGAGTCGCTTACAGATGCTTCCCAGCACCGCGAGCTCGCGCAGCAGACGTCCAGCGCGACGAACATGATCCCAGGCTCGATCGGGGAGCGCTGGGAAATGCGCCAGGAGCACGAGGCGATGGCCCATCAAGTCGAAGCCGAAACGGCTGATCTGGGCATGAACGGAGGCGCTGGTCGAATTCTGGTTGTGTTTTGCGCACTCACGTGCGTGCGCTGCGTGCAGGTGGGCGCAGCTGCATGGCGCAGCGCTGAAGACGCACCCTTCCTGGCCTAGCGATGGCCCAGCATGTCGCGAGTACAGCGCCCAATGGCAGGCGCCCCCTCCGTGGCTCCGAGAGAGACTGCCATGGAAAAAAATAAGCTTCGAGCTGGCAGTGCGCGAGCCGGGCCTTGTGGCGTGGCACTGCGCGGCTCAACTCGACATGGCTGTCCACCTGACTCGGGCGCCGCTCACTGAGAAGCTGCGATCTGCCGAGTTGCCTGGCCAGGGCGCTGCGAATGACAAACTTGCGAGCGACTTGACTGCTCGCCTGGGCGTCGACGCACGTGTCGACGACGCTCCGGATCTACGCGTTTTCAGGCACGTCGACGACTGCCGCGCCACTTTCGAGTGGAGCGAAGGCGGGGTGATCCACGCCCACGTGGACATCTGGACCGCAGGCGCGCCGCGCGTCGACAAGCTTGCTGCGCCTCGCAAAAAGACGGCGACGAGCACTCCGCCGAGCACGCGTCGCGCAAAAAGCTCTTCCCGTGGAAAGTAATACATCCTGGTGACGAGGAAGTGGCAGAGGACCTCCGTCGGCGCTACTTGCTCAGGCTCTGGATGGCGCGGGACTGCCACTTTCTGAACAACTTCGCGCCCATCGTCTCGCTTGCGACGCTGTCCAACATGGACTCCCAGGCAGCACTCTCGAAAGGCGCCGCCATCGAGTGCACGGCCAAGTGAATAACGAAGTCGGGGCAGGGTGCCTCGATCAAGGTGATGGAGTACAGCTTCGCGTAGTGCAGCGAAAAGGCGCGCGAGGACAAGCAGGGCACTGGGTCCGCAGAGCTACGTTGGGTCAACGTGCAAGCGACTAGCGAAGTGAGAACGCAGCTCGAGCGCATGCACCTTATCTTCTGCGCCCCTCGATTCATCCGTGAGTTCCGACGCCTACGCCTGACGGCGGAGACGCGCCAGGCCAAGACAATGGAAACGCCTGGCGGAGGGCAGCGCCGGCGAGGAGACCGCGGAGAAGTCGCGGGCGGAGCAGCGCGCGACGCGCCACGAGTGGAGGCGCCATCCGACGCGACCCTGAGAAGACACCACCCCGTCTGCGGCCAGCCGCTCTGGCAGTTTGTGCTTCGGATGGAGGCTCCAGTCTCTGACAGCGCCGAACTCCTCGAAGCTCGGGGCCTGCTTCGCAGTCGTTGGCAAGATTTCCTGGAGCTCACGAGTTGGTGGTAATTGAAGCGCCACTTCAACCGCTATGGCAACGCAGTGGTTCTCAAGCCCAACGCCGACGTCGCGGCCTTGCGCCGGGCGGACAGGTCTGCGCGGGCGCGGACAGACGAGCAATGGGCAGACGCATGCCTCTGGACTCTGCTCGCGCACTGCAGCCGCGGCGAGTTGCGCGGGAAAGCCTTCCAGGACGAGGGGCACCTGTCCAGCGCGGGGCCAGAAGCCGCCGCGGCGATATCGGAGCGGTTCGTCACAGCTTCGCCAAGCGAGCGCTCTGACGCCCGCATAGCCCCGCGTTCTCCGCACGCGGCGAAGGCTCGGCACCCATGCATGGCGCGGGCCGCAGATGCGAGGAATCACTCGGCGGCGCGGGCGGCGCCTATGCTATCGAGACGCGCTGTCTTCCTTGAGCAGCCCCCTCGCTGGCAAGGGGCCCCGCGGGCGGCCGTGTCCGAAGGCGAGCGGGCAGGAGCCAGCGAGACCTGGCGCCAGGCGGAAGTTGCCCCAGCGCCTGGCGACGAAGGCTCGTCTCGGGGATCAACTACAGTATTGATTCATCCTGAAATTGATTTGTCCTGCATATAGAAAGGAAATAATAAAACGTCCGCGGGCAGCAACGTATTCCTTCGGCGACTCGACAAACAGAAACCAAATTTGGGGTACGTGAATTCTGCGTGTGATCTCCAACTGGAAAGGCGAATAGCACGACGAGTTCATGTGCAAGCAGAGGAGGTGGGCGCGCCAAGATCTCCACGACGCTCTTCTGGTTGCCGGAGTCGCAGCACCCCGGTTTCGTCGATGCGCGACGACCTCGCTTCGCTCCGCGCGCAGCATGGCGACGCCGACGCAGGCTTCCCGCCGCAGTGCTTCTCCAGCCGCAGAAACAAAACTGCAGGAGATCTTCCGGATACATGCGCGAGGAGGCGCAAAGCTTGGAGGCCAGCTCACCGACGCGAAGCTGGCATTGGCACGGCGCCTGGCGCACTGGCTCAACCGCGCCATCGACGCCGGGCGGGCGGGGCCAGGCTCTGCCGACGACGCGGGCGAAGGCGCCGCTGAAGAGCGCCCGCGCGCGCGCCAGGCACCGAGATCTCGCGGAGCGCGCGGCGGCCGTTGGGGAGACGCCGAAAGCGGCGCTGTCACCGCGGAGCAGGCCGAGAGCGCGCTCGGCAGGACAATGTCGACTGAGCTTGGCCAGGACATGCTCGACACTCTCGACGCGGACGCCAAGGAGGCGGAGGGCGCCATCCCTCGCAGGGCGGCAGGTGAATCCGCCCGACGTGATTCATGTATCTGCTGGCAGCCGCATGCGCCAGACTCTGTCCGCGCTCTAGCTGCGGGCTGGGGCGCAGGGCGGGGCGCGCAGTCGCTCAGCCGGGCCGACTTCGCATGCGCGTCTGCTGGCATCTCCAACATTTTCCACGCGGGCCTGGCCCGCAGCTTCAGGGCTGACTTGCACTGGTCCAGGCACAATCCGATTTCGCCTCCAAGACTGCAAGCTTGGACCCCGCCCAGAAGCTTGTCGCGGACGCGCTGAAGGAGCGGGCCGAGAAGCGTTGAGTGGACCTGGGCGCGCTGCGCCCACTTATCCACCGGCACCGCGCCTGCTTCTTCTCGGTGCGGAAGGCGCTGGCAAAACGCGCGCGGCCAAAGTGGGCATCGCGGAGGTGCGCCTGCTGCTCGAGTCGCACGACAGCGCGCTCACCATGGCCTTCGCGGCGTCGCCTCGGCCAATTTGGGAACGGGCTCCAGAACCATCGACTCCGCGTTTTATACTAACCACGCCGACGCGGTGCAATACTTGACTGGAGACGCGCTCGACAATCTCGCGAGCGACTTGGAGTCCGTGGAGTTGCTGGCCGTCGACGAGATTTGTACATGTGGTGCCGCGCCGCCAGAAGTGGTCAGTCGCAGTATGCAGCAGGTGGCCCGAGTTCTCCGGCGCCGGCGATTTCGGCGCCCGCCGCCTGACAACATGGGCCCTTTCGGGCGCATCGGCGCGCTCTTGATGAGCGGCTTCGCCCAGCTACCGCCCGCGCTAAGTGCGAGCTTGATGGCGGGGGCGCCCCTCATCGAGAGCGGCGGAGCGGCTGCCAGATCCATTCGCTGGGAGGCAAGTGTTCGACGCTCTCGAAGACGTGGTTCGTCGGCGGCGCATATACCGTCAAAAAAGAGTCGATGCTTTCAAAGACCTCACCATGCGACTCCGGGGTTTCGCCAAAACCGCAGAAGATTGCGCTCCGTGGAAACGCACGCGGTGGACGACGCGAGCCCCGAAGCGGTTTGCGGGGGGCACTTGTTCCGTGAAGCCGCGCTGCTCGCGCTAGAGAATGCGCCTGCGGGTAAGATCAGAAGGGGACCAGCTTGCAGCAAAGGCGCCGCTCCATGGCGAACCAGGCCCTGCAAGCACGGCTCCTCGGTGCGAGGCGCGCCATAGCCGCGGGCGCGGTGGAACTCGCAAAGCAGAGAGAGAGGAGTTCCGCAACGTGCACAAAACAACGCGTTCATGCGTCGGGGCGCGTGCGATGCTGTGGCAAAATCGGCTGTGTGGCGTCAGTGCCGTGCCTCTGGGTCTGATGACTGGAGCTCGGGGAGTCGTGGTTGCGATCTTGCATGCGGCGCCAGGCGAGCAGCGCGTGGACGGCAACGCGCTGGCAGGGTCTGGCTTTCCCAGTTCGCGGCCGGGCAACTACCCGAGAGGTCTGGAAGCCCGCCCCCTGCCTGACTTCGTCGCGGTTCATTTCCTGGACTACGCCGGCCCGCCGCGTTCCGCAAACTTGCCCAAGACGTGGGTGCCCGTCCCTTGCGTGAAAGTCGTGCACAAGAACGCCGAGTCCGGCACCATTCGCGCAGGGGTCCCACTCCGACTGGCTTGGGCTCTCACGCTATACACATCACAAAACGTCACCGCGCGCGAGGGGTGCGTGGTCTCCTTCGCCGACGCCCGGTTGTCTTACGCGATCATGCTGGGGCTTGCCTTCGCGGCCTGGACGCGCGCGATGTGCTCTGAACGCATGGCGTTCCACAAGACTTCGCGGCAGCGCCCGTCGCCCGCGACTTCGAGGCCAGGTCGGCTTTTGAGGCCGAAGCGGGCGCTTTCTTTTTCGGATCTTTGGCGCGGCGGGGCGCGACACCGGAGGCGCTCGTGCGAGCGCGCGAGGATCGCTACACGCAGGCGGCCCGCGCACTGGAGCAGCGGGGGCCGTCTGACAGCGAGATCTCCGACTCCTCCAAAACGCCCAAGATGGCCTCCGAGACGGCCCTGAAGCACCCCATGCGGGGTCCGAGTCGGCCCAGAGGCAAGAATGTACTAAGACGGCCCAAGAAACCCCCGAGAAGCCCCAAAGGCCCCCAAGAGGCCCAAGGAGGCCCCCAAGATGCCTCCAAGAGGCTCTCAAGAAACTCCCAGGAATCCACAAGAGTGCCCCCAGAGGCTCCCAAGATGCCCCCTCCTCCTCCTCCTCCTCCTCCTCCTCCTCCTCCTCCTCCTCCTCTTCCTCCTCCTCCTCCTCCTCCTCCTCCTGCTCCTGATCATCCCCGCCATCCTCCCCCAAGTGTTTCCCGAAAGGTTTCCACAACGGCTGGGGGAACACATGGTCCGATATCTTGGCAGAGTTCTTGCCACAACACTCGGCCACATAGCGGCGCTAATTCGCCGTAGGCGTCTTCGATAGAAAAAACATTAGGCGACAGCCCGATTTTGAGCAGGGACCGCCTTCCACTGTGCAGCTGCTGGGAAGTGAATCGAGAGAACTGTATAGCACGAGCACAGGAGCCACATTTGAAACCGACCTCTGCTTCATTTTGCAGATGCTTGGTGCTCGGCGTTGCAAAGGCAATGCACGTAGCGTTACAAATGAATACAAGCAGCGTTACAAAAAGAACCGCAGTTTGAACACGTTCTGTGACACACCAGTGCTGTTGTTGAGGTGAGCGAGCACGACACGAAAACGATAACCACAATCTAAATACACCCGCCACCCGTCTGTGTAAACACCGGCAATGCATTGTGTATCAGGCGAAACTCGGGGTCCGCCCTAACCGCATCTCTGGTTTGAGAAGGATAGAGGAGGAAGACGGGGAAGAGCAGGAGGAGGAGGATCAGAAAGGACCATGAGAGGTCGTCGAAGCAGGGCAGAGCACCCCAGCCCCTCGTCTGGGACGCCACCGTGGCACAAAGCAGCGCAGACTGCAGCAATCACTGGCTGACAGGTAACCTAGCAGCCGACCGCTGCAAGGGCGATGGTGCCGACAATTCACACACCACAGCAAGCAGCACAAGCAGAACCACCCGACGCCAACCACAGCAATTGGCGAGTAGAAGGTCACGACCTGCGGCCAACACAACAAACACAACCAATACAACGACACAGCGGCAGGCAGTACTTCGCGCCACGCGACGGGGACCAAAGAAGGACTACGAAACGCCAACAAGTGCCAGCGTGGGCGAAATACCACCACAACAATGCGATTCAGCAAACTGATTGTTCGTTATGTGGTGTATCCCTCTCCATCGTGCCCGCCCTCTGTTTACGATTGCACCCGCTTTGGAGTGAGATGTTGTTACTACCGCCGCATGGGTAAACCCCGACAGGGCAAGAGAAGGCATGAAGGCAGAAACGGCCATGGGCCAGGGATGCTGGGCCGCGAGGCCGCGGCGGCACAGCCGCACCCTGGGCGGGCCCGTCCCGCTTCAGCGTGCACGTGCACCTGCGCAGGTCGAACCTGGCTGGCTCCAGCCGGAGGAGGAGGCGCAGCGGTGGGGAGGGGCAGGGGAGGGCAGTCGAGGGGGGATGGGTGGAAGGAGGCTCGGGTGAGGAGGGACGGGATGGAGGATGGAAGAGCAGGGGGGAAGGGGATGGATGGAGGGTGAGGCGGAAAAGGGGGAGGGCCAGGGGGGATCGCGGGCGGGAAGAGGGGGGAAAAGGCAAATGAGAGAGAGTGAAGGAATGGAAGGGCGACAGCCTCGCCGCGTTCTCTGTCTGCGACGCCCCCGTCCTGCCACTGTTGCTCCCAACATGTCATGCTGTCGTCGGTGGGCAAAAGCTCCTGGAAGCATTTTCCCAACCATCCAGTGGAGTTGGACCCTCGCTTTGACCAGACAGCGCCCCGCGGCCTTCTCCTCTCCTCCTCCTCCCCATCCTCCCATCCCTGCGTCTGTCCTGCACATGCCCTCATCTCATCACCATTGCGTGTACCAACAATCGATTCGACGCACCCCTCACACGTGCCGTGGCCCCATCGGGAGCTCGACCCAAGGCCCCGACGGCAGGGTCCGCACGGCGCACCCGCACCCGATTCGGCACACCCCTGACACGCTTCGTGGCTTCATAGAAAGCTCCACTGAGGGCCCCAGCGGCAAGGTCCGCATGGCGAACCCGCACCCGATCCGGCACACCCATCAAACGTTTCGTGGCCCCACAGGGAGCTCCACACAAGGCCCCGGTGGCTGCGTTACCATGGCATACCCGCAGCATTCTCGGCACAAACATCAAACGATTCGTGGCCTCACCGGGAGCTCCACCGAAAGCCCCAACGGCAAGGTCCGCATGGTGCATCAGCACCCGATTCAGCACACCCCTCACACGTTTCGTCACCCCGAAAGGAGCCTCACCGAAAACCCAAGCGGCACGGTCCGCATGGCGCACCCGCGCCCGATTCGGCACACTCCTCACTTGCTTCGTGGCCCCAATGGGAGCTCCAAAGGTCCACATGGCGCACCCGCGCCAGATTCGACACACCCTTCACACGCTTCGTGGACCCATAAGGAGCTCCACCGAAGGTCCCAACGGCAGGGTCCGCGCGCCCGATTCGGTAAACCCCTCACACGCTTCGTTGCCCCACTGGGAGCGACACGAGATGCCCCAGCTGCAGGGTCCGCATGGCATGCCCGATTCGGCACACCACTCACACGCTTCGTGGCCCCATCGGGAGCACGACCGACGGCCCCAACGGCAGGATCCGCATGGCGCACCTGCGCCCGATTCGGCGCCCCCCTCACACCCTCACGCGTTTCGTGGTCCCATCAATTGTAAAAGGGGGCTCCACCGAAGGCAACCCATAGGAATCTCCAGGAATCCGCATGAGTTCATGGAAATCCCAAGGGATCGTGAGGCTTTTCAATACTCTCTTGGAACTTTCACGAATTCTCGGGAATCCCCAGGGATGATCAGCGCTGACAAGAATCACAATCAGACCTTAAGAATATTTCGGAATTCTCCGAGGGATCCTAAGGAATCATCAGCTAGTGCCGCACGTCCAACCTTCCACTCCCGAAGCGCTCCAACACCTCCCGCGAGTAGGCGACATCCCTCTGGCACTTCCTCAGCGCCTCCTTGATGCTGAGCACCGTGGGGGGGGCTCGCCCCCTCCTCCCCGCCCCCCTCCATCCTTCCGCGATTCCCCTTTCGCCGGCTCGCCGGTGGGACGGCCCCTGCCGACTGTCTGTTCGGGTTCCGGGTCTGTCTGGCTGGGTTCAGGGTCTTGGTTTCCAGGCACCTCGCCCCCCCCTCCAAGGCGGGTTGGGCGGGCGACGTCAAGGGCGGGCGCGGAGGCGGTGGCCTCCGCGATCTGCGGTGGACGCCGCTGGCGCGGGGGCTCCGAGGTGACTATCTTGGAGATCCACGGGAAGTCGCTGGGCCCGGGGCCCTTGGCTATCCCGTGCCCTAGCAAAAGAAAAATCCATGGCCCCCCGCGGCTCTCCCCCTCCACGGCTCGTGGCAGGGAGGGTTGGAAAGGGGTGCCGTTCTCCCGCCTCGTGACAACGCGCACTGGAATCCTGGTCAGCCGGGCCCATCCGAATGCCTGGAATTCGCGGTGGACCCATCCAGAGCGAGGCCCCCTGATCCGCCCCGAGTCCCCCCTTCTCGGCCCCGCCCCCGCCAGGGGCCCGAGCTGCAGCTTCCAGGAGGAGCTCCAGCCTGTAAGGGGTTGCCAGGATATGGGCGCCCTCTCCTGCGGGGACCACTCCGCGGGTGCGCCGCAGCACTGAAGCCGCCAAGCTCAGGTGCACGCGCGGCCCCACCTCGGGGGCGCCCGGCTAACCCGAGCTCCTCCCAGACCCGGGGCGCGCGCGGCCCCGCAGGGTGGAGGTAATCGCCCAGGTCCAGAACCGCCCAGGCCCGATCGTCGTCGCGAAGCTCAGCTGGGGCGGCGGTCTGGAGGCGGTCCCCCGGGGGCGCCCGCGGCCCCAGAGGGTCGTCCCTCGAGACGGTTAGCAGCCAGCACGCATACGCATGACTCCAGTCCTGCAAGTCCGTGATCCACCAGGCCGCCAGCTGCATGAGGGCGTCCTCCAGGTCGCCCGAGCTCTCCCACGCCTGCATGGCAAACTTGTCATTGCCCGCTTGAGCAGCTCCACGCGACGCAGGCCCCTTGGCCGCTGCCAGGAGGCACTGCACCTTCTCCTCCAAGGAAGTCGGCATCTGCTGGCGGCATCTCCTTCAGCGGAGGCCTCCGACAGCGCCTGTCCTGCAACGCCTTCCCGACACGTGCTCCTGCGCCGCCTGTGTCTCCACCGAACCCGCCAACTGAAGGCTCAGGTTGACCACCTCGGAGCTCGCCAGCAGCTGCGCACCAGCAGCGCTCTGGCTCTTTGCCGCTCGCATCTGGCCGAGGCGCGATGGCTTGCACGGCCTGCAGTCCAGGAGAGTCCGAGCCTTGCCCGTGTAGGCTTCCCTCCCACAGTGGATGCACTGGACCCCGTCGACCCCCACCGTCTGGTACTCGCGGCGCGTGAGGCTGAGCTGCGGACCTGGAAAGAGCTTCGGCACCGCCTTCCGCTTGAGCTTCCCGCCCCCCCCCAGCGGCCTCCACTGGTCGACTTGGCAGATCCTGGCCGCCGCCCAGCCAGTGTAGTCCGCCGTGACCAGCGCTCGCTGCAGCCCCGCATGGATCGCCTCGGCGCTGCCATTGGGCAGCTTGATCTCCGCCGCCCCCAAGTTGGCAAAGAAATCTGCCCAGCTGTTGCCCGGCCAGTCTAGTGGCCTGATGCCCCCCTCCAGCGCCTGCTCCAGCGTGCGGTGGGCAGGGGCCCGCCTGAATCGTGGCGGGGGCATGGCCCGGACTGCTGCTGCGGCACGCAGCTGCCTCCAGATGCCAGCGTGTCGTCCACGCGCCGACGCCGCCTCTGGGCTCCAGAAGTTGCCCTCCGCGACTGGAGGTCGCTGACGATGAGGTTCGTCGCCCCTGGCTGCCCCGCGGGGCCAGGCAGGCGAAGCGCTCCGCTCGCCCACCTGTCTGGACTGCCCCTGGGAGCGGGCCATAGGCGGCCCTCGGGAACCCATCGGGCCTGAGGGCCACCACTGCCCAGCCGCACCTGCGGGCCTCGGGGGCCTTGGAGGCGTGGCCCGAGCCATCCGCGTAGACAACTGAAGGCCAGGGAACTCCTTCTGCTCCCCAACCGATGACAGAATGAGCCGACGGCGCTGCAGGCGGCAGCGCGGGCAGCAGCGGGAGGCCACGCGAGAGGGGCAGGTAGCTGTCGCCGGCGGTCCAGCATTGCTCCGTCTCTTGCATCTGTTGGTGGACTGCCACCAGCGGCTTGCGGAACGGCCCCCCCCCGCTCCAGCTCGTCGCCCCTGGGCTCCATGACAACAGGACAGCGGCACCAACGATGCATGAGGGTGTCGCGCGCCTCGCCGCACGCGTGGCACGCCTCGGTGTCCGTGAGCCCACGGCTGTGCCTCCAGACGTTGGCGCAGCGGCCTCCCGACCAGAGCGCCTGGAGCGCAACCTTCTCTGCAGCCGCGCCTGCCCGCTGCGCGATCGCCCGCGCCGCGCGTGGCCACAGCGTCTCCCCATGGTACTCAGGGAGGTGGGCCGCCGCTCGGCGGCACTGCCACCTCTGGATGCCCTTCCACCAAGGCGTCCTTGATGTCCCTCGGCGCTGTGCGCAGCGTTGAGCGCTCCCCGATGGCCGACTTGAGCGACCAAACCGACTGCGCACTCCAGCCGATGCGCTCGAGGGAGAGCCACGTCGCAGCCAGGGGCCCATGGGCACTCGCCCAAGTGAGGCGGCCTTCCTTGGCCACTGCCGCCAGACTTCCCCAACTGGCGGAGAGGGCGGCGAGGGGGCCACTGCCCTCCCAAATGCGGCTGGCCAGGCGCATGACCAAGGGGGCCGTAGATCGGGTCATAGTCGACCCGCTTCTGGAGGGGCATGACTGCCGCGGTCCCGCACCCCGCCCTGGCGCCGGCCATGGCCGCCGCCAGGGTTCGCAGCTGGGCGAGTGGTCGGTCTGCCAGGCCTGCAACGCCCGCGCCATGACCCGCCGAGGACGAGAGGCCCGTGGCCACCAGGGCAGCTGCTCGCCTGCCAGCCGCCCGCCTGAGCATGGCCAGCCGCCGCCTCCTCTCCATCAAGGAGGCCAGCCTTCGCTGCTCCTGGGCGCGGATCACCTTGCGCCCGCTTAGCTCGTGGCCCAGGTTGCGGGCCCAGAACTCCTCCTGCAGCCCCTGCCGCAGCGTCGCCGGGCGCTGCTGCTGGGCCCGACGCCGCGACGAGGCCAGGAAGCACGACTTCTGCGGCTGCATCACCAGCTGGGGGTCGGCGACGCTGTCCGTGAAGCTGTTGAGGGCGTTGGCGAGGTCCACGCCGTTATCCGCTCTCGGCCCCGCCCAGGCGAGCGCGACGTCGTCCACCAGACCACGCGGCTGCACGGTGGGGGCGATGGCGCGGGCCCTCCGAAGCGCCCGCAGCGTGAGCACCAGCAGCAGAAAGTTGGCATGCCCGCGCCCCGCGATGTTCCCCTGCCAGGCCACCACTGCCCTCGACATCCTGTGGAAGGCCGCCAGCGTGCGGGGATGGCGGTAGGTGGTGAGGAGCACCCATGTGAGGCGCGCGCGCCTCATGCAGCTGCGCCTCTGGCGTCACCATCTCATACGCCTTCCAGAGGTCGAGGGTCGCCTCTGCCGAGTCCAACCCCGCCAGCTAGGCCTGCTCCTTGGCCAGGTTAAGGTCGCACGCCGAGTCCGAGCTGGAACGCCCAGGCCCCGCGCCCCAAGTGAGGTTCGAGGGGTGCGCCTGCTCCCACGCCTTGGTGATCGGGCGGCGCGCGCGGCTCCAGACTCGAATGAGCGTCGGCATGAGCCCGATTAGGCGGCCGCCGCCGTCAGGCTTGGGGAGCCTGACCATGACGTTGATCAGGCGCCTGCTCGGCCACTGCAGCAAGTCTTCGCACTTGTGGACGACAGCAATCATCGCATCGACGGCCTCGTCCGAGATGTCCTCCAGCGCCCTGGGCGGGATGCCTGACTGCCCAACTCCTATGCTCCACGGGGAAGTGCGAATCACACGTCCCGCACCGCGTGCCGTTCCAGCGGGGCCAGGCGCCCCCAGTCCCCTGCGCCCGTCGGCAGACGCATCTGCTTGTGGCCGTGGTAGTTCCAGATGTCCTCCCAAGGCCGCAGCTCGCGCTCGACGATGGCATCGCCGTCGCTCCCCTCGGAGGCCTGTACCACCTCCTGGCATGCAGGGACCTTGGAGGTGGCGTGCGCGGCTCCTGCGCCTCCAGTGAACGCCTGGTCGATCCACTCCTTCCAGCGCGCCTGGGCTGCCTGGGAGTCCAGCTTCGCCTGCCTTTTCCCTTCGGCTACGGTCCTCTCGAGGTTCTTGTCCCAGTCGACACCCTGGAACACGTCGCCGCCTCTCTGAAAGGGCGTCCGGGACCATGCCGGCAGGTGGGCCCAGTGGCCATGGTTCTCCACCTTCTGCAGGAGGTCATGCACTGCGGCGATGGCTGCTCCCCCCGCAGCCAAGCGCTTCTCCCGCAGCTTGCTGGGGCGGCACAACTTGGCCGTAGGCTCGCTGCGGAGCGCGCGCAGCGCCCTGGTGGGGCGGCACAACTTGGCCGAGAAGGTGAAGGGCCCACTGCGTCGCCGCCGCCCAAGCCTGCGCCTGGGGGCGTGCGCGCATGCCTCTTGCGCGGGGCCCGCCAAGTGACTTTGCGCCACACGAGCTCGGCGGCACCCTCGGTGCCCCTGCCTGCCGCTCGCCCGTGCCCCTTCCCCACGAGGCCCCTCCTGGCCAAGATCTCAGCCTCAATGCCCATGAGGAGGAGCAGGTCACATATGTCCTGCAAGCCTTCGTCGTCGCAGACTGCTGTGATGACCCTCCTGACCCCTCCCCAGTGCCACGGCGCGCTCACGCAGCCAGAGGGGGCTGCCTCCTTGGGGATCGGCTTCGGCTCGTTGGGGGCTCGCTGCCAGCTGACCGCCCGGAGGTTAGTGAGGGCCAGGTGCACGGGCCAGTGCGGCCACGTGCTGGCGCCGAGGTCCAGCTGGGCCGAATGGCTGGAGAGCCCCGCCATGCTCTTGGTCAACACAAGTAGTCGATCCGAGAGCCTCCGCCTTGCCTGCAAGAGGGCGCACTCGTTGCACGCACCACTGCTCGCAGCTTCGTGACCCAGCCGAAGTCCAGGACTTGCGGCTCCATGTTCCAGTCGCCCATGACTGCCCAGAGGTGTCCCTCCGCCTCAAGCAGCCCGAGGTACTGTGCCAGCTGCCACAAGATGCCCAGGTTGCTGGCCGAAAGGCCCTCGCCGTCATGGAGGTAGACGCTCAGGATCACCATGCCCCCTTTCGGCCCAGCCCGCACGTGCCCTGCCACCAACCTGCCAGGCACAATCTCAGGCGTGCTGCGTCTGTGACCTGGAGATGGAGGTCGGGGCCAGAACAGCAACTCCTCCCACCGTGCCCGAGGCAGAGGTAGGTGAAGGAGTCGCCGCACTCCAGACTCCATGCCGGCCTGCGCCCTTGGTTGCCCTCTGCCGCATCGCCAGGTCCCGCTGCAGACGGTGGTGCTCCTGCATTGCCATCGCCAGCGCTGACTCCCCGTCGGCCATCTGCAGGAAGTCGCCCAGAGGCCCCCACGACGTAGCATTGACCGTGGTCAATCGACATCCCTTCGCCACCGGAACACGCACCCTGGCGGCCACGAGCGCGCTCGCGGCCGTAGTAGCCGCCGCGCCTGGGGCCCGCCGACGGTCGGCACCGTCCTGCGGATGGGGGGGCGGAGCGAGCGGGGGGCTCGAGCTCCGTGCGGGGCGCTCTGGACAGCGCGCAGGGTACGCTTCCAGGCAAACAGGAGGCACGAACTCGCAGTCCCGCTGGTCGCTCACGGCGAGAAAGGCGCCGAACGAGTCCGACATGTGAGGGAGGGACTGCGACTTCGAGGGGCTGAATCCCTCCGCCCCTCCCCCTGGGCCGCACCCAGGGCCGACGCCCGTGGCTGCCTTTCGGAAGAACCCCCCCAGGCCAGCAGAATCTGCCATCCTGGGGCCGTACCCTTGATGGCCGAACACCCCGATCAGCCCGCCCGGGGCCTGGCCCTGAGGAGGCGCATCTCGAGGAACATCATGCAGGCCGCACCCTGAGGCCGCCACCTGTGGTTGCCAGTTAGGACGCCCCACCTTGCCAACCATATCTGACATCCTGGGTCCTCCGCCGTGATGGTCAGCATGCAGGCCGCACCCTGGGGCCGACACCTGGGGTTGCCAGTCAGGGGGCCCCACCTGCACAACCGAATCTGGCATCCCGGGGCCGTGCCCTTGATGGCCGAACACCCCGACCAGCCCACCCGGGGCCTGGCCCTGAGGAGGTGCGTCACCTGTGGTTGCCAGTCAGGACGCCCCACCTGGCCAACCATACCTGACACCCTGGGTCCGCTGTGATGGTCAGCATGCAGGCCGTACCCTGGGGCCGACACCTGAGGTTGCCAGTCAGGGGACCCCATCTCGACAACCTAAATTGACATCCTGGGGCCGTGCCCATGATGGCCGAGCACCCCCGTCGGCCCAGCCTGGGTCTGAAGGTCGCCCACCTTCCCAGGCAGCTGCCCAGCCCCAGCGCCGCCTCCGCCGAGCAGCGCCCCGTCGCCGAAGACCAGCTCGCTGCCGCCAGCTTGCATGGCGCCGTTCCCGAAGCCACTGGCGTCCATCTCGCTGGCCGCCAGCTCCTCCACCGCGTACAGCTCCTCGCTGTAGTAGGCGTCCTCATCCTCAGGAACCATCATCATGGCGTTGACGCTGCCCTCAGGCTGCCTTCCGCTGCCGCTTGGGCGGCAGCATCCTAGCATCGTCCCAGAATCGCTTGTAGGCCGCAGACACCACATCAGCAGCAAGGCGCTCAGCACCTTCGGGCGTGGGCGGCGCATGGCCCACCCGCTTGAGCATGTCGCGCTGCTCCTCCACCTCCAGCTCGACGCCGTCCGCGTCGTCGTCGCCAGCAGGGGTGCCCTCTCCAGGGACGGGCGCGCGCCCTGCAGCCGCAGGCGGCACGGCGCAGGGGGTGCCTGACGCAGCTGCGCCCTCGGCCTGGCCTGTCGCCTTAGCAGCTGTCTCCTCCGCCTCCGCAGCGCGGGTGACTCTGCGCTGCTGCTCAAGCTTGAGGACCTGCCACGTGGAAACTGCCCCGCAGGCGCCCCAGGAAACCAGCCGCGATCGAGACCCCGCCCACCACAACCATGCCATCCAGGTCGGCGCCAGGCCCGCCTGGAGGGGTGAGGGCCATGCCCACGACGCGCGCCTGCTCCGCCTTGAGCTCCGCGAGGTACTGATCGCGCTCAGCAGCGGCCCGGCGCAGGGCCTTCTCCCTGGCCTCCAGCTCCCGCTGCTGCTCCGCGATCGCCGCCAACTCCGCGCGCCCCCCTTCTCGACCTGCTTCTCCACCTTCTTGATTTGGTCGGAGATGCTCTTGGGCTGCGCGCTCTTGGGCTTGGAGCTGAAGATTGTCGCGCGCAGCTGCGCCTGCTCCTCCTCCAGTTTGGCCCTGGTGGCTTCCAGAGACTCACCTAGCTCGGCCTACCCGACGTCGAGCGAGTCCACCATGCCCTGGATGCTCCTGAGCTTCGCAGCGATGACGTCGAGGCGCCGCTTGTCCGCACTGCCCGCGCCGTCGCGCCAAGGGGGGGGCCGCGTCCGCAGACGCCTCTGCCCCTGCGGGCTGCTGCCTCTTGTCGACCATCTTGGCCGTGGGCATCTTGAGCTCCTCCACCGCCTTCGCGAGCTTGATGCTGTCCTTCGGCTTGAAAGACGGCGCCGCCTCCTCGGGCGAGCCAGCGATATGCGTGCCCTTCGAGCAGTTGCACTGCTTGCACGCCATGCGGCCCCCGAAATTGATAACTCGGTATCCACTGGCATTGGGCTTGCTTCATGCTTTGCAATTCCATGGCGCTTTCCCCGACGCACGTGCTGCATATCCAGAGCCCAAAGTGCGTGGTCCACGGCCACTCGCGCCGCTGCCACCCTTGTTGCTGCCAGCGCCGCCGCCGCCGCGCGCCCCGCCGCTTCCCCGCGGCGCCATTGCTGCCGCTCTCTGAGAGAGAGCGCCCCTAGCAAGGCAAGGAGTCAGAGGGCAATCCGCCGCGGCCGTCGCACCTTGGCCCAAAGCGCGAGCCCCCTCGCGCATGGAGGACGCCCGCGAAGGACTCGCGGTCGTCGGGCGACTCATGGCATTGAGCCAAAATATATACGGACCTCTCTCTCTCTCTCTCTCTCTCTCTCTCTCTCTCTCTCGCTCATCTCTCCCCCTCTCCCCTTTCATTTTCGCGTTGTTTTCTTCTCTCTCTCTCTCTCGTGTTTCTCTTTCTCTCTCTCTCTCTCTCTCTCTCTCTCTCTCTCTCTCTCTCTCTTTTCTCTCTCTCTCTCTCTCTCTCTCTCTCTCTCTCTCTCCCTCTCTCCCTATCTCTCTCTCTCTCTCTCTCTCTCTCTCTCTCTCTTTCCCTCTCTCTCTCTCGCACCCCACGGGGCGGCCACGGGTAGTCAGAGCCGCCCGCGGACGCCCGAACGCACACGCGAGGCCGCGCAGCCCTCACGGCTGCAGGCCTGGCACCAGGATGGCCCGCCCCGGCAGGCCGCAGGCGGCCACGCGCATGCGCGCGGCCGATCAGGCCCTGGGCCCCAGCGAGGCTGCGCCCAGGAGGTGGTCTAGCGCGAGGCGCCCAGCCAAAAGGCCCGCGGGGCTAGCAGGGATCCCGCCAGCAGCCCAAGGCCAGGCTCATCCGAGCGGCCGCCCAGTATATGGGTCCTTGCCGCCCAGCAATCGGCTCAGGTAGAGCCTCTTCTTCTTCTCTCCCGCCGTGGCCTGCGGCCCTGGGGGCAGGCTGCCGCCGCGCACCGCCTTCAGGCCCTTGGCGCGGTCCACGCCCTCCAGCTTCGAAAACGCACCGCACCTGCAGCAGAACGCGTAGGGCCCCGCGATGCGCACGCCGTGCCCGTGGTGCGCCTCGGGCAGCTGCACCCCCCCACGCGGAGTGCGGGGGCCTGCCGCTCGCGCAGGGCTCCTCGAGCGCTGGGCCGCACGGGCCCCCTTGTGCGGCCCCTGGGCACCTCCGCCGCACGCGTCAGGCTCGGTGGCCGCCGCGACCGCCGCCGCCACAGCGCAGGCCGCCGCCACAGGGAGGCCCTCCGCCCATCGCGCAGCCGCAGCCTCGCCTCCCCCGTCATCCAGCCTGGGGCCGCCGTCCCCCTCGGCGGCGGCTTCGCCTTGAACGCCCTGAGCCGCCCCTGCTGGCTGCTGCTGCAGCATCTGCCCCGCTGCGGCCGCAGGCGGGGGCGGAGGCAACCCCGATGGCGCCGCGTCGGGGTGCGGCAAGTCGTGCTCGCCGCCGCTGCCGCTGCCCGGGTCGCCAGGTCTCTGCCAGGTGCCTGGCCACAGCCGCCGCAAGGCCTCGATCCCTCGGCTGCGGATGCCCTGGGGCCGCGGCAGCCCAGCCTGGCGGGGTGGCTGCTCGCTGGTGCCAGAGGGGCCCAGTCCAGGCAGGGGCCCCGCGAAGCCAGGCAGCCCAGGCAGGTTGACCACTGCCTCTCCGATGACGTCCTCCATGGTGTGGCAGACCTCATCCAGCGTGGCCCACTGCATGGCGGCGAAGTGCAGCCACTCCTCCAGGGTCGCCATGTCCATCAGGTGCTCCACCGTGAAGCGCCGCACGTCGGCCTCCATGAGCCAGGCTTGCCTGACTATTGCCTGCACCCGCGCCCTCAGGCCTATGGAGCCTGCAAGCCTGGTAGCCTCTTCCCTCGTCTCCTCCCTGCCTGGCCTGGCGAGCCAGGTGAGGGCATACTACGCCGCCCAGGCAGTCCAGGTACTCTCCGCAGCCTCGGAGTCGCGCAGGTCGAACACCCAGCAGCTCGCGAAGGCCCTCAGCATGCAGCGCAGGGCCTCGAGGCCGAACACGGCGTCAGGCTCGGGGCTGCTGTTGCTCTCGGACTCGTTGTGTTCCAGAGGGTGGCTACGCCCTGGCGGAGAGCGGGGCCTGCTGGCCGTTCGTCCCGTGCTGCGCCTGCGCCGCTGGGCGGGGGCAGCTTGCGGCCCCTCTGGCCGCTGCGGTCCCTCCGCGGCGCTCCCTAGCCACGGTGGCGTCGGCTCCTGCGGCGCGGCTCGACCTCTCCCAGGGCCATGCTGCTGGCTGGGGCGCCCGCTCGGCGGGGACATCGAGTCCCCTCGCCTCTGGGGCGCGCCGCTCTGCCGACTCCTGTCACCTCCTCTGCTAAGAGCTCCTCCAACGGGCTCGAAGAAAGTGAAGTAGAGCGGCCCTCGCCGCCCCCCAGCACGCCGCGCGCTGCCACGGTCGCACAGGAAGGCCCGCGCCGCAGCGTGGTAGCAGCGCAGTCGTAGGAGCTTGATCTGCCTGTCTTCGCCCTCCAGTTGCAGCGCCTCGTCGATGTGGGGCTCCCTGAACGGCCCGCCGTCCCACCAGCCACGCTCGCAGAACTCCTCGGCCCGCCTCAGCCTCTCCGCATTGCGCGTCTCGGCGCAGTTGTGCATAAAGAAGCCTCGGTCGACTTCCTCGCCCAGCATCTTGTACACGTACTCGACGCGCTCCTCCATCCAGGACGCGTAGGCAAGGCTCTGGCCCATCAGATCAGCGACCCAGGAGCTGGCCAGCAAGCCCAGGGCGGCCTCTAAAGGCCCCGAGCGGTCCCACGCTTCGATGGCGCGGCGGTCGTTTCCCTCCCGCGGCCGCTCCAGGCCCACGCGCCGCCCAGTGCTGGCGAGCCCCCGTCCTGGGCCAGGGCGGGGCTCAGGCCGCCCTCCCCTCTGTGCCTGTGGCTGCCCCGCAGCTGCAGCGCCAGCGGTCCCTTCAGCAGGGGTGCCCTTGGCCGCCTCCAGCAGGTAGTTGACCTTCTGCTGCATCGTCCACTTCTGGCTCTGGCCCTGTGTAGCAGCGGCCGCTCCACTCATGGGCAGGAGCTCCTCCTCCTCCAGGCGCTCAGCCGCCTGCAGGCTTGCAGCAGCCGGGCTCGCCATAGGCCGACCCTGGCGGCAGCGGGCTCGCATCCTGCCCAGCTCCGTGGGCTGGCAAGGCTTGCAGTCCAGCAGCTCCCTTGCCTTGGCCGTGTAGGCCTCGCGCCCGCAGTGGACGCGCTGCACCCCGACTGAACTGGTGACCTGGTACTCGTGCCTCGTGAGGCTGAGCTTCGGGGCAGCTGGCTCCCTCCAGACCTGCCTGCGTTGGGGTTTGCCGTCCTCCCCGAGCGGCTTCCACAAATCCAGCTGGCAGATCCGCGCCGCCGCCCACCCCAGGCACGTGGCCGTGTCCAGGGCCCGCTTGAGCTCCGCGCGCAGCGCCTCCGCCGTGTTGTTCGGCAGTCTGGTGACCGCGGCGCCGAGGTTGGCGAAGAAGTCCGCCCAGCAGTTCCCAAGCCAGTCCAGTGGGCGCAAGCCCTCGTCCGGCGCTTGCTGGAGGGTGCGGTGGGCAGGCGCCCAACGGAACCTCGGCGGCGGCCCACCTCGCTTCGCCGCGGCCGCGTGAAGCTGTCTCCAGATGCTGACATGCCTCGCTCTGGCCGGCTGCGCCGACGGGGACCAGCCATTGCCCTCCGTGACCAGGGACTGCAGGTCGCTGACGATGACCTGAACGAGGCCAGCTTGCGCCAGCGGGGCCAGGCACGCGCGCCGCTCCGCCCTCCCCACGGTCTGGCGTGGCCCAGGCAGAGGCCCGTAGGCCGCCTTGAGGGGGATCCCGTCAGGCCTGAGGGCCACGGCTGCCCACCCACACCTGCGCGCCTCGGGGACTCTGGAGGCGTGCCCAGAGCCGTCCGTGTAGACCACCGACGGCCACTCCTCCTGCGTGGCGCCCCACTCGATGACCACGTTGTCCGACGGCGCGGGCGGCGGCAGCGCTGGCATCAGCGGCAAGCCGTACGCCAGCGTCAGCTCGCTGTCCCCGATGGTCCACTTCTGCTCGGCTTCCTCCAGCTGGTGCCTCATCGCCGCGATCGGCTTGCGGAGCGGCTCCTCGTGCTTCAGCTCGTCGCCCCGCGGCGCCACGAGGGCAGGGCAGGCGCACCACCTGTGCATCAGCGTGTCCTTGGCACCCCCGCACGCCCGGCACAGGTCGGAGGCAGTGTAGCCGCGGGCATGCCTCCAGGCGTTGGTGAAGTGCCCCCCCCAGCCCACGCCGCCTGGATGGCCCCCAGCTCCGCCGCTGGCCGAGCCCTGCACGCAATGGCACGGATGGCCCTGGGCCAGAGGGACTCGCCTTGGCCCTCTGGCAGGTGGGCCACCAGCCGCCTGCACTGCCAGCGCGGTATGCCCTCCACTAGCGCGTCCTTGATGCCCCGGGGGGCGACCCGCAGCATGGGCAGCGTCTCGCCCAGGTCGGACTGCAGGGCCCACGCTGCTGTCATAGTCCAGCCGATGCGGCCGAGCGTGAGCCACGTGGCCCCGAGCGGGCCATGCGCCGTGGCCCAGGTCAATGTGCCCGCTCGCATCGCCTCCGCCAGCTTACACCAGCTAGCGTTCAGGCTGGCCAGGGATCCTCGTCCCTCCCAGATGCGGCTGGCCAGGCGCATCACCAGCGGGATGGTGGCCGCATAGATGGGGTCGTAGTCCACCCTCCTCTGCAGCAGCATGACCGCAGCGGAGCCACAGCCCGCCTTGGCCCCTGCCGTGACCGCCGCCACCGTCCACAGCTGTGCAAGTGGCCGATCCGCCAGGCCCGCCACCCCAGCTCCATGTCCAGCCGAGGGGGACAGCCCCGTGGCGACCAGGGCAGTGGCACGCCTCCCCGCAGCCCGCCTGAGCATGGCCACTCGGCTGCGCCTGGCCGCGAGGGCCTGCAGACGGCGTTTCTCCTGCGTGCGGGGCACCTTCCGCCCGTGGAGCTCGTGCCCCAGGTTGCGCACCCAGAACTTCTCCGCGAGGCCCGCTCTCTGCATGGAGTGCGCCAGCAGTCGCGCCCTCCGCCTGGAGGACGCAAGGTAGCCTGACTTCTGCGGCTGCATGACCAGCCTGAGCTCCACCATGCTCGACGCGAAGCTCCTGGGAGCCTCCGCCAGGCTGTCGTCGGCCTCGCCCCGTGGGCCGCTCCAGTCCAGCGTGACGTCGTGCACCAGGCCGCGCGGCGTCACTGATGGCGCAATGGTGTGCGCCCGTTGCAGCGCACGGAGCGTGAGCACCAGCAGCAGCGAGTTAGCATGACCGCACCCTGCGATGTTGCCTTGCCAGGCCACGAAGAGGTCCGACGTAGTGTTGAACGCTGCCAGCGTTCGTGGCTGCCGATAGGAGCTCAGCAGCATCCACGCCAGTCTCATGGGGAATCCCAGTGCGCGGGCCTCCACCAGCTGCGCCTCGGGCGCCGCCATCTCGTAGGCCTTCCAGAGGTCGAGGGCCACCTGGGCGGAGTCCCAGCCACCGAGGCGCGACTGCTCCTTGGCCAGGTTCAGCTCGCACGCAGAGTCAGAGCTCGATCGCCCAGGGCCCGTGCCCCAGACCAGGGAAGAGGGGCGGGCGCCCTCTCATGCCTTGGTGATCGGCCTTCTCGCCCTGCTCCACACTCCCACCAGCGTCGGCATGAGGCCAATCAGCCTGCTGCCTCCGTCAGGCTTGGGCAACCTCACCATGGTGTTGATGAGGCGGCCGCTCGGCCTCGCTAGGAGTTCTTCGCACTTGTGGAAAACCGCTATCATGGCGTGCAGGGCGTCGTCGGAGAGGTCCTCCAGCGCCCTCGGCGGGATGCCCGACTGGCCCACTCCCGTGCGCCAGGGGAAGGAGCGTAGCACGTCGCGGATGTCGTGCAGCTGCCGTGGTGGCCGCGCGTCCCACAAGTGCGCGTCGCTCGGCAGCTCCATGCTGGTGAGGCCGTGGTAGTTCCAGATGTCGATCCACGGCTTCATCTCCCTGTCCACCAGGGCTGCCGAACCCTCCTCCTGTATCGCGGGCAGTACTTCCTGGAGCACTGGCACCTTGGATGCAGCGTGCGCTGCACCAGCGCCTCCCAGGAAGGCATCGTCCACCCATTCCTTCCAGCGGGCCTCGCCGGCCTGTACCATCTTCCTCTGCCTCTCTTTCGCCTCGGCCAGCGCGCGCTTCAGGCCCTGCTCGAAGCCGTCCTCTGTCCAGTTGGCGTCGGCGCGGAAAGGCAGTTGTGTCCGCGGCGGCAGGCTGCGCCAGTGCACGTGGTCCCTGATTTCCGAGGTGCGCCAGGGTGGCCGCAATCGACCTCATGCAGTTACCTCTCGCCGCCGCCGCCTGTCTGCCTTCTTCTTGCCCGTGGCTATCCAGAGCTTCCAGCAGCTTGACCTGGCGGTCCCGTTTGCTGAGGAGTTCGGACGCCCACCCAGCAAGCGCGGCCCAGGCATGGGCCTCTGGCCCCCGCAGCTTCCGCTTCAGGGGTGGTCTCCACTGAGCCACCTCCCACTTCAAGCCAGCAGCTGCCCCGCTCGTGCCACGCCCTGCGAAGGCACGGCGGGCGGGCCCCACGAGGTCCCGCCTGTTGAGGATCTCCGTCTCGACCCCTTCCCGCAGCAGGTCCCAAATGATCTGCAGGCCTTGGTCGTCGTGCGTGGCCTGGACACAGCGCGTCACCTCCTTCCAGCGCCACGGGCCGCGGGCGCAGCCAGGTTTGGCGGGCTCCCTGGGGACAGCCCTCGGCTCGTCCAGGACCTGATGCCACGCCTCCACCCGCACGGACCGCAGGGGCAGGTGGACGGGCCAGTGGGGCCACGTGCTGGCCCCCCTGTACAGCCGCGGGGGCGCCGCGGTGAAGCCCGCCAGGCTCTTGGACACCACGAAGTAGTCGATCTTGGAGCCGCTTCCTTGCCTGCATGTGGGGCGTCTGCGACTCGAACCTGCGCGCGTAGCTTACGGATCCGGCCAACGTCAAGGACGTCCGCCTCCATGTCCCAGTCGCCCATGGCCACCCAGTGATGGCCTTCTGCCTCCAGGGCGCCAAGGTACTGGGCCAGCTGCCAGACGATGCCCAAATTGTTCGCCGAGAGGCCCTCCCCAACGTGCAAGTAAACACTCAGCACCACCACTCCCCCTCGAGGTCCCGCTCGCACATGCCCAGCTACCAGACGACCAGGCACGATCACATGCGAGTCCCGCCCAGGGGGCCTTGTCAGCTGGATGCAAGCGGGGGCCAGCACAGCGACTCCGCCGACCGACCCCGTCGCCGAGGTAGTGGACGGTGTAGCAGCACTCCAGACTCCGTGCCACCCTGCATCCTAGGCTGCCCGCTACTGCGTCGCAAGGGCACCAGCCACGCAGTGATGCTCCTGCACGGCCAAAGCCAGGGTGGTCTGGCCATCCGCCTGGACGAGGTACTCGTTCAGCGGCCCCCGCGACGTCACATTGGCAGTGACTAGGCAGCAGCCGCCCTTGACCATGGGCGCGCGCTGGCCTCCACGGTCACACGGCGGGCCAGCACAACCTGGCGCCGAGCCTGGCTGGGCAAGGGCTCGCGGGAGGGCGGCACTGTCCCGCGGCTGTGGGGGCTGAGCGAGCGGGGGGCTCGAGCTCTGCGCGGGGCGCGCAGGGCAGACTGCAGGGCCCTCCGAGGCACGAATTCGGCGCCTGCAGCCTTCCTGGCCTGCAGGAATGTCGAACTCGTCGATCTCCAGTTCGCCCGCCTCCAACGAGCTGCCGATGACGTAGTCCATGCGGGGGAAGGCTGCGACTTCGAGGGGCTGCATCCCTCCCCCCCCCCTGGGCCGTACCCTGGGGCCGACGCCCGCGGTTGCCAGTCGGGCGCGCCCTCCTGGTCAACCATCTCTGACATCCTGGGGCCGTACCCTAGATGGCCGAACACCCCCATCAGCCCAAAGTGGGTCTGAAGGCCCGCCCCTCCCGAGAGGTCACCTCCAGGCACATCATGCAGGCCGTGCCCTGAGGCCGACACCTGTGGCTGCCCCATCTGGTCAGCCGACTCTGACATCCTGGGGCCGCACCCTTGAAAGCCGAACACCCCCAGCAGCCCCGATGGGGCCTGCTGATTCCCATCCCTTCCGAAGGCTGCCCCAGCGCCGCGCGCCTGCGGCTCGCCCGCGTGCTGCCGCCCCAGCACCGTGCCCCCAGCAGCCCCTGCCGCGCTGCGACCAGACTGCACCTGGCCCCCCTGGCTCGGGCATCCGCCCGTGCCCCAGGAGATGCAGTCGCCCAGGTCGAGGGCAGCTTGCTCGTCAGCCTCGCACAACTCGTCCCACCTGTCGCTGATGCCCGTCATGGCACCATATAGGCCCTCAGGCCGATGTGCGCGCCCGCTTGGGCGGCAACATGTCCAGGTCGGCGTGGAACCGCTTGAAGGCCTCGCGCACGTCGTCATCAGCAGGGCGATCGCTGCCCTCGGCCCCGGCTGGGGCGGCTCCCACCTTCGTGAGGAAGCTGAGCTGCGCGTCGACGTCCGGCTCTTCGTCGTCCACGGCGTCGCATCCTGCAGGGACCCCTTCTCCAGGGATCGGGACGCGGCCCTCCTCAAGGGAACCCGCTCCAGGCACGCCGGCCCGCTCAGCCGCCCTGACGGCTGCTGCCGCTGCAGCCTCCGCAGCCCTGGCCTCGCGGCACTGCTGCTCGAACTTGGTCGCCTGCCCCAGCAAAGACGCATGCAGGGCCCCATCGACCCCGAACGAGCCGAGCACCTTGCCCAGGAAGTCAGCGGAGAACTCGAGGCCCTCAACCTCGATT